>BFEA01000002.1:10472136-10496094 GCA_003427395.1 Chara braunii
CCCCCCCCCCCTCTCTCTCTCTCGTCTCTTTTCCCGCCATGTGCACTTGCTCGAACGCAGCTTAGAGCGCAGTCCATAGCGATGACCGATTGTAAACTGGCCACGTGGACCGATTGTAAACTGGCCACGTGGACCGATTGTAAACTTGGCCACGTGGACCGGTTGTAAACTGGCCATTTCACCGACGGGCTTAGCTAAGTTGGTGCACCCACCAACTGTTGAAATGCGGACCAAAGTTCGAATCTAGATGGAAGCAGATGAACATAAATTTTTCTGAATCACCTGGGGCCGGCCAGTTTCACGATGATGTGTCTCGAGGCTGTCGCCCTTTTAAAAAGGAGGAAAAAAAAGAGAGAGGAGGAAGAAAGAAAGAAAGAGGAACAAAAAAAACCCAAACAAATGTCCATTTCAGTAACGCCGATATGCATGTCGTGGACGTCGTCGTTGATCGTGGTCCACGTGCCAATCCACGTGGCAGTCCACGTGGCAATCCACGTGGCAATCCGTGTGATCGTCCGCGTGCTCTCGCGAAGACTTCTTATCGTCCATATCCTTTTGTCATCGTTTTCGCTCTCCTCTGCTTGTCCCTTACTTACCTTATCTGCATTCAATTTGTACCCTTGTCCGTCCGTTCTTACTGTATTATCCTTTATATCCTTCTTTTCATCCTTCTTTTATTTATACTACCTTCCTACTTATCCTTATCCTCGTTATCCTTATCCTCGTACTGTCGCAAGGGTCATCAACCGACCTATGTCACCGCCTTTGTCTCCTGAATAGAACGCATGGGCATTATTCCTGCAGCGCATCCTTATCCTCATGCCTTAGCAAGGGTCATCAACCGACCTACGTCACCACCTATGTCTCCTGAATACCTGAATAGAACGCATGGGCGTTATATTCCGGCAGCGTGTACTTCCCTTTCAGATAGAGCATCCAGGACTGCCATGCGTACTACTCGGGGAAGGCTGCGCATGGTATGGTCTGCCACCACTCCCTTCACTCCTTTTTTTCATCCCTACTCTGTTGCAACAGGGCGAGGTCCCTCTTGCCCAGATCATCATCATTTTTTTGTTTTTATTTTTATTTTTTAATTGATTCATGTTTAAGAATTTGAGAAATCTGAATTTGATCTAAATAACCTTTGACAGCCGCATAAATAACAACAACTTGCTTTTCAATCGAGATTGGACTATATTGTGGTTGTTTCAACACTTCTGGTAGTCTCGCGCCACGGTTCAATAAATATTGAGTGGCAGCATCAAGATCACGATGCAACAGGGCGAGGTCCCTCTTGCCCAGATCATCATCATTTTTTTTGTTTTTGTTTTAATTTTTTAACGATCTTCGTGATCAATGGTCGGTAATGAAGAATCCAGGTAAAAAAAAAAAAAAAAGACGAGGAAGCCGGAAAAGGAAAACAAGATAAGCAGGGAGCTTGCCACATGGGGCTTTGTGACTTGGAACTGAGTCTTTAAAAAAAAAAAAAAAAGGAAATGAAGACGAGTTTTTTTGTTGATGGGCGTGCGTGACAACCGTCAACACGTGTAAAAAAAAAAAAAAAAAAAGTAAAAAAAAGCTAAAAAGAGGAAGCCAAAAACGCGAAAAAAAAAAGCAAAAAACGAAAAAGAGAATCCGGGAAAAAATGAAAAGGGAAAAAGAAAAAAACAAGAAACAAGCCGAAAAGCGTATTACGAAAAAATAGGGGATAATACGTTCCTAGATCCCTTTTTTTTAAATTATTTTTATTATTATTTTTGTTTTATTTTAAAGACGGCCTTTAGATATCATCATATTGACCTGACTTGACCGGCCCCAGGGCAATGCATAATGATTTTGTTCTCTTCATCTGAGGGTGGAGCTGGATTCGATCTTGAGTCTGTGTTTCATCAGTTCGAATAGAACGCCTGGTCATTATTATAGCTGCATTTGGCCCATCTTTCAGTCCAGATGCAGTGATAATGACCGGGCGTTCTATTCGGGCGAAGACGGTAGGCCCGTTGGTGCGCTCCTAAAGCCCTAGTTCACTAGCTCTGTCTTTTCTTCTTCTTCTTCTTCTTCTTCTTCTTCTTTTTTTTTTTAATTACCGGGATGCTCCTGCCCACCCATCAAACCTGTAGAACTACCCCGCCATCCACTTGCCAGGGTCACCGCCCGCTGGCAGACCCTATCTATCGCCCAACCCAGCACCCGCGATTCGAGGTACAATGCACCGATAGATAGGGTCTGCCAGCGGCCGGTGACCCTGGCAAGGAGGCCCACCGTGATGATGCCTTGCAAGAACGCCCACCTTGATGATTCCTTGCAAGGACGCCCACCGTGATGATGCCTTGCAAGAACGCCCACCGTGATGATGCACCGATAGGCTCTGCCTGCGGGCGTGACCCTGCCCGCGGGTGCTGGGGGGGTTGGGCGATAGGCTCAAACCAACCCGCCACCTATAGAACTACCCTGCCACCCTTTTGGCAGGGTCACGCCCGCAGGCACACCCTATCGCCCGCCCAACCTAGCACCAGCGATTCGAGGCAGAATGCACCGGTATCCCAGGGGCAAGGTCCCACTTGCACGGATTAAGAGATTCTGGCCGTTGATCTTTGCTATCGACGGTCAATATCGCTTAATTCGTGTAAGTGGGACCTAGCCCCAGATCGTTCCTTACAAGGACGCCCAGCGTGAGGATGAGGCCTTCACACAGAACGATGCTCCCCTGACTCCGACACCTTACCACGGCAAGGCAAATAATCTTATGCAATATGCAATGCAATGGGCAGGCCTACTCGCTAACTTCATCAAATCAGCATCCATGCCTTGAAACGCCCAAAGCAGCGGAAAAAAAAGAAAAGGCGGCCGAATTTGCATTTCTCTAGATTGATCTTGTACTTGGTGCTTCCGGAGAAGGCCTAGCACTACACTATATCTAAGTGCTCCGCATGTCCCGCCAGACTCCCACTAAAGACGAGTATATGGTCCAGGTACACGGCAATGAACTTGTCCCAAATAATAATGAAATAAGAAGAATCTAATTCATGGCGTGCTGGAACGCTGTGGGTGCATTACAGTGGCCGAAGGGCATCACCACAAACTCATACAGACCGTACCTAATCTGAAATGCGGTTTTGTGCTGATCCTCTGGTCTAATCTGTATCAGGTATGATACCTGGACTTCAGATCTATCTTGTCTTGGTGAAGTATCTACGGGCCAGATCCCACTAGCAAAGAGGATTGGAATAAGCCTATGAATCTGGACGTGTTTTGTGGAGAGGTGCAAAACATTCTGATTGGTCTGCTTTTCTGCATCTCTGGGTGGAACACGTCCAGATTCAGCCGCTTATTCCAATCCTCTTTGCCAGTGGGTTCTGGCCCATCCTCCCTGCACTCTATCCAAGGGGTCGTAGATGGGGGGTATGCTTCGCAGTAGTAGGCTGATTGCAAAAAAAAAAAAGAAAAAAAAAGAAAAAAAAAAGAAAAGTAGGGCCTTTTTTTTGTATTTTTTTTTTCCGGGAGAAAATTAGTGCTAGCGCATAAACAAGTTGGCTCGTCGTCACAAATGCACTCTTGCGGAGTGGCTGATTTTTATTTTGTCATACTTACTTTTTTTTTTTTTTTTTTTTTTTCCCCTCCCCAAAGGGCGGCGACGTTGATATACTATCATTGAACTGCCCAGCCCCAGGTAATTCAGAGTTATTTTGTTGTGTTCATCTGATTGCATTTGGATTCGATCTTGGGTCTGTGTTTCAACAGTTCATTGGTGTGCCAACTGGACTACGGTAGGCCTGTTGGTTTATTTACCTTCCCCCCCTCTCTGGGACGCAGCCATTTCGACGGTGAGCCAGAGGAGAAATGTGCTTTGCGCACCCCTGCTTCACCGTTCATGGCTGTGTAATAGACGTTGAGGCACTCAGTCATTGAGTGAGTGGGCGGATTGGAGGTTGTGTGCATGACAGGGTGTGAAGTCTCTCATTCACTCTCACATCAACCAATCAACACAGTAATCTCTGGCGTGGCAAATCAATCTACGGACGAGAGAAGCCGAAATTGAAACCGAAATTCCCCTGACAAAGAGATCCACCGCGCAGAAAACCAATCTACACGGGCAGTACCAATCTACACGGGCAGTAGCGCAGCCGCCTCTCAACCTACATCCACGTGGGCCGCCTTGTATGCAAGAGGAGGTTCTGAACAGGGGGAGTTGTAAGGAAGAAGATTAAAAAAAACGAATTCATTGTTTCCTTGTTTTCTTTCTCTTTCTTTTTTTCGCTTTTGCGCTCTGATGTTCTTGTGACAATATATATAAAAATTCATCTTCAAAATGAAAACCCCACAACGCTGTTGGCTCAGTGGGATTAGAGCACCGGTGGTCGGTAGGAAATGCACATTGTGGTATGTGAGGTTGCGGGTTCAAAACTCAATTACTCAATTGCTGCCGCGCTTGCATGTACACTGGTAACGCACAAGCCATTCCCCCCCCCCCCCCCCTTGGGATGAGACGTGGTAAGATTTTGTGCAGACACTGCGTGCGCACTGCCCAAGGGTTTTAGGTCCATGGTTGTATTGTAGTAAGCTGGATAGGGCCATAGGGAGGGCTGCTTGAGTGCTTGGTCTTAGGGGGTCTGAGGATCAGGGTCTTATCTTGGCTCCACCATGGACTGGAGGGCAGGAAGAGGGGGTGGGGAGGGGAGGATAGGTTAGGGTAGATTAAAAGGGGGAGGGTTTACTGCCTAGACTGTCGATGACCAAAACCTGCTAAAAACTGTCGAAACCGATACCTCTGCGTGGGCCCACTTGGACCCTCTGATCTGCCAGTCTCGCCAGTATGTACTACCGTCTTCACCCGAAGAGAATGCCCGGTCATTATAGCTGTATTTGGTGCAACTTTCAGTCCAGATACAACAATAATTACCGGGCGTTCTATTCGGGTGAAGACGGTAGTCCATGGGGGTGCCATGGTCGAGCCTGCATACAGCTAGTATGTCTCCCGTCACTGTGGCACCCGTACGAGAGGTCCGCACAGAGCGAACTTAGAGACTACGTACACACAGAGATAACTTAGACTACGGTAGGGACCATCTTGGGGGGGATAATCCTACGCACACACCGTGTGTTAGTACGGGGTAGTACTGGGTACTTCTCTCATCCCACAGGTATCTCATGATGCCTGCGGGTGGTGCTTCATCCAGGTTGGGGTCTGTGGGAATTCCCATTGGGGGAATTAGTTGGGACTCTGGATTCTTGGGGAGCCTGGGTTAGGAAGGCATCATGCTTAGGATAGGGGAGGGTGGGATGTTGCATTTTAGTGGAAGGGAATCAAAATTCATTTTTATCATTTTTGTTTCATAGTTTTGCTGTAATTAGAATTTAAGAGTGCCATATGAGGACAAAGGATCACAAAAATCTCTTTTATTTCTCTCTATTCATCATACTCTATCTATTCATTTTTCTATTGTATAACGAATATATGAGATAATCAATAGTCTATGAAACAAAAACATAAATCTAATTACTAGAAAAAGCACTYACTCATTTATACGAGAAAATTCAAAGGTTTGCTGCCCATAGAGTCTGCAGGATGAGGTATAGATGGGGGATGACTGCATATGCATGGACCCCACCGGTTCCTGGGTCGTCCTTAACATTAGAGTTATGGGAGGGTAGTGTCTGCATGAAGACATTTGGGGGTTAGTTCGGTAAGTGTTGGCGCAGATCACGACTTGCGATCTGATGAGCATTAGCGTAGGTCATCGTACCATGGTGCCATCCTGAGGTGATTTCCCAATGGATGGGTCCTCACAATCCATCTGACCTCCAAATGGATGAGTACTACGGGCACCTCCTGAGGCCTGGCCACCACCCTCTACTACACCCTGGACCTTTTTATTTTGTTTTATCATCATTATTATTATTTTTTTAAACAAGAAAATGCCACAACAACCGTCTGCTCGTCGAAAACGATGCAGCAATCAGAACTTGAAGTGGAGTCAACGATGAAGTCCAAACACACGAAGAGGTGGTCGCAATGCGTTAGATGGCAGCAGAGATCCCTCCCGCGCTTGAAGACCACCAGAAGAGACCCCGTCCAGGTCCGATGTCTATGACCAGGGGCATAACGCCTTGATTGGGCTCCTTATGGGTGTAGAAAGATACAGCTATGGGTATAGGAAGATATAGCTAGTTATGGCAGCAATTTGTGTACGCGCATACTAGATATTCTACATGATATTTTATGTATCATGTCAGAGGTGCCCTTGAGGGCAGTGGCTGGTGGTGCCCACCTCCTTGTAGGGGTATCAGTTGTGGGGGAGTCATTGATGGTTATTACCACAAGCAACCGGAGTTAAGGTGGATTGTCACTCTGCACAACTGATACCCCTACAAGGTGGGGACCACCAGCCTGTTTGACGATATATCTGTTAGGGGAATCTGCAGATCATAGAGATTTCCCCCCCCCCCCCCCCCTCTCAAAGAAGCTCCATTCTATTCGTGAGGAGCAGCTCGTAGATTGTGGAGGGTTCAGTCTGCTGATGATTATGTTGGTGAAACTCGTGCGGTGCTGTCTGTATCAGCTCCCTCCTTCTCCGTTTTTTGTCCTTTTCTCCCTTTCTGCCTACCGTTGAATGACTATATATCGTCAAACAGAGCTGCCCGGTAAACTGTAGGCAGAGAGGGAGAAGCGGACAACAAACGAGGGGCTATGACAAACTGTTTCGTCGGAGTTTCCCCGACTCATCAGGAGGCTCAACCCTCAACAGTCTGCAGAATCCCCTAACTGATTACACTGTAAGTGGTAATCCACGTTAACCCCGGCTATGGTTAAGCATCAACGACTATTGCGAATGAGAACTGCCCAGTAAACCGTAGACAGAGAGGGAGAAAAGGACAACAAACGAGGGCCTGTGACAGACTGTTTCATCGCATATAATGGGTTCAGCCTCCTGATGAGTCGGTGAAACTCCGATGAAACAGTTTGTCACAGCCCCTCGTTTGTTGTCCTCTTCTCTCTCTCTGCCTACGGTTTACCGGGCAGTTCTGTTTGTGACGATATATATATGGGCGGAATATACATATATACGATATATTGTCACACTGTGAATCAGAGCACGAAGGCGAAAAAAAGCAAAACAAGGAAAGGAAAGCCCCACCTGTTCATCACCTCTTACGTACAAGGCCAGCCATGCGGATGACAGGTTAAGTGCTGGCTGCCCCCATCGCCGTGTGTCACAAGGACCCACTTGCACGCAGCCAAAGGCAAAGAGGTAAAGAAAGGAGGAGGAAACCAGACCTCACAGAGGCAAGAGAAAGAGAAAGGTCAAAGAAAAGACAAAGGAAGAAAGCAAATGACACATCGCACAGATAAAGCAATTGCCACTGTCACTGCAAAGTTCAACATATTTTTTTCTTTTTTTCTTTTTTCTTGTTTTCTTTTCCTTTTTCTCCCGAAATCTTTCTTTATCTGTCCTACAATTAATGTTGCTCCTGATCAGCTTGATTCTATTGACCAGTTAGGAAGAGGAGCCCCCACCCCGGCAGATAGGACAGGCATGCTGAGGATGACGTGGATGTTCACAAGGATACCCATGGAGAACTACTTCAGCACAGCATTCAGCAGGACGGCTAGCACGGACCATCCCATCAAAACAGTCCTGACAAAGGACATGCTGTCCACATGTGAAAAAACAGCAGGACATTCATCACAGTGCGGCATCATGCAGTCCTGATAGCGCCCTTGAGCACAAAAGGGACAATGAATATCTGGGTGATAGGGATGTGTACAATCAAGAAATGTTGGACACCCTTCGGCACAAACGGTGGCGATTGATAATGTTAATGGCATAGGTGATGAATTCCGCAGCCAAGACCCACTGCGTCCCTGTCCCGACAGGTGTCACATGGGAGTGGATCAATAATCCAGAATAAAGTATGATTCGGTAATGCACACAGAAATTCATTTATGTTGAAAATAGCCTGAGTCATTGTCCCACCATCCCACAGTTCCCACTGGGCAGCTGCACGAATGAGTGCCATGTAATGCCCGGGTCTGTGCAAAATACAGGCAGAAATATGAGGATGGTCATTAAGGTCCTCGCCTGGTGTCGCACGATGCAGAAGAAGGTGGCGACCGTGGAATGCTAGTTGTGTGAGGAATGAGCCCTCAAGAAGGGGCCTTGCCATGATGTACATGTTCTGGGCTAAGGCCCCAACAAGCCTCGTGCCCGCCCTAAGTGAAGGCGGGCCAACAAATCAACAAAGAGCCCTCTGTGCATACATTTCACGAAGTGGGGTCCGTACAGTTGCAGCACGCCAGTTGGTTGGAGTGCACCGAGTCTCGGATCTCAGCAAATGCTGAAATACCCAGGGCCTCTGAGTTAGTTAGGCCCTGGGCACTTGAACGTGAAGCCGACAATCCACGCTGGGTATAGAGGCCGAAAATGCAAAGGGAAAACCGGCCCACTGTCTGAATCTGGCCGCAGGCCTTGACGAGAGAGGCACAACTGCATCTCCCGGGCCCCAACTGTAATGGGCCTGGGTTCAGCCACTGGGGCCCAGTCACAGGCTGAAGGGAGGCCGCCCACACGCAGCACTGGCATATAGGCAAGCAGGGCGAGTGGGCAGGGATCTTGGCCATTGCGGGCAATGCCGGCACGCTGCGCTAATGCGAGCTGCTGCTGCTGCTGCGCTGCACTAAGAGAGGTGCAAGGCAGGCCAGCGCTAGGCGGTAGGGCGCTGCCTGCGCACCAGGGCACTGGCGGCCATAGCCGGGCCGCATGAGGGTGCAGTGAGGGTGAAGGGCGAAGGTGGTCTTCGGAGGTGAAGGGCGCTGTGTGGGTAACAAGGGAGAGTGTGGGGAAGAGGACACGTACCTGGTGGAGGTGGAGGTCGGCATTGGTGTTGACATCATCACTCGCTGGTAGTCAAGTTGTCTGGTTGCTTTCATAGCTGTAGTTGTAGGCTTAGTCTGTAGAGTAGATAGGGCGCCTGGCGCCATTCATAAGAGAGAGCTACATTGGGTTATGTGTCTGGTTGCTTTCATTGTTGTAGTTGTAGGCTTAGTCTGTAGAGTAGATAGGGCGCCTGGCGCCATTCATAAGAGAGAGCTACATTGGGTTATGCTGTTGGTGTTGCCCTGTTGGGCATGGACATTGACTCACGATTCTTCTGTATCATTCTCAATTGGATGGTTACTCGGTTCCATTGTACTATCTGCTTTGGCTTGGACTACTTGGACTTCAGTGTGATTTTGCATTCTGGATTTCTGTGCTTCGTCCATACTCATGTTCCTTGCAGTTGTAAGACATTTACAGTAAAGCCTACGTGCAGGCGGAAATGCATTCATTGTCTTGTTGAAAACAAACCCTGATAGTCAAAGTCCTATCGTTCCCCCAAACACAACGCACCCTAGTAATGAATGTATAGTATACAAGCTATCTCCCTAATAATGAATGTATAGCACACAAGCTATCTTTCCCGTGCGATACAGCCATTATGAGGGTGGGTACTGTTCGGGGGAAGACGGTAGGCCTAACTACGCAACCCTATCCCCCGAAAAAAAAGGGAAAAAAAACCTACCCTGTGCCTGGCCCTTACTAATCCTACACCAGTGGCCTCCTACCACTATATCTCCTCTTTATAAATTTCAACTATGCCAAAGCGATCTTAGATCGTACTCACATTAGGACCCTTTTTAGGGAATATGGACCTAATTGCGGTCAGAAACATCCGTGTTACTCCCTAGTGTTTTGCTTATACTGTCAGACGAGGAGTTCTGCATGTTTGTAATGATAGGTTAAGGGCCTACTCACACAAGGACTTTCCTAAATTTATCTGACCACAATTGTGGCCGGACCTAGATGTATCTTACGACAATGACGTCCAGAGCTCAGTCAGAAAAGTCCTAATCTGGGTATGCCTTGAAAATATAAAAAAGTGTAACACTAGCATTTGACACATACATATATGGCTTGTTGCTATTTTTGGCGAGATGACTCTGATTTCGACTGAGCGTATGACCCATCCCACAGCCACCACCGCCATCTTCCCCGGGCTGCAGCGAACCCTCGTTATGGGTGCATCGGACTGGAAAGATGGCTTGTGTACATTCATGGGCAGGGTGGGTCGGGTGTGGTGGAAGAGGGTAGTGCAAGGAAACGAGCAAGCAATGTGAATGGCATTAAACCAAATTGCATCATTTTATGGCCATCCAGAGATAACCTCGAGTCTGAACTGAATGTAGATTGCACCACGACATAACACCCAATAAGTGAGAGCAAAGCACTGAAGTCAAATGATAATGGAAGCCCTCTTCTCTTCTCCAACACCAACTTCGACAACGTTGCTCTTCTACTTGGCACTCAGCGCCTAGACTACAATCAGACGACTCCTTTCTACTTAGACCTATCTACAATAGGTTATGCATGAAGAACAGCAGCCTGATGGCAAATAAAGATGCCGAGTGTCGCGAGCCGCTCCACTCACCAGGGCAGTGCCTCCTTACATCGCCCACACCTTGACGTCCCTTCTACAGTCCCTCGCCCAAGGACCTCCGCTCAACCTCCTCCGGCTATGGGGGCAACACCCCGGCTATGGCTGCTGTGCCCTCCTGCTGCACCCACACAACATCTTCCTTGCGCCCTGCCAGCGCTCTTCTTCCTGGCACGACACTGAACCAGGAAGCCAGCGCTCCAGCAGCACTGTCGGCATTGAGCCAGCTAGAATGTGTGAAGTTAGGCAGCCTCACTTCCTTTTGTTCGTGCTGGCTGGACGAGGCAGGCTCTGGCTGGGCGGGCTTTGTCCGAGTTGGTTGAAGATGCTGTGTGCAGTAACCAACCCACGGGCCCCCTCCTTGCTCAAGTTGGCCTCTTTTCAGGCCTCATTGGTTTCCTGGCAGGCCTGTGTTCACTTAGGGCGGGCACAAACAGTTTCCAGCGGGCGCAGGCCTTTTTTAATGTGGCCGAGGACCCTTATGCTTCACACTCCCTCCCCCTCTGTTTCAACAGTCCTCTGGGAATTCCTTAATCCACCACTTGCTGTTTCCCCCTCAGCATTTTCTCATATGTAGATACAACTTGATGTGCTGTCTTCATCAGCTCCGCTCTGTTGAACCGCCACTCTTCTGTCGGATCCGTATGATGCCTGACAGCACCCGAAACTGCATCTGTGGGTTCGACTGTTTTCCTCTGCAGACTGGCTGAGGTACATGCATAATTCTTTGTTCCACGATCTGATCGATGTTCATGTATCCATCCATGGTTGGGGGCAGCATGGATCCCTTTGAAGGAAACTCATCTATTTGTGAAAAAGGAAGGAGTTCGGAGGCATGAAAGATTGGATAAGTACATAGGCGAGGCGGTACGTGGATGACGTATGATGGGCCATCAGGATCAGACCCCACAATGTTTAGGATATGACATGGCCCCAAATACTGCTGTATCGGCTTGCAAGACATATTCACTTCCTGCGTAAACTCCGAAGACTTCACCAATACCCGTTCCCCAACCCGAGCTTGTGACTCTCTTCGATGTTTGTTCTCAGATGCTGTCATGGCATTCTGAGATTTCTGAATCTGTTCCACAATCTCCTGCAGAATCTTATCATACTGTATGTCGAATTCAAAACTTCGTGGTGCTGTAGTCGGTGTAGTGTCAGATGGGAGAAAAACCAACAGGGTCCTAGGTTTCCAGCCAAAGTGTAGCTGATTAGGAGACCAACCTGTAGTGCTGTGCACTGCGTTGTTGTATAGACTAGCAATGAGAGATAGCTTCTCATCCCAGTCTTCCTGGATGGGCTTTGATGTAGTGCCTCGGCAGGTGCTGTACTACCCGGTTCATCTTTTCGGTTTGCCAGGTAGTGTCGAGATGGTTTCCAGAAGTCACTTGCAACTGGGAACCCAACTATTCGGCGGTCTTCTTCAGAATTCACTAGCGAACCTAACATCTCTGTCACTCACTATAGATTTTGGCAGTCCAAAATCCCTTACCCAATGCTCCATAAACATCTTAATTACCAGGTCCGTCTTCACAGTCTCAGGCAGTGCAACTTACCTTGTGTATGCAGCGGAGCTATCAACAATTAGAAATATGTGCCTCTTGCTATACTGCTGGTCACGAGAGTATCTGTGAAGTCCATGGACAGACTCTCTCCCGATCTAGCAGGAATAGGCAAAGGCTTAATAAGCTCAAGAGGTGCTTGAGTTCTAGGTTTGTCTCTTTGGCAAATCTGGAACGTCTCCACGTACGTCTTCACATCCTCTTAGCCTTCTCCGCCGAGTTCTAGCATCCTCAGTTGTGAAGTCCATTTCTGTAGTAAGTTATCGGATGTCCTTTTGTATCCAAAGTGACCTGTGGCATCGTGACACTCACCTAAAAATAAACTGCGGAAAAACTCGCTACTCCCGAGACAACCTTTTATTCCCGACCTCCTCAAGGAAGAGTAGCCCGTCAACCATCACAAGCTTGTCTGGCCTGCCTTTAAAATCTTGCGCCTCGAGTCTGCAAATGATCAAAGATATAAATCTATCCTCCTTGCAGGCTTCCACCAATCGTCGAGTTACATCATTAGATAGGCCATGCTCCGTAGTTAGCGCCCCTAGGGAGTCTGCCCTCCTTGATAGTCCGTCAGCAACCTTGTTAAACTCACCATTGACATGATGAAGGCGGAAGCCATACATGTCAATGACATGAATCCATCTCTTCAGCGCGTCAGAGAGAGTGGGTTGAGTTTTGAACTTTTGATCCACTCGAGGGTCTCGTGGTCAGATCTCACTTCGAAGAATCTGCCATGGAGATAATGCTTTAGTGGTCAAAGCTTTGTACAGGGCATACAATTCTCTTTTGTATATGGACTTAGCTAACTTTTGGGGTAACATCTTCTTGCTCATGTAGTCGACAGGCCTCAACTTTTACCCCTTCTGCTGCCGAAGAACTGTGCTTATACCACGCTGGCTCGCGTCAGTTGCCACAACAAATGGTTTTTCGGGATCTGGGATTTTCAGGACTTCGTGATGAGTCGTATGTCAACATTTTGCCATTCCCATGGGGTATCAAGGGGTGGATGAGTCGAGGGGCTTGCAATTAATGCTATAACTCTTCATGCACGGACAATAATAGCCCATCATCCCCAAGAATGATCTGACCTCTGTCACCGACCAAGGTTGTGGCCAGTCCCGAATGGCGGCCACCTTTGCATCTTTGGGCCTCACTCCTCCCTGGGAAATCTCATGACCCAAGTGCAAGATTTCCTGACTTGATTAAATTGAAACTACTGAAAAAAAGTCAAAGAAAGTAATGCTACTTATTTTTATGTATTTTAACTAATGAAGAAAAATGAGGGATGTTCATCAATTAATGGTCCTATTTATTATCACTCTTCACATTGAATCGCGTACAACTCTGCACAGGCATGTTTTTGGAGGAGTTGATTCCTGAACTCACTCAATAGGATCCTTCCTACTATCTGACCCGTACTTGTAGAGATGGACGTTTTTTTGAAGTTTTGGGAAGATGAGTCCTTCTAGTTAGAAAGAGTTTGTCACAGTCCCTCGTTTGTTGTCCTCGTCTCCCTCTCTGCCCACGGTTTACTGGGCAGCTCTGTTTGACGATATATACCACGACTTCGCTAACACCCTGGTACGGTTTTCTCCGGTCAGGTCGAGCGGCAGTGGTCGGGGCCGTCACTACGCGGCCCTGCTGTGCCTCTAGTGTCAGCGGTGTGTCTGACTGTATTTTTTGGCTGTGACAGACCTTTCTTTGTTTCGTGGGTGTTTTGCTGGCGTGTGATGGTGTGTGAACTTCCATCTGGTGTGGGTGAGTGAGTCTACTTTGATTTTCATCACAGCTACCTTGAGGGCAGTGGTTGGCACCTCAGGGTAAGAGTTGTTGGGCAGTTGTTGATGCTTAACCACAACCGGGGTTAAGGTGGATTATCACTTGAGTGTAATCAGGTAGGGGATTCTGCAGACTGTTGAGGGTTCAGCCTCCTGATGAGTTGGTGAAACTCCGATGCAAGAGTTTGTCACAGCCCCTCGTTTGCTGTCCCGTTCTCCCTCTCTGCCTACGGTTTACCGGGCAGCTCTGTTTGACGATACAGGTGAAACTTGGAAGAAACAGTCTGTTGCAGCCCTTGTTTGTTGTCCTCTTCTCCCTTTCTGCCTCTGGTTTACCGGGTCTGATGATATATATGTATGCATATATATGTATATGCATGCATATATGTTATATGTACATATGTCCTTTTTCTCAACTGCTATTCGCTGTCAGAATGGGACAATGAAAGCCTCTATCTGACCTGGGAGATTTCCATCTTGTCTTGTGTAGTTGTTTCGGGAGAACGTGTTGCAAACTGGCCGCAGAGTTGCTGTGCCGTTAAGGACTGTGTTGTTAAAGTCTGCCAACCGTAGGATTAATTTCTGGTAGCAGTAGTCTATAAGGGGCACGGGGAAATGCGCCTCAGATTGATCTCCGGTAGAGTGTTAATTCCACCTGCTCTGGTGGTATTCAGGGCATCTAAAGACTCTAAAATTCTAAATGCTTTCTGTCAAGTTAATCCAATTGCCAGTCTTGCATCAATCAGCACTATTCTGAGTTTGCCTTTTGCAACCCCCAGTAATTCCCATCCCCCGCCCCCACCACTCCATGCGCATGCTGCCAACCCTTTATGGGTTTGAATGTGACGTTGGCTGTGTGCCCTTCCAAAACAGACTCACCCTTGCAGCCTGGAAGACGTCTTTTTGGGTCGAGATGTCTGCGATCTCTGGCTTGGACAGCGTGCAGAGTGCCCTGTAGAGCTTCCACAGTTGGTTCTCTATGGTTTGGACACTGGCTTGGATGCGAAGCTGGTCTGCAATGCGAGAGCAGCAAATATGGGTTACGTGCACTTTGCATGAGTAACCTAGTTACCCATCTACCTATCTTTCTGTGACGCATTGTTATGTTTTCCTGGCAAGCAGGCACTGATGTGACAGTGGTCCGTAGTTGAATCCACGTAACTGCCGTCGCTGTCAGATGCAGTAGGCCGGGTTCGATTTGTGCACTGGTCTTGACATTGTGTGGGTCTGCAATATGAGTTAAAGACGGGTTGCACTTTGGTTTCGAACCAGAACCGGACGTTGGTTTCAAACTAGAACCGGTTTTACCGTAACGTGCGTGCATTGTATGTTTTGCGAGCAGACAGTGTTCTGAAAGTGACCCGAAGGTGAACAAGCTCTCTAACTGGCCGTCCTCGTCCCTGTCTGCATGCAGGTCCTTCGTCTTTGTACTGAAAAATCGCAGAGTTGTCAGACTGGATGCGCATCCCCGTCGCCCATCCAATGGGCGATGAGCAATCCCTCGTTGGGTGCCTGCACCTACTATGTTGTATGCACTGCTCAGCGGGTGCTGATTCTAATGGTCCGAAAGTTCAGAGGCAGCTATGTAAACCCACCACCCACGTGACCTTCAGCTCCCAACCGAAGCATGTGCTCCTGGGTCTGTCCATAATGGACAACTGGCAGCAGTGCGCTGAGCTTGACACTGTACCGGGCTTCCTACGTAAACTACTCCCATCTGGTCGCCATTAGGTTTCCCTGCCTGGCTCTGCCGCTGATGGCCCTAGTTGAGGAATCAGCTCCTCGAGTTGAGGAGTAAGCAGCTGATAACGTGGAATCCCAGCAGCAGGCCGTGAAGCCACAGCGGTCTCGTAAATGTGCACGTGGTGCACGGCGGCCATCACGTTTACACCGCAAGGTTGCCACGTGCACGAGTGGTGGGAACACACAGACGTTTGCGGATAGCTGTGTGCTGTTCAGCAGAGAAGTGGCCATGGTGGATACTCATGTGTTGCATGAGGTACAGTCCTATATGTCCCCATCGGTTGTCCTGTTACTGCTTTTGGCTGGTGTTAATGGCACTTCCCAGCAGGAAACACAGCAACTCGTAAACACCTTTCCACTTCAGGGTTTCCCTCTGGGGTCTTGTATTCAGGCTGTCATGCCCTTATCGAAGGGTAGAGTGATTAGAAGCAACAGTGTTGTGACCGATATCTCTGGCCTTGGGACCATGGGGAGTTTTCGTTGCATAGCCCCGCACCAGCCCGTGCAGTCTCTCGGCTTTCTGCTGGAGCCGGAAACCTCCATGACCATTGTGGTTTGGACGTCAGAGAATGCTTCAGCACCACAACAATGTGCACTCATGCTGCATCCCGTCTTCAGCGCAATAGGGTCGCCGGATCGCCCAGCCTGGACTCAGACGCCTCTTCGTGTGTTGCAGAGCTGTCCTCTTTGTCAGAGAGTTTGAGCTCATCGGAAGATGACACTGCAGCCCGCGCATTCCCTCATCCCGCCCCCTCCAAGCCTGTTTGTATGGCACCTTGAGAGCAGTGGCCTTTTGCAGATCCTTAACAATCTAACAAGGTTTGTTACGCATCCTGGTGATGACCTGCTCAGCAATCCATGCCTTGGATGCAGGGCGATTGCTGTGATGGGGAAAACCACAACATGTGCGCTTATTTGACAACCTGTGCATCTCAACAACTTCCAACCTGCAACTTTTTGAAGCATGCAGCCTCCACAGGCACTTCGGAGTGTCGCTGTGACTGGTGAGTGAAGTGCAGCAACGCTGTCAAACTGCTTCCCGACGTAAAAGACTTCATCGCCGTCGGAGGCCGAGTATTTTCGAACCGTCAAAGTCACTCGATACGAAGTCTTTTTCACCTTCCCCCTTATGCCTTTGGACACTCCCTGTCTTCTTTCCAACACAGATTCTGTTGACCAGGTAGAGTAGTGGGAGGAGAAAGTCAAAACAATAGTCAATTGGTACAAAGTCTTTTTTCAAGTTTTTTGACTTCGGTCTCATACCTCTGGGCACTCCGCCCTCTTCTCTCCAACTCGGATTTTGTCGTTGCCAGTGCGTGCCTTGACCCGGTAGGCCTTGAGTGCTTCCAAAAAAAGATTTTGAGCCTCGGGATGTGTGTGATCTGTGGTCTGGTTGAATTTTGAAGACTTTTTTCATCTTGGATTATTGTATCCAGTAGGGCTCGCGACTGTTGACTTTCCTACGGCCTAGGCTTGATTTCTGGAAGCCTCGGTGACCCCAGGCGTACCGACCTAGGGACTTCCTAGAGAGCTGTCTAGAGGTTCTAGGACTGGCTTTTGACCCTTCAACTTCGGCTTGGCCAAACGCTACAACCCCGAGGCTTATATGGGGCTGGTTTTCACCTTGGCTCCTTGCACTGAGGTCAATCGCTATTATTGCATTCTTCATCAACTATGACTGTGTTAATCTCACAAAGCCTCTTTTCATAACCAGCAACTACAACACGAGTACTCTAACTAATATTTTGCTTAAACCACCACTACCCTTCACAGGCAAACACAAAGTCCATCTTGTAGCCTACGAGTTCAAATTTGTGGCCTCAAGCAGGCCCGTCACCTGTCGCTGTTAACTTTATGAAAATCTATTATGAGGAAAAAAGAAAAAGAACTGACAGCTACGACGCCAATGATGTCGGGGAAGGCCCTCACGTAGGGGATCGTCACACTAGCACTGCATAGAATGTACGTGACGGCTATCACGGCGTTAGGGATGCTTTTCTTTTTTTTCCCTCCTTTTTTCAGTAGTACCAGAAAAGAGAAACGAAATGGTGCCGTGCAGACACTAGGTTCGGCAAAAAACGGCGCAAAGGGAAATCCAGCAGCGGCAAAAAGAGGCTCGAAGGTAGTGGTGGTTTAACCATCTAGCTTCAAAGGGTGGTCCGGGACATGAAGCTGATTTTATATTGCTTTTGAGGTCTATCTCTCTACTTGTGGAGGAGAAATCATGTGCTTCAATAGGTCCAACTTCACACCCTCCATCCATGAAGGGTTGAATCATAGGTCTACAACTAGGGAGTTGGACCCCTTCCCTACTTAGTATAGGAGTTTAGGTGAATGAAAGATGTAGGACTCTGCGAACTTATGATGCCGCGACTTTCAGGGCTCGGCTTCCAGAGCAAAGTGGCTGGCAGCACCAGCCAAAAGGAGGCCCAGGCTGGTTCGTCTATTTTTGGCGCGCAGGCCGTTTCCAGCCCCGGAGAAATGTGCCTTGGAAGTACCTGTGCTCTAACCACAACTAGATCAACTTCTTTGAACTTTGAAGGTTTCTCGCGTGTTTGTTTGCTTGCTCGATCACCTTCCTTCAAGCTTTTTTTTAATGTTTTTCAATATATTTTTTTTAGAGTACTGCAAATTCTCTTATCCCAAGTGGTAACCTTTGTACTTAATCCTGTGTTAAGGAATCTATTGGTCTTCGAGGTTGCCGACCTTTGTGAAGTGCATGCGTTAGGTGTTCGTCGTGAAATATTGTGAACGGACTTGTTATATGCATGTGCAATCTTTGGAAGATTCTTATCCCAATCGATCTCATTACGTCTTAACGTACATTCTGAAAAGTTGTTGACAAAGCTGGTTCAACTGCTCAATCCGACCATTCGTTCTAGGATGTCTTGCTTAAGACATGGTATGTTGAGTGCATTAGACGGCCTTCAATTTCACCAATAATCTTGTGAATCTCCAACCTTTATTCGAGACAATTGTCTTAGTGTGCATCTGAAAATTTTGGATTACTAGTTTTGTTTTGGCTTCAGTAGACAACGGATGCATATTTAGAAATCTTATCGACAATGACCATCACTTGATTGTGCAATTCTGGCTCTTAACGAGATCCCAAAAAATTATGGACCTTCAAGAATGGGAAGAGATCTCTTGTGATCTGACTATAGTTCAAGAAATTCGTAATTGTGGTGAAATACATCCAGGGAAGGCTTACTGTTTTTGCCCGAATATGATGTACGTATTTTTTTATATTGTTCGATATATTCAAGTGAAACGGTTTTCACCTTTTAACAGTAGCAGATGCAGTACCCAGTGCTCGATCCCTTGACCTCACCCTACCCATGTACAGTATCTGTGTAGACGCCGAGAGTTGAACCTGTGACCTGTGTATTCGTAGACAGTTGGTCTGTCGTAGGTCCATAAGCAGCAGGGGTTCGATCTGTAGGTCTATAGAGTAGAAGTCTTAGCAAGTTCCAGAAGTCTAGCCATAGTCCTTCTAGAAGGTCGGCAAGTGGGCAAGTGGTCAAGTGGCGAGGCAAGTGCTGGACTAAACTGCAGTGCAATCGCAGTACGACGACGGTAGGATAGCAGTGAGTCCACAGACAGTCAGCGGTAAGGTCCAGTCAGTCCCAGTCCGGTCCAGAAAGTACCACGGGGGACTGTGAGCACCATGGGCCGATGGCAAAGGGCAGACCAACGAGTTTCCAAAGTATAAATCAAGAGGCAGCGCCCAGCCTTTCATTCATTCCTGCGTGAGCCATGCGGAAGCGCTGCCACAGCGACTTGTGCAAGGAGGTCTGCAGTGAGCCCGGAGGACGCAGTGGGCGAGAGAGGAGGAGTTAGCATAGCGATAGGGTAGAGGCAGCCAAAGCTGCCTTAGCTGTAGTTAGTGTGAAGTGTGTGTGTGTATGTGCGAGTATTCAGAGTTACGCGTGTGGGATATCCAGGGTGATCCGGTGTGTGTGAGCAGTGAGTTTGTTTGGGCGCTGAGACGCCATAGCCAATTGAAAGTGAACTCGTGTCTGGAAGCCATATCTCTGAGTTTTGAGTGGGTGCATATCACCAGTTTGCTGCGCTGCTGTTTACATGCATGAAAAGTGTGAACGAGAACGAGTCTGATTGCACAAGATGGGTCATCATTGTGGTGAAATACATCCAGGGAAGGACGACTGTTTTTGCCCGAATATGTACATATTTTTTATGTTAAAGCTTCCCTAAACAATGCATTTTTCAGAACTTCTTGCGAAAAAATCTATAACTTATGATCAAATATAAAGTATGCACATGAATTTCAAGTATAACATATACGTCGTGTACTTCAACAGACTGTACTTTATATTCAAATAGACCGTACTTTGCAGAGGCTGTAAAGAAGAGACCAAATTCGTTTCTTTTTTGGTAATTATTATTCATCGAAAGGCCTTCCACGATTCAGACCCCAAACTCGGATCTCAGGGTCAGATGCCCAGGTCAAGAAAAGGCCGAGTTTTGTCAAACTCAGAAAAGTCGCAATCGGGTACCTCAGCAGTCTGGTCCAACAGGCACCCAGCAAACAGTCACGTCTCAGGGACAAGAGTCACGTCTCATAATAAAAGCCATTCAGAAGAGTCACATGCCACGAGTGAAAAGGCAGATTCACCAAGCAAAGGTCAGGTCTCAAAGGCAGGAGTCACGTTTCCTAATGAAAAGTCATATTGAAGAGTCACATCCCATGAGTAAAAAGGCAGTATCACAGGCAAAAGTCGTGACCGACAGGCCGGAGTCACTGTCCACAGTCAAAAGTCATGTTCACAAGTGAACAGTAAAGTCATGACTCAAAGGCCCAAGCAGCAGCAGTCCAATGGAAATTCGGGAAGGTTCCAGGCCTTGAAATGCAGAAGCAGACAGGCCGTGGGGATGTGGTACCGGAACCAGTCAGGACCCAAGAACACAGAGGTTGACACGAGTTGAAGTGCAAACCAAGACTACGAAAGGACTGGCCAGCCTCACATTCAGTCAGATTGTTCGCAAGAAGTGTGGAAGTGCTGGTGCACTTGTGCGCTGAAATGAGGAGCAGAGCGCTGAGGCCAGAGTGCTGCGCTAAGTGAGGGAGAGAGAGGAAGATAGCGCTGGCAGGGAGAAGGCAGCCATAGCTGCGCCAGTGCAGATGTTAGTCGTAGACTCCAGAGGGGTTAGTAGGGTTGACACAACTTGACAGTGGGTGTATTCAGAGTAGATCCATAAGGTAGTAGATAGTGAGTGTGAATGCATGTAGGGAGAGAAGACACAGTGAGGTCATAGCTAGGGGGAAGACCAGCAAGGTGGAGAGAAACATAAGAGGGAAGAGCAGAGGGGAAGATATACTTACCTGAGAGTTTATGATGATTATTGGTTACCTATTGGCGCGCGGTGATGAACGCTGGTGACTTGAACTCTTATTGCTCTTGTAATACTTTCTGGAAAAGATAAGCTGCGCTACCTGGTCTTCATCTCTCTGGTCTCCAGTGTGAATTTCGTGTGAACTCGTACATGCATGTGGTGTGAATATGTGCACTCATTGGTGTTGAACTAGGAGGTTCATTGCATCATATTGCATAATAAATTAATAATGCATATACGTCTATAATTGACATTAATTGTATAACAATATGTAATTGACATTAATTGTATAACAATATGTAATACACGTCATACTTGCAAGCAGACGGACCGGACGAGCGTCCGGTCTGGTCCGCTTTGCCGAATGTGGCACCCTCACCCCGGACGAGACGGACCCGGACCAGACTGGACGGCTCCGTTTTTTTTTTTTTTGGGGGGGGGGGGGGGGCGTAACTGGTCGTCAGGCGCACATTCGTGCGCCGCATGGGTCCGGTCCGGCGGTCTGCCGCACGTGCGGAACCGCCCGGATGGCGTCCGCTTGCAAGTATGATACACGTATATAATTTTCTACTTATTATGTGACCATATGTATGCTATGCGCGTTGCGCATATAATTTTCTATTTATTTTTAGTTGTTAAAATTTTTAAGATTTGGTCTTGGGGAATCCTTGTACCCATGTTTGGAATGTAGTGTATGGTACATTATTGGACCCCATAGGTTGTATTCGTACATAACGTACTTATGTTATATTCGGGAAAAGACAATCGTGCTAGTATGCTTTTAGTTGTAGCTGGTAAATCACCAGTACTTCCTAAAGTCGTGCCCGTTAACAAGCCACAATTTTAGGAAACGTATGGGCCGGTACAGGAGCGCCCAAATTCATCCGACTAGAAACGTTCTCTATTTTTTTCCGCTGTCAACAGCTGGGCCAAGTACTGGTGGTTTAATGATAGATATCTGCACAATGTTGCCACATACATTTCCCAACCAATTGATCTGATTGGGATGAATTATCTGATTGGGATGAATTATACAAGTCATCCTTGTAGTTAGTCTGAGCGGTTAGGTAGTTAGAGGTTATAAACTTTGGTTAGCTGGAAGAGAGTCTGATTTCTCTCATTAGTTTGTCATTTTGAGCAAAATAATTGTAAAATTATGTTTCGAAGTGTCGATTATACACAATTTCATTTTGTTTTTTCGTTTTCGAGATGTTGTCACTGCATATGCATGAAACGAAAAGGCCGAGTCACAATTTTCACTCTCCAGTCTATAGATGTTCTATCAAAACGAAAGGAGAAAAGTGACTCCCCGCTTGAACGGGTGGGTAATTGATATGTGTCATTCATGGCATTGAGTTCAAAATTAGCCTTGTTAAAGATATGCACAATGATTTTTGACTAGTTGTGCCTGATTCATCTTGCATGCAAGCAGCATATTTTATTCTTTGGCTGGGAAACGTACTGGTGGTTTCGACTCACATGCATTGGAGTAAAACCTTTTAAATTACTCAAATAACTATGTAAGTGAGTTCCTTAAAAACAACTCCTTAACGAGTATTTGTGGAACTTGGTGGCCTGGTTATGATGGACATCGGCACTGTCCGATGGTACCGTATGGACTCTGGAGTACTTTGTGAACTTGGTGATATTCTCCTTTGGTGATATTCTCCTTTGTAGTAGTCACCTTAAACCATCAAGTCCTTTCCTGACTATTTGTTCCGACACAGCTGTTAATCCGCGGCGTAGTTCGAAAGGTTGTAGGTGTCGGGCAGAAATAAAATATTTTGCATCAACGCTGGTTCGTCTTCCCCTTCACAAGCAGCAGAAATCCGGGTTGCGAAAACGAGGCTTGGGGGATAAGGTCGATGTAATAGGAGCAATTATGTAGAAAAGGCCTGGAGCCGATGTGATAGGAACCCGTCAACCAACTTTGCTGCAGATAGGAGCAAAAGCCTCTGGCCATTCGATTGCCAATCTGATTGCCCAATTCAAACAGGGCGTGGTGCTAGCAAGGGTGGGCTTAAAAGGAAGCGGTGGCTTATGCAAACCTGGACAACAGTTTGAGCCTTGTGAAAAACAACAAAATTGTGGGCGCATCAAAAAAGAAATGAGGGTTGTGATTCATTAGGCTTTTACTAGTGTTCTAGTCTTTAGAGATGACAGGAACTGGCTTGATATAGACATCGGAAGGTTCACGGCGCCTGAGGATAAGTCAATGTCATATGGATAGAAGAGGATTGGTAAACCCGTAGAGAGTCAGTGCACACTCAGATTTGTACTTGGTAATGTATCTGACCCAGGGCTGGTCCCTGGTTCGACTGGGAGCCCCTCCGCCAACCAGGAGCCTGCCGGTCGGACCGGGCGGTCGACCGACCCGGCAAACTCCCAGTCGAGTCCAGTGCATTCCGCTGGGAGGCGGGGTGTACTGGGGAGTCATGGGCATTCCCACGATTGCCCAGCTCCGAGGAGGTCGCGGTCTCTTTAAAAAAAAAAAAAATTGGGCATCTTGGACCCCATTTCTTGAGAAGAACGGGCGGAGGATCTCCGCCGCTGATCTGCGAAGATCAGAGGCGGGCGGAAAACGACTGCGCAATTTTCTCAAGATGCGGGTCCAACAAACCCGTTTTTCAATTTGACATCTCGTGGTCCAGCGGACCGGTTATCATTGGCAAGATCTGCTGCTCGTTTACCCTCAGCCAAGAGGGAAACATTATTTTTTTGTTGTGGCTCTGCTGAGGTTATATGCTTCTGCGACATCCCTGCGCTCTGGGGAAAAAGTTATGGGTTTGGGTTTCGGAATCCTGAAGTCAGAGCTGTCCGAGGTGCAAGCCCAAGAATGGACCTAAGCTATACTCTTCTCTCAATCTATCTAGAATGGGACCTCGCTCCACTACGTCTCGTTCAGCCGGTGGGGTATTGATATCACATGGCCCAGTCCACGATACCTTATGGTAGTGAATTGAAGTTCTTGGGCAGATAAGTAAGCTTGCTTACTCGACCCCTCCCCCTGAAAGCCATAGCTGCTGAACATTCCAATAATACCCCCC
>BFEA01000002.1:10539223-10549738 GCA_003427395.1 Chara braunii
TCTAGGGGTCGCCCAGGCCTGCTATCCGCAGTTAGGGTAGCTGTAGGGAATCAGGTTAGTACCGGGCCTGTATTTTCCCGGATTTGCAGATATGTGCCTCACGGAGTACCCTCACAGGTAGGTCTCTCGGTTAGCCCTCAGCCAAACAAAATTACGAATCTAACCTAAGACGCGACCTGACCGAGGCAAGCCCCGAGCTTTGCTCTCGGCCCAATGTACAGTCCACTGAGAATCTGCAGGCTTCATTACATACTTACCCCCCCGGGGAGAGCGGACCTCCGCGCCCATACTTCATTTCCTGGTAATGACTCAACATATGAAGTGGGTGTAGAGACATAACTCTTACCTGAAGAGGAGAACCTGAGAGACTCGCGGGGTAACCTATGCCCCTGATCAAAGCTGCGAACAGCAAGGTCAGGAGGAGGTAACCTCAAAGTGTCAGCTGGTCTCGACTGCATCAAGAAACCACGGTAAGACCCGGTCCTTAACTGTCGCGCAATCGACCACTTCTGAAAAGTTGAGGTTCCGTAGGCGACGCCCTATTGTTGCAGTCCGGTCTCCTATACTCATGACCAGCACTATAAACAGTGATGTTAGGAGAAGGAGAACTCAGTGTCAGCTGGTCTTGATTGCGTCAAATGACCACAGTAAAACTTGGCACCCGACTATAATGCAATCGACCATGCTGGAAAGTTGAGCTATCTAGACATGGAGCTATAGTCGTCGGTCCGGGTATTTACCCCTAGTAGACATGGAACCAAGTGCAATCGATAAGTAGAGTGATATGGTGGAGCCCGTAGCTCTCAACTATAATTCTCATTCTAGACTGAAGGACTGCAATAAGAGATTGCAGGTAAAACAAGCAACCTCCATACGGTGGAGCATGAAGACATAAACACCCAGGCTGTCAGTGGATATCATGCTAGCTTGTGTAATAGACAAGGAGTCAGGGGCAGGATGCTGAAAGCCTGGAGCAATGGCTGACAGCACTCAGCGCAAGACGAGGGAAACTTGCCAATCAGCAGCTAACTCTAGTCAGGACGGTGAGTATGGCCAGAATTTGCATCAGCAAGTTCTGACAGCGCAGCACAATTACGCTTGTCCAGGGAAGTAGGAAACATCTCCTCAGAGAAGTCCGATCACGAGGAAAAGGGGCTGCGACCCTTGTGTCATCCCTAGATCTGCTACAAATCAGTGTCATCACACGTGAAGGACCCTGATGCTGCAATTCCTGAATGAACCAGCTAGAGAGGGTGAAGATTCAACTTCCTCAGACGATGAATCAGCACAGGTGGAGGGAGTTGCAGACTCCACCTCTCTCCTCTCTAGTTCGAGCCTGAAGGCCTGCGAGGCATATGGGGACTGTCCTTTAAAAAGTGGTCCCCCTCTGCAGCAGACACCCAAAAGACCCCACAATCCAGACCTGCAACTCCACCCTCTACACCCAGATCAACGGCAGCTTCACAGCCCTTGTCACCATTTGAGTTTCAGCGGCCTAAGCTGACACCACCACCCATGTTCTCAGGTGAGGACCCAAAGGTGGATGTGGCAGACTGGGTTGCTGCACAGAGAACCTACCTGAGTGGGTTCAAATGTGATGAGGACGTGAAGGTGTCAGCCATCCTTGCTCGCGTGGAGCGGTCAGCACTGAAATGGTGCACGTCTACCTCCAGCAAGCAAGGTATGGAGATGGCTGACTGGGCGCAGAGGTTGGGGGTGGCTGGATTTCTGCAGGCCCTGCAGGACCGGTTTGCGGACAAGGAGCAGGCCAGGAAGCCACATCCAGAGAACAATGAACTGATGATGGTCCAGACACAGTATCACACTGTTTATTAAACTCAGAGTCTCGAATTGTCAAGATAACTTCAGAACTACAGTGCGCTGCTCAGATATGAGCAGCGCTTCACTCCCCAACCCTGAGTAACACCCGTAACACCCCTGAGCCCCTGAAACATCAAGCGCCACCCAATTACAGCCTCCTGGGGGCAGCGCCACCCTGAAACAGGCCTCTGAGGCCAAGCGCTACACAGAGGATGAAGAAGAAGACCAGCACCACAGTATCTGATGATGACGAAGTGTCGGAAGACTTCCCGGGTGGAAGTCTGCAGCAGCTCCACCAAACCCTGACAAGATGACCTCTGAGATGAAGAAGCTGCAGCTATGGCTGCAGCGCAAACCCTCTGGGACCCCACTCCGGAGGAGGGGCCAGCAGGGCACCAATCTCTCTCGCCTCCAGCAGACCTCGATAACCCAGACCTGTCTCAGCCCCTGCGTGCTGGCAGAGTACAGCGCAGGTCCCAGCTATGGCCTGCACTCCGAAGGTCTGGCTATGCCCGTCTTCATCCACGCTGAGCCGTCACCACTTCCGGCTCACGCGTAGCACAGCAGCGATGTAGTCGGTACCAACTGCCAAAGGCCCTGAACCGATGTGCCCAATCTATCTATAGACTACAACTAGCCTACCCCCGACCTAGACCGGACTGACTGACCGACCGGTACTGTATCTGTTTCGGCCTCTCGGCCTCTACCGGACCCGGCTATAGGCTATAGGACCGTCTATTCAGAATAGGCTTGTCTGTCTAGGGGTCGCCCAGGCCTGCTATCCGCAGTTAGGGTAGCTGTAGGGAATCAGGTTAGTACCGGGCCTGTATTTTCCCGGATTTGCAGATATGTCCCTCACGGATTACCCTCACAGGTAGGTCTCTCGGTTAGCCCTCAGCCAAACAAAATTACGAATCTAATCTAAGACGCGACCCGACGAGGCAAGCCCCAAGCTTCGCCCTCGGCCCAATGTACAGTCCACTGAGAATCTGCAGGCTTCATTACAGTTGACCAAAGTCAACTGCCGCACGTCCAGGCCTCAGTCCTCGTGTGGGGTCTTTTGCCCCTGTTTTGGCGTGGGCTGAGGGGGGCCGAGTTGGCCCTCACTTTTTTCACGAGACATATGACATGGGTTATTGCAAAATTAGTATGAATTAGTTATGATAAATTTCTTAATGTGAAATTTTAAATTTATGAATTAATAAATGACTAATTAGCATAATTAGCTATCATATGTTTTCTGTAAATGAGTATCAATTAGTTCCGATAAGTTTTTTTTTTTTTTTTTTTAGTTGCTATGAATCAGTATACTTTCGTTTCAAAAGATTATTATAAAATAATAAAATTACAAATTTATAAAATGCTTTTGAGGGTCTGTGAAAGCTTAATGGAAATGGCTCAAACAGTTGAACTCCCAGGTTACCAGCCGGGCCGCCCGGCTCACCTTGTTTGCCCCGGGGGGCCCGGCCGTGCACGGACGAAAGAAGGTTCCAGCAAAAAAGAAAAACAAAAAAAGTTATGCAGAAAAATAAGCTGAACAACTTTTTTTCTTTTAAGTAAAAGTTATCTCCCCTTCAATATATGCTGGGAAACTGGCCCATTGTCCTTTACATCATTGGCCGCGGTCGTCGGGATGAACAAGCCACACCGGCCAAGCAGACCCCTGACCTCAGCATAAGAAAGTAGCTCAATCAACACAAAACCCTAAAAAACAGTGAAATCCCAGCCCCAATGTTCCAATCCTGAGAATCCACAGTCGCCTAGTTAGTCAGCAACCCTAATTTGAATCCGCAGTTATCGTCCACCCTAGTTAGATCCCATAACCCAGCCCCCTGTAAACTATAGGTGCGAACTGAATCAAATTTTTGGTTGGGGGGGTGTTTCCAGACGTCCTGGACCGGACAGCGGACCTTCACAATTTTTCCTAGACTGTCTGGATGTCGGTCCAGACGTCCGGCTTGTTGCCATGGTTTTGACTTCTACTATTTTTATTATTGTTCTAAATTATGCAAGTAAACCAACGGTTAGAAACAATTTTTCATAGCACAGGGAGACACCCAAGTAGCACAAGGCTCAACAAGCAAGTATACAAGAGCAAAAAGTCGAAAGCAGATTTACAAAGCCAAAATCACACCAATTGAGAACACACATGCGCTGAAGTCTCTTGATACAGAAATCCCAACTTCACGCTTTCGCTATCAAAACAACAACAGTTTGATGCTCTTTTTCTATGTTGTGATACTACTTCCCTACTTATTCTACATACTATCCTACTTCCTCTCTATCTCTCTCTCTCTTCTTCTCGGTCCTCTCTTCTTTTCACCCGACGATGTCTAAGAGTCTGACTACATCCTGTGTGCTGATCCCCCATCCCTAATTAAGTCCACCTTGTCATTGCTCTCCTCTCTTCCCATCATCCTCCCAGCGCTCCCCGGTTCGACCGTGTGGGGACCGCGTTTCGGTGAATATAACTTAATCGGTCAAAAGTGTCAGATTGTGAATTTGAAAACGCGGGTGCAACTACCGTTATTTGCCCATTGCATCTGAACTCTGGCGAGCCTAAATCCAGCCAAGCGACTGAAGTCAATGAATCTAAGTGAATTGATTCAAACAACCAGTGCAGCTATGGCTGCCGCCGTCAGAGCTGCTGTAGAGTGGCAGCTGTCCCCTTCTGTCGTCAAGGCACCTGGCCCAGCCAGCTTCTGCTGTGCTAATTTTAGCGCACTTAGCTAGCACTCCTCCGACGTACAGAAGTATGTCCCTCAGCATCCTTCCCCAATGCTTTTGTCTAACGGTTGCTTCATCGAGAGGTTCCTTCACGTAAAGTACCTTGAGACGTCTGAACAGCTTCCTCTGCCTTCGATATGCCTGGACCGTCACTTTATCACCCCGGCAGTCACTGTTGAATGTCTGGGCCTATAGTTAGAGCGCGGCTTTATTGTAGTATGCCCGGCTGTTACTTAGGGGGCCAGGTATTGCTTTATTACAGTATGCCCGGCTGTTACCTAGGGCCGGGTCCATTGCATGCTGGCAGCCCTGCTGGATAGTGGGAAGGCCAAGGGGCCTTGAATCACTTGTTTAATCTTATAAACATGGAAGACTGTGAACACAGGCAGAATTGGCAATCTGTAAAGTGAGCTGAGCTCCTTTTTTTGTTTTTCTCTCTTTCAATTTGGACCATTTCTAGATTTATGGATGTCATCCTTGCGCAGGGGCCATGCTAATCTTCCTTCTCCATCGTTACAATTTTGAATGGAATGTCCCAGAGGACAAGTGATCTGAGCTGCTGAGATTTCCAACGTTCCATCAAAAGAAAGAAAGAAAAAAAGGTTTACCAATTTACCATCATGTGCATTTGTGCTTCTCGACTTCTTCGCCTGATTCTGAGACCCATTTTTCAATTGGATACGTGACATGTGTCTGTAATCGCTGTGCTTGAATGTGTGTGCAGGATCTGGGGACTGCACGATTAAGCTGTGGCGAAGCTCCAGCTGTGTACACACATTTCGAGGCCATACAGGTCAGGTTCTTAATGGTTTTCTCTCCTTCTCCTCTCTGCATCTGTGTCTCCTCCTCCTCTCCTCCTCCTCCTCCTCCTCCCCTCCTCCTCCCCTCCTCCTACCCTCCTCCTCCTGCTGCTGCTCTGAATTGCTATGGTGTTATCGACGCGGGAGCTGTGTTTTGCGGTCCAAAGGATGAATAGTAAGCAGACCCCTGGTACTGTCGAGCCTACCTTCTTCCCCCGAATACAACGTACGGTCATTATAGCTGTATCCAGACTGACAGATGCCTCAAATACAGCTATAATGACCTTCCGTTGTATTCGGGGGAAGAAGGTAGCTCAGTTGGTACACCCGAACACTTTTGAAAATACAGACCCAAGTTTGAATCCACGCAACGATGGAATCAGATGAAGGAAACGATATTTCTGAATTACATGGGGCCGGTCAGCTCAATGACGTTATCTCAAGGCCGTCGCCCTCTAAGAAACAACAAGACCCCTGGCGGTAGATGGACTGACAAAAGAATTCTGGGAGAAATTCTGGCCTCTAGTGGGCAGCGATCTTATGAACTTCTGTAAGGACAGCTGGAAGAGGGGAGGCATGGGCGTGAGCTTCTTCGTAGCAGTATGGTCACAATACTTTACAAAAAGGGACACCTGGACGATATCAGAAATGAGTAAAATTACAGACCTATCTCCCTGCTCACATCCCCCTGTAAGATTTTCTGGCCAAGGCCGTGGCGTTCCGAAGGTTGGACCAAACATATACAAGTGCTTTCACATAGACCAAGCCGGCTTCATACCAGGAAGGAAGGTACATTATCGACAAGGTCGTGAAGACCGAAGAAGACCTCGAAAAAAGGTAATGGAAAAGAAAATCAACACAGCTATTCTTTTCTCCCGTTTTGAGAATGCCTATGATAGAGTGAACTTGGCCTTCCTTAAACCCACCAGTAGATCTGGAGAATTCAAATGGGCCTTAGGGGACTCGGGCGGGACCGGGCCCGCATGGAGGCAGGCAGTCATTTTTTTTCTTTTTCGTTCAGGGCGCGGCCAGCCGCCACTCCACGGCATCGGACACTTTTTTTTTTCTACTGGCCCTTCGCACGCCCTGCCTCGAGCCCCCGAAATTTTAGGGGAGGATCAATGGGATTCTCAACTTGGCTGGTGTCATGTACCCAATGGTGGTTTTAAGTTTAAACCACCAGTTCACACGGACCTAAGTAGTGCTCTTACCAGTATACGCCGTACGAGCATTTCGATCCGGGTGTGGGCTGGAAGGTGAAGCGGCAGGCTACTTTGAAAGGGCGTAGTTGCAGGCTCGCGAACCTTGGCAGATAGCTTCATCGGCTTAGCCTTGCTGAGCTGGTGGTTTAATGCAAGCATGGAGGAAATTAAATGCAAGCATGGAGAAAATTTAGGAAGCTACCCATTTTCGAGGTCGGCCAGACGGGGATCCTCTAGCCCTACCGATTCTTCTGTTTGTAGTGGAAGGCATAGCGTCCTCCCTTCATAAAAACCTATGTATTCAAGGCTGCCCGAAGTGAATGTTAGTTCCCCCCATCACCTCTCTTTTCCAGCAGTAATCATGTTTGCTGACGACTTGATGGCGCTGGTCCAAGCCTCCAACTTACCTGTGAGTGTATTGGTCAGGGCAAGGGAAGCGTTCACACTGGCATCGGAGATGAGGATAAAATTGACTATGAGTCTATGACGCCGTTAAGTTGGTGGTTACCTGAGAAAACAGTCCCCAGCTTCAAGGCCTGGAGAGTCAGATGAGATGGAAAATACTGGAGACGCCAACAAGATACCAGCGAATTCACATAAGGATGGTCAAGCCCCACAGATGACGCAAAACTTACTGTCCACTCTCCAGTCAAATTGACAAAATGGGAAGATGGGGGCAGCCCTTCACATCTCTATTGGGAAGAGCTTTAACCAGCAACACCCCCATATTCTTGATGATGTGGTACATAGTCCCAGTCGGGACCATAGTCCCAGTTCGGACCATAGTCTCAGACTGGATCATACCTTACCATGCAATCAAAGAGGTAAATCGAAGAGCTAGAGCATAGTCCCAGTTTGGACCGTACCATACCAGACCAGACCACGGAATCGAAGAGCTAAATCGAAAAGCTAGAGCCTACCTACGGTTAGGCAATCTAAAACAACGAGACCTCCCCTGCAGACAGCTATGCTGAAACAACCGAAGGGCTGTGCTTCACGCTCTAGAGTTAAGTGCAGGGCCCGCTCGGCTATGTCTAGGTCTTTGTATGGAAATCTAATGGTCGTAATGAGATGGTCAGAATCAACTTTGCATGGAAATCTTTGGATTCCATAACCTATACATAGACACAGCTCACTATGGCGGCCGTGTGGCCTGCCCCTCAGTCCTGCTGCTGTTCATTGAATCATCAAAAGCGAGTAGGTGGGGGGTTAACGGGGGTGTGCGGGAGGCGGGGGGGGGGGGGTTGGTGAAGGGCATTAAAATTCTATGAATATGGTAAGCTTTCTGCAGATGATTGACTGGTGTGCGCCTGCTATTTCCCTCCTTTCTTGGAAGAGGTAGGGTCTAATTTTGTTGTACCTGACTACCGTCTTCACCGAATAGAACACCCGGTCATTATGGCTGCATCTAGACTGAAAGTGGCCCCAAATACGGCTATAATGACTGGGCGTTCTATCATTGTGAAGACGGTAGGGATCTGAACTTTTTGATCTGTTTATCTACATATACATGTGTGTGCCAGATTTGAGCTCTATACCTGTTCATCAACAGGTACATTTATGATTTATGTGCCATTCACCCACAGGCCAGGTGCTTCCCGCCATGATTTGCTAACTTTTGTCATTACGAACTTTTGCAGATTCTGTTCGCGGGCTGGCTTTTCTTCCTGGCGTTGGAATTGTGTCGGGGTCCCATGATGGGTGCGTATTTGCGGTGTTGGATTGCCAAGCCAATTTGGTGAAAATGTTGCGGAATACTGCACCCCATTTGTTCCGTTAAGAAATTGAAATTCATAAAAGCGGCAAAAAAAGCCTATTAAAAGGGAAATTTACGATCTGGATTTTCTACTCCACTGTGTCTGCAACATGACAATATATCAACATTCTGTGACTTTCTCCTTTGCACAGCTGCAAACACTGTTACCCTCGGCAGCAGTCGTCATCATCTCTGTCACAATCACAACAATGATACAATCATGTAATACAATGACATGGTTTCTGCATCCATGTGTGCAGAGGACTGTCCCTTCTTTCAAGGCTGCAGGCACCCTCCGCACCCGGGCACTAAATTTCTATTTTGCGGCCATGGGCGTTATGCTGAATGCATGGTTTTTTGTGGTGCCCGTGCTTCCTTCATGTTGGCCTGCAATTGACATGCCATTTGTCGGGAGTTTTCGGTGGGCATGCTCAATGCCAGCCATCGTGGCAAGTGTTGTACTGAGAATGCTCAACCAGTCTTCCATTTCCGCATCCGTCTCATCCTTACAATGTGTGTCCTCTCTGTTGTCAACGACGGACTGATTCTTGAGCCTCCTCTTATCTCTTCCTATGCTTTCATCTTCATTCCACACTCGTCACTTTCCCTATACTTTTTTGTGGTGTTCTTTCCATCTCTTCTCTCTGTGTATCACCTGTCCAATTTCCCTTTGTCTTCTTTCTGTTATGAAGTTGGTTGTCTGTCGATTTCAATCAACACTCATACGCAGACGATCTCATACATGCCCATACACGGATAAGAAGAAGGGGAGAGGAGACAGAGTACACACTGCACACAAACAGAGTAAGCAGCGGAAAGCAACTGTGCACAGAGTGTGACGACAACACACAGTGTTTCCCTCTCTGATGATACTCCCAACAACCAATCATAAGACGACACTTCGAGGATCACAACAAAACGTAACCAAGTTTGAGCCAATAACAACCCTGAACGTTACAAAGTTCTCTCCCAATGTTTCCCCACCACTGAAACCCACACTCTACCCCCTACTCCTGCACTCTGTTAGTAGCGCTGTGCTGAAACTGCCTCCCAGAGGCCTGCACCAACCAGAATGATGAAGAAGGAGACCAGCACTCAAGTTCCTGATGGAGATGATGAGTCTCTGACGTCAAAAGCTGCAGCGCCACTGTCTCTCCCACACAGCGGGCTCTGACGAAGTAGCAGCAGCAGCGGTCCACCCACACACAGCTATGTAGAGGCTCCTGATAGCCCAGACAATCACAAGCACCCTCAGGGGTGAGTGTGTGGAGGGAGCCCCAGCTAAAGCGGGCCCCAGAGGTCTGGCGAGGGACTCAGGATGCCGCCCAGAGTCAATCGTCACTTTCCTTGCTTAAGTCCCTCACTACACTACCTCAGTCCTATTAATAGACTAACCTAGACCTAAGACTGGACTGACCGGTACCGTTTCAGTTTCGGCCTCTAGGGCCTCTTCCTACCCAGCTATAGGCTATAGGACCAGTCTATCAGCGAAGGCCCATAGGCCTGTCTATTCTCGTGGTAGCCCGGGTCTGCTATTCGCAGTTCGGATAGCATAGGAAATTCGAGTTAGGGTAGGACTGTAAGTTTCCCAAATTTACAGATATGTCCCTCACTAATTTCCTAAAGACTGAAATCGCAGTTAGTCCTCAGAGAAAACAAAATTGCAAATCTAACCCTAGCTGTACTATACTGCCTCACAGTCAGAACACAGCAGTCAAATCAGCAAGTCATTGCATTTCCATCTCTCCTCTGTGTTTAGCTTCTCCCCCTTTACACCCTTGAGTCTTAACTGTTTTTGCAACGTACAGGAGGGTGATTGTGGCACAAGTGGATGCAGGCAGCTCATGCTCAACTTCATCCACGTGGCGAGCCTTGTACGTGAGAGGCACAGTGAATGGGAAAGCTAAACGAAGGAATAATCAAAGCGGTGACAGTAAGGAAAGAAAAGGAAGAAGTGCATAGCAAGAGCCAAAATAACGGTTTCAGTGTGATCTTCTTCATCTTTGTCTCGTATGTCTTTATTGTTTGTTTCTCATAGTGCGCTCTTACTTTATATATATATATATATCTGTTTGTGACGATATATATATATATATATATTTGTGACGATATATAGCCCCTCGTTTGTTGTCCTCTTCTCTCTCTGCCTACGGTTTACCGGGCAGTTCTGTTTGTGACGATATATATATATATATATATATATATATAT
>BFEA01000002.1:10567694-10578618 GCA_003427395.1 Chara braunii
TGTCCGGATCGATGTCCGGTTTACTGGACGTCCGGATTAATCCAGACACGGGTCCGGGCCTGGTGTCCGGTGTCTGGATGTCCGGGTCCGGGGCAACCATGATATGTATATTTCTGGGCAGTTTTTTGGCCTGCCCGGTTTACCCGGGCCCAACCGGCCGGGCGGTGTCCTCACTCAGAAAATTTCAAAATATAATATTTGGAGTTTAATATGGAGGCGTCCGTGCATCCGGATCCCAAACCGTGGACTGCTGACCTTCTGAACACTGGTCTCGGTGCCCCGGTTCCCCGGTGGTAGCCATATGTACGATGTACTACAAATTTGATATTTATGTTGTTCCGCGCTTTTGGTGCAGGTGACGGTGAGTGTAAAGATAAGATAGAACACCCAGGTTGTGTATGGAATATCATCTATCTTCCGAATGGCGACCTTGTCACTGCTTGTGCCGATGGTGTGATTCGAGTGTGGACTCGTGACCTGCAGCGAGTAGCATCAGATGAGCAGATCCAAGCATACGAGCTGGCTTTGCAGGAAAGAAGAAGAGCAAAGTGAGTTCCAAATCTGCTTGTTTAATTGTTTCGACTATGGTTTATTTTGTATTCACATCAATAATGGCAGATCGAATTTCCTTACTGCAGCTTCTTGTGTGGCGGAGATGGGCACAGAGGCGGTTGGTTGGCAGCCAATTTCGATGCCAGAGAAGATGGGGGAAGGGGGTGAAGGTGGAAGGTGTGGCGGGTAGGAGGAGGATTGTCGTCACAAATTCATCATGCTTTTTTTCATGTTTGTCAAATGATTGTCGTCGTCGTCATGCTCGTCTTCGCGACCCGGTAGTTCATTTTTTGCTGCCAACCTGTCGCATAAAAAAAACTTTCACGATCGTCATGATTGTAGGTGGCTGAATGGACACGGGCTTATCATCAAATGTGCAATCCTGTTGTCTTCAAATCGCAATCGTCATTGCAAAGAGTCCATGAAAACTTCATCTCTCATGTTCTGGTCACAATGTCGGATACAGTGTTCACATTATGATAATCACCGATTATCTCGTAAGCTGCAACCCTCTGATGATGCCGGGTCAGCCGGCTGAAACCGCTAGGGGTGATGCCACCATCCTGTCTCCTGGTGAGTGTGACGTGGTTCTGGCGTGGGAGGATAGGGTGGCGTGCTCGGCCGTGCTCGGCTGTGACAGCAACTTTGCTATGCTGTGACTATTGCTGTCTTCTTTGTGTACATCTGAGTACTTGTGCATCCGTGTGTCTGGTTTCATGGTCTTTGATTTGCTCTCTCTATGGTGTTCGGATTTGTCATTGTCAGTGCTGTGCTTTTCATCTTTCGGAAAGACATTACGCTTTTGCGACATTCCATCTGTTGGCTTGCTTGACTGCTTGTTGTGTTATGTGCGTATTTAGTCTGTCCAAGATTCCATCTGACGCATTTTGGTCAGTTAATCTGCCGACTTTGTCTATATGCACTTCCAATCACCACATGAAGGTTTATGATCATCAGGGGTTAAGAAAATAAAAATAAAAATGTTTTCTGCCGTGACAGATCACATCGGCATTACACTTGTGCATATTCCTGTTGACTCGTACTCTCATCATGATGGTTGGGGTTCGTATGGTCACACGCAGAGCAGATTCAACGGCTTTGAAGTTAGAACAGCCATTCTGGTAACCAGTGCATCTAGCTGAATGGATGGTGGACACATGCAACTATCAGTAGACACAGATTATGAGTTCAAGTCGTGACCGAATCAGATCGATACAAAAATCTTAAGGGGTAACCCCTTTGTTAAAAAAAAGAAAGAAGGGACAACAGTCATTCTAGCATGCATACACATCATTGACTTAACTTTCTGGACGGATCCGTAACCGGGTCAAACCACACTGAATGCCAAAACCAAATCCAACCAAAACCAAAACAGAACGAAAACCAAAACCAAAACTAAAACCAAACGGAAACCACAACGAAACCAAACCCAACCAGAACTAGAGTCAAAAGCAAAGCAAACCAAAGGTAACCAAACCTCATCAAACAAAAACCAAAACAAGCCAAAACCACAACCGAAAACCCAACCCCAGAAAGTATAAACTCCAAACCCTAAACCCCAATCCCAAACCCAAACCCAAACCAACCTAACCTCAACCAGCCGAAATTCACACGAAACCCTACACAAAACCCAACCCAACGAAGCTTAACGCAGACCACCGCAAACCAAACTGAACTAAAACAAAAGACCGTGTACAGCAGGCTTACCTTTGATTTAGCGTCTCTGCTGTCCCTCCGCTCACGGAAATTGTGTTTTCATAATGAAGATGTGATTACCACATACTTCCCCCCTAATCTGTCGTTATCTTTGTTCGAATCTTTTATTAATGCTGCAGGACCGTGGGAGGACGGCCAGTTTCTGATTTACCGGGACCAGAGGAACTTGAACAACCAGGTAGGTTTGTTAGTCCCTGCAACCGTTCCTCTCGCTGCTGCATTTGCTTTTAAGATTATGAATGTCCCTGCCCTCCTTCACTCAATTCACTCAACTTCCACCCGTAGCAAACATATCGTTTGTCTGTAGATGGGTCAGGTCTTGATCTCTTCCCCTCGCTGAGCAATCACACGCTTTGTGTCTTGGAAAATGGCACAATCAATCTAGCTTGGGACCTTGACAGTTCAAAACCTGATGTGTGAAGTTAAAATTTCGCCGTAGAAGATGGGTATTCCAAGACTTGCTTAGCACTTGAAAGATGGGCTAACATTGAAAGTTAATCGAAACCATATGGGCTTGTCACAGGAAAGAAAAAGTCATAAGGCCTAATTCTCATAAACCCCTATAGAATCAGTGACTCATTAGAGCCCTACAGAACCAATGATTGCTTGACCCAGGCTGGTAAATAGACAGAGAAAACTTAAAACTGGGCAAACAGAGAAGAGGGAAAGGAGGAGGAAGCAAAGAGAGGGAGGGAGGGTGGGGGAGAGGAAGAAGAGCAAGGGGAGATGATAGGGGGACAAGGAGGAGGAGAGGGAAGAGGAGAAGATTGTGAGACTCCCTCATCCTTCACTCCGTTCATGAAATCAAAGAAAAGGACTTCCCTTCTACTTGAAGCTTAAAATTCATAATAGCATCCCCCATCTTCACGGTGTCAAGACTCCAGCTTCCAAAAGACAATAACTGACCAACTGACAACTACTGATGATGATGGTGATGACCCCCACGCCACACGGTGACCTGCCAAAAATAAGGCACACCCTCACAAGCAATGTACCGCTCCGCCACAGTGCACCTGGTGCCCTGCTGATTGTACCACTTGAATCACTGCCCCGCATTGCCAATGACTATACCATACTAACACCTGGCCTCCACGCGGTGCCGGCTGCTGCCGCTCGGTATCGCCAAGACATCGGTGATATGGCACCGAAAATACAACTCCACTGCATCTCCTCGCAGGTCAGCCCTGCTGCCCCCTCCACTCGCCACCTGCCACATGAGTGGCGATGGTGCGAAAGCCAAGGCGTAACGCCCCAGCCCAGCGAGCCAGCCGCGCTAACCTGCCCATACCCGTGTGGATGGTGCGAAAGCCGAGGCGTAACGCCCCAGCTCGGCGAGCCAGCCGCGGTAACCTGCAGCATGGGCGTCTGCTAGTAGGTTGCCGGGGCGACGTACCGTGGATCTGTTGCACCGCCAAGCTTAGTAGCTCGTGAAACACATGGTTTCCATCGGCATATGCATCTTGTCTCATTCTCCAGCTGCTATTTTTCTGGTTCTTTTTCACTGCTTCTTTGGTTGTATCTTGCCTGCAAGCTTTGCGTGCAATGATATTTCTTTTATGGAACCGAAGTGGGCTTCAGAATGGCAGCAACAGCTAAAGCGCAGAAATACAGTTAAACCACCAGTACACCTGAGCCTGGCGGCCTTCCACTTTGGCACTTTGCGCCAAGTTTTTCTTTTCTTTTTTTTGTTATAAAAAAATGCAAGCTGCCTTCTGCTCATATATGGGGGACAGCTGCATTTTTGACTATATAGCTAGGCCGTTTTCTCGGGCGCCCGGGCAGCCAAGATGTGCCCGGAAACATGCCCAGGTGACCGGCCGGGCATGACCCCCAGGCAGGGTCCCGAGCAGTCCCAGCGCATAAAAAAGAAAAAAAAAAAGGAAAAAAAAGAAAGAAAAAAAAAAAGAAAAAAAGAAGAAATCCAAAAAAATATGGCAAAAAAATATGTTGTGTAGAATTGTAATAAACAATTTTTGGCTGAGGTTCACATCAGAATTCCTCACGGAACTGAAGATAAAAAAGAAAATAACCGAATCACACCAAGGCACCCCCCTTCAAACCCCTGTAACGGTTTAACCCCTTTCAAAATAATTTATACCCCCCTTGCCCCCCCTTTAAAGCCAACATTCTAAAAAAGAAAATAGCCTGGATTTGGGCTGCTCTCCGAGACCGCGGAAAACCGCCACCGCCAAATTTTTTAATTTTATTCCTCGTGTCCGGGCGTCAGACCCCCCCGGGCATCATGCACGGGTGACCGGCCGGTCATGAAAATCTTAGTGAAAATCCACGGTACGTCGCCCCGATTAGTGCTTCTGCGTTCGCCAGATTAGTCCTGCGTTCGCCAGATTAGTGAAAAAGGAGAAATTGGAGGAACAGGCTTTTGTTGCCTATGTTAGGCCAGTGACTGAGCCTACGGAAGAAAAGTCGATGGACCCTGCGATTGCCAGCTGCTGGAAGAGTTCAAGCATCTAACTGAGCCGCCGATAGGAGTGGTACCGCGGCCCATCCAGCACCGCATTGAGATAGAGCCTGGCAGTAGAACTCCTAAGGGCGCCGTGTATAGGATGTCCCCACGAGCTTCGCAAGCAATTAGACGAGCTCCTCAAGAAGGGTTGGATTAGGCCCAGTTCGTCTCTTTTTGGAGTGCCTGTTCTCTTTGTTCCTAAGAAAGAGGGAGAGCTGAGGATGTGTATAGACTATAGGGATCTGAATGCTATTACAATAAAGAATGCTGAGCCACTGCCTAGGATAGACAATCTCTTAGATCGAGTGCAGGGGGCGAAGTATTTCTCTAAGATAGACTTAAAAGTCCGGATATCATCAGATAGAGGTACATCCTGATGATCAGTATAAGACAGCCTTCCGGACTAGGTACGGGCATTACGAGTTTATAGTGATGCCCTTTGGACTAACCAATGCGCCAACTACGTTCCAACGCTGTATGAACGATTTGTTTAGGCCATGGTTAGACAGATTTGTTGTAGTTTACCTAGATGACATTCTAGTGTTTAGCCGGACCCTCGAAGAGCATCAGGGTCGCCTCAGGCAGGTCTTGGAGAAGCTGAGGGAAGCTAACTTCAAGATCAATGCAAAGAAGTGTGATTGGGCAAAAACCCAAGTTTTGTACTTAGGCCACGTCTTAGACGGAGACAACGTTAAGCCAGAGGATAGCAAGATCGCAACGATTAGAGATTGGCCCACGTCACGTACGCTCACAGAGTTGCACTCGTTCCTGGGCTTAGCTAATTACTACCGGAAGTTCGTGAGGAACTTCTCGACCATCGCTGCGCCCCTTTGTAGATTCTTGAGAAAGGAGACCATCTGGAAGTGGGATAAGGACTGCACGTCTGCCATGAAGAAGTTAAAGCAAACATTGATAGAGTATCCAGTCCTTAAAGTCGCCGATCCGTCCTTGCCCTTTGTCGTCACGACCGATGCGAGTCAATACAGCATAGGCGCAGTGTTACAGCAAGACGATGGCAATGGGTATAGACCCGTAGAGTTCATGTCCGCGAGGATGCCTTCAGAGAAGGTCGTGACATCTACCTATGAGAGGGAACTCTACGCTCTTAGGCAAGCCTTAGACCACTGGAAGCACTACTTGCTTGGGAGGCACTTCAAAGTCTATTCAGACCATGAAACGTTACCATGGTTAAAGACGCAGGCCAAGATGACGCCTAAGCTTACTAGGTGGGCTGCAGAGATAGATCAGTACGACTTCGAGCTCAAGCCTGTCAAAGGGAAGTACAACGTGGTTGCGGATGCTCTGAGTAGAAGAGCTGATTACTTTGGGGCAATAGTACATTACCTCGATATAGGGAAGGATCTGCAGCAGAAGGTTAGAGAAGCCTACACGCAGGACCCTATCTACAGTGACCTCCTCAAAAGGTCAAGGAGGCCACAGAGACTGAACCGAACTAGCGCACTACTGAGGGGTTGCTTTTTGAGAAGACTAATGCTTTTGAACGGCTGTGCATCCCCAATAGCGAAGAGATTCGTAGTCTGATTCTGGGAGAGTGCCATGACACAGAGGGTCATTTTGGTTGGCAAAAGACGTTAGCCAATCTAATGCGTGCGTATACCTGGCCAGGAATGAAGAATGACTGCGTAGAGTATGTTCGCAGTTGCAAAGTCTGCCAACGTAACAAGAGTTCTACGCGCGCCCCGCTAGGTCTTCTCATACCCTTACCCATTCCGGATCAACTGGGAGACTCAGTGTCCATAGACTTCATGGACACTCAAGTCAAGAGCAGGCATGGCAAGAGCCAAGTCATGGTCATAGTTGACCGATTTAGTAAGTACGCAGTTTTTGTTCCTTTGCCTTCAGAGGCACGTACTGATTTAGTCATACAGAGATTTTTTGACTGTTGGGTGAGTGAGAATGGAATCCCACTGTCTATAGTTAGCGATAGAGATAGTCGCTTTACTAGCCAGAACTGGCAAGAACTCATGGGAGTATATGGATCTAGATTGTTGATGTCGTCCGGCCGTCATCTAGAGACTAACGGTCAGACCGAGCAGATGAACAAGATCCTACAGCAAGTTCTGCGCATGTACATTAGGCCAGATCAAATTAACTGGGATGAGACGTTGCCCAAAGTAGCTAGTGCGTACAATAACAGCATGCGTCTGTCTACATGCCGCACTCCCAACGAACTGCACAAGTCCTTTAGACCGCGCAGACCGTTTGAGGGACTCAACCGGGATCAGATTCACAGATTGCCGCCCGGGACCMGGGAGTTTGCTGTACAGCAYGAGAAAGAACTRGCTAYTGTTGTAGAGAACCTCAGRAAAGCCCAGCATAGGATGATAGAGCAAGCGAACARACATCGTCGCCCTTCACAGTTTCAGGTAGGCGACTTAGTCTGGGTCAGTTCTAAGGAGTTTGCACCTGAGGAGAACATCTCGCAGAAGTTACTGCCCRYATATAGAGGACCGTGGCCCGTTCTAGAAGTCAAGGGCGGCGAAGAYGGACCGTCCTATACCATAGAACTTCCAGCACACCTCCACACTTACCCAGTTTTCCATGCATCGAAGTTGTTACCTTGTCAGACAAGTGATCAGTTTCCATCCCGTAGATCAATGATCCCACCGGATATGGATGGGAGATATGACATCGATGGTAYAGTGGCTGAAGATGTCTTCAGAACTGGAGGTAGGGGTCGTCCGCAGAAACAGTACAAGGTTCATTTCAGTTATCAAGAACCGGAAGACGACCGCTGGTTTACAAGATCTGAACTTCTAGAGACGGCTCCCGATATAGTCCGGGCCTACGAGAGACAGCAAAGGGGTAAAGGTCCTGCCTTGGACTGAAATTTTCTCGGAGGACCTCGAATTTAGGCCGGCGGGAGTGAAACGCGGTGTTCACCAGTTCGCAGTAGCGAATGCAGATCCCAGGGCTCGATCCCTAGTTCCCCGTCTTACCTGTGTACAGTACCAATGTCAACCCGTAGATTTGAACCTGCGACCTGTAGGACCGCCAGTGGTAGGTAGGTTTTCGTAGGTCACAGGGTAGAAGGGAATCGAACTGTAGATCTGTAGGGTAGGAGTCTAGACAGTTCCGAAGTCGTAGTTGTAGGATGTCTGAAGGGTCAAGGTCGTAGCTGCTACTTACCTGAAGGGGCAAAGTCGTAGCTGCTACAGTACCGAAAGGCCAAGTTGGAGGTTTCTAGAAGTGGCCTTTCGGAGTGAACCTGCGTTGAACAGAGGCAAGTGGTCAAGTGGTGGTAGGCCACCTTGCTGAGTCAACAGTCCCAGTTATGCAGTCCGGTCCTGTCCAGCAAGTACCGACTGGGACTGTGTGCACCAGGGGCCAAGGGACACAGGGCAGACCAACACAGCGCAGAAGTATAAATCAAGAGGCTGCGTCCGGCCATTATTCATTCCTGCGGATGCCATGCGGAAGTGCTGCCTCAGCAGCTTGTGCGAGGAGGTCTGCAGTGTGCCCGAAGACGAAGTGGGCAGAGGAGTGTAGTATAGCGCTAGGGTAGTGGCAGCTAGCGCTGCCATAGCTGTAGTAGTGTGTGTGTGTGTTGCGTGTGGTTGCAGAGTGTTGCGTGTGGGACATCCAGGGTGATCCAGAGTGTGAACAGTGAGTTTGTGTGAGGCACACAGTTGCCATAACCAGAGGAAGCGAATTGTTGCTTGGAAGCCATATCTCTGAGTTCTGTGTGGGCGCATGGCGCCAGTTTGCTATTCTGCTGTTCACGTGCATGTAAAGTGTGAATAAGTCGAGTCTGATTGCACACGGAACTGAAGATAAAAAAGAAAATAACCGAATCACACCAAGGCACCCCCCTTTAAACCCCTGTAACCGTTTAACCCCTTTCAAAATAATTTATACCCCCCTTGCCCCCCCTTCAAAGCCAACACTCTAAAAAAGAAAATAGCCTGGATTTGGGCTGCTCTCCGAGACCGCGGAAAACCGCCACCGCCAAATTTTTTAATTTTATTCCTCGTGTCCGGGTATCCCGGGCGTCAGACCCCCCTGGGCATCATGCACGGGTGACCAGCCGGTCATGAAAATCTTCCTAGCTATATAGCATATATTCTTCTCTCACAATTTTTATCTCACTCTACCTACCCCGAGCTATGTACTTTTTTGGGTTGTAGGTTCCAAGTATGCTACCCCCCCTAAGTCTACCATCGAACAACTACCCTACCTCGGACAGGAAACCAGCCTTAAATTTACTGACCAAGACGAAGCTGTCTTAAAGTTATGGGTCTATGCCTATCTATCTCTGCTCTGTGCGGGGGGCAGTACCCAAAGTCCTAACACCTCGCTCGGGCTGGAAAGAATGGCTCAACTTCCACAACCAGCCAGGAGGGACAAGCTGACCTTCTCAGTCGGTGATCCCGAAGTATGCCACACAGGGGGTCTAGGGAAGCGAATGGATGCCGTGGCCTGTGGGGAATGGAACCCACGACCTCCTGTGTACCACTTACGTGCTCAACCAACTGAGCTAGGCCGCTTGGCCTTCTCTGAACCGCCAGTGGCACACTTTTTTCCTTTTTTGGCTGGCACTGCTAGCCATTGTGGTCCGGTAGCCCCGAGCCTCTGCAGTTATCGTAGGCGATTAAAGATTTCTCCACAAGTTCTTGTCACAAGTTAATGTGCTATGTTGGTACTAAGTTTGAAAAGATTTCTCAACCATGTTTGAAGCATGTTCGGAGCAAGTTTACGTTTGTAATTTCTCTTTCTCTCTCTCTCATGTGTGCTCCAATTTGTAGTCATTTGTCGGCATATATGTGTGCTGTTCTGTGGGCTGTGGTGCGCTAAAGCTTGCTGTGGCATGCCCAATATGCGTGAAAAAACAAAAAAGGAAAGCAACAAGTCAAAAACAAAATCGAAATCGATTGTTTTTCATTATTATGAATTCTGCAAATATGATTGTGAGGCAGCATCCCTGTCAAGAGTTGCTGAAATAACGCTTTATATCACTTTTTGTCTCTGGATTTTTCGGAACAATTCTTTGCATTTTTGGTGCGCACACTCCATATGATGCGGATCAGTGGGTTGCACACCGTATGCCGCATGCGTGTTGTGCTCAGCAAGTATGGTTTGTAACTTTGTAGTATTTTGGTGCTAATTTCGTACTATGCTTGTAGTCATCGGTAAGTTATTTGTAGTACTTTGTACTTTGTGTACTATGTGGGTACTATGTGGGTACTTAGTTGGTGCTATGTGTGTAGTCAGTGGACTTGGTAGGGTGAAGGAAATCTCTGGCAGATGATAGCTGGTTTTGATAGCATCGTGGAGACGACAAAAAATGTGTGAAAGATGATCAAACGACTGCTGTTGGATGGAAGATGATGTAGCTATAATGACCGGGTGTTCTTTTTGGGTATCGCCGTATCTAGAGTGCAAGTTGCACCCAATGCAGCTATATAATGGCCGGGTGTTCTTTTTGGGTGAAGATGGGGAAGCCTTGCGTAAGAAAGTTGATGTAAATATATGTTTTAGGATTCTCAATGCCACCAACTCGGATCTCTCAACCATAATGGGCAGAAGCTTTGGAGTCGTGTAAGCATTGCACCTCTCTCTTCTTGACTTGCTGGTGGAATAGGAACTGCCCTGATGCTCCCCAGAATGGATAAGGGGCCAGAACCGCAAGGTTCGGTTTTATGGAAAAAAGTGAAATGGAATTCTCCTGGAATTTGTCTATGTAGCATGTTGTCATGTACTATGTCTGTAGCATGTAGAATGAGACAGTATGGTGCAAGTTTCAAATACAACAAAATTGAATAAATCAATTGTCTCTTCCTCTGTGTGTGCGTGTTTGCAATAGGAAAGAAGGATGGACAGACAAGAATTGTGAGAGAAGGTGGTGTCGGGATTGCATACACGTGGAGTGAAAAGGAGTACAAGTGGGAAAAGGTCAGAGCTTTGGGTCTTTTCCCTTTTTCAATGAATGATTGCAACTGAAGAGCAGCTGCGCGCCTAGGCCGCGGCAAGCAGACGGGGAAGAGGTAGAAAGAGCGTGCGAGGGGTTCTTGTGCATGGGAGGACCTGATGCGAACAGGACAGCAAAGAATAAAGAAAACCACAGAGGGGAAAGAGGTAGAAGGTGGCATCAAACCCTTCTCTCTCTCTCTCTCTCTCTCTCTCTCTCTCTCTCTCTCTCTCTCTCTCTCTCTCTCTCTCTCTCTCTCTCTC
>BFEA01000002.1:10583907-10598907 GCA_003427395.1 Chara braunii
CTCTACCGGACCCGGCTATAGGCTATAGGACCATCTATCAGCATAGGCCACTTAGGGCCTATCTGTCCTAGGGGTAGCCCGGGCCTGCTATACGCAGTTAGGGAACTTAGGGTAGCTGTAGGAATTCGAGTTAGTATTGGGCCGATATTTTCCCAGATTTGCAGATATGTCCCTCACGAATTTCCTTATAGGTAGGTCTCTCGGTTAGCCCTCAGCCAAACAAAATGACGAATCTAACCCTACCGGTTAGTGTACAGCCTCGTAGTCAATCTCGGCAGTCAGAATCAGCAAGTCATTGCAGGCTTACCCGCCCGGGGAGCGAGGACCTCCGAGCTAGGGATGCAGGCGAGGTGAACGGCGAGGAAGGTTGCCCTTCTGAGCCGCTTCATATCGCAACACAATAGACTTTGCTGTCTTGAGAAGTTCCCTTCTGTAGAACCATCTGCTCTCAGAAGGAGGCTGGAATGCGAACCTCACAAGATACTGTCGATCGGGGCCTGTGCCCCACTCATCCTCAATCCGTTCCACGTCATATCCCTTGCCAGGGATTGGTGGACCGAATTGAGGGGGCCGGTCAGGAAATTCATCAGCTGGAGTGAAAGGCAGCAGCTTGGATGCACGAAAGACCGGGTAGGTGTGTAGATGCAGCGGGACGTCAATAACATACGACGGGCCGAAGGGATCAGCGCCCACTATATCTAGGACCTGCCATGGACCCAAGTAACGTGGCAACAGCTTGGGGGAGATATCCTCCTCCCTTGACAGCTCTGAACTGGCCACCTAGACGATCACCAGTGCGGATGGGAGAGGGCCGCCTGTTCAATCATAGCCTTTTGGGCTTTGAACAAGTTCGCGCGGGCTCTTTTCCACATCTAGACGATAACGTCTGGTGAACTTTGTTGTGCCTGGCGTCAGATCAGGCTTAGCCTTATCGATAATGCCATCGAGAGGTTGTCGTTGTTCACGCCCCCAGTGTAACCGGTAGGGACTAAACCCAGTCGAGGAATGGACAGACATGTTGTACATCAGTTGTGCTCGAGCCAATTGAAGATCCCAGTCCTGTTGATCTGGAGAGATGACAGGACGTAGCAGTTGGAATAAGACTTGGTTCATCACTTCAGCCAAACCATTGGCTTCAGGGTGATGACCAGTCGTGAGTGAAGGTAGTCCTTACAGTAGGACTGCCACTCATCGCTGCAAAATCGGGGATCTCGATCACTGACTACAGAAGTGGGCGGTCCATGGTGTGTGACCCACCTCTCTGAAAAGGCTGCTCTCATAGCCGGAACTCTAGCCACTTCTGGCAAGGGCATGAATTCTGCGTGTTTGGAGAACCTGTCCACGCAGACCATAACCTAACGCATGCCACGAGGAGTGGTCTTGCCTAAATCTGTGAAGTCTATCGACACAGATTCAGGAGGGCCATCAGGTATGGGTAAGGGTTTGAGCAGTCCCAAAGGAGGTCTACGCTGGACCTTATTCCTTTGGCAGAGCTCACAGGTGTCCACATAGCGCAGCATATCACTCCGCATGTCCTTCCAGAAGAAGCGCTGCGACAGGGCTGCATATGACTTTAGGAACCCAAAATGTCCACGGGCGTCGTGACACTCTGACATCAGTAGTGTCCTGAGCCGCTGGTCCTGGGAATGCACAAGCGCTCCTCCCCTCTGCTGTAAGTGTACAGCAGGTCTGAACTCATAGCATAGTCTGGTTCGGAGTTAGGATCTGCTTGCAGATTCCTTACAATGGGTCCGAAAGTCTTATCCTGGCGGGTCTCCTCTCCAAAGGAGTGAGTAGAGGAGATCATAGCAAAAGAGTCGGGCCTACGAGAGAGGGCATCGGCTACCTTGTTGTAGCAACCCTTCTTATGCTTCAGTTCAAAGTCAAACATGTCTATGAACTGAATGTACCGTGCCAATTTGTCATTTAACTCTCCCTGGGACTTCATCCACTGCAGGGTGGAGTGATCTGAGAAGATCTTGAAGTGTCTTCCCAGGAGAAAGTGCTTCCAATGTTTCAGGGCACAGACAAGAGCATATAGCTCTTTCTCGTAGGTGGAGTCCTGGAGCTTTTGAGTCTTGATCTTCTTACTCATAAACTCAACAGGCCGTAGACCATTCCCATCATCCTGCTGAAGAACTGCCCCAATGCCATACTAACTGGCGTCAGTGGTCAGGATGAATGGCAAAGTGGGGTCAGGTAGCTTCGGCACAGGCGCACGAGTCAAGGCCTTCTTGAGTCGTGTGAAGGCCAATTGACAGGGAAAGGACCAAAGAAAGGGAGTATTTTTCTTTGTTAGGTTGGTCAGGGGTGCAGCCATTGCAGAAAAGTTGACAAACTTTCTGTAGTACGAGGCTAGACCCATGAAGGACCGGACATCCCTCATTGTCTGTGGTTGAGGCCACTCCTGGATCGCAGCAAGCTTGGCTGCTTCAGGAGCCAGACCATCTCCAGAGATTACATGACCCAGATAGATAACAGAGGGAACTCCAAAAGAGGACTTCTCTCTGTTGATCTTGTACTGGCTGTCGCGAAACGACTGAAGGACGAGCCAAATGCTCCGCATGTTCCCTGACAGTTTTGCTGAATACCAGGATATCATCCAGGTTGACTTGTCCAGGTAAGGCTTGAAGATGCGGTGCATCTCTGTCTGGAAGGTGCCTGGGGCGTTGCAAAATCCAAATGGCATGACCAGGAACTCGAAAGTCCCATACCTCGTCTTGAAGGTTGTCTTGTAGACATCCTCCTCTGCCATCTCAATCTTGTGGTAGCCAGAGTTGAGGTCGACTTTGCTGAACATTGTGCAGCCCTGCACCATGTCTAGGAGGTCGTTGATCCTAGGAAGTGGCTCAGTACTCTTCCTAGTGATTTTGTTGAGACCTCTGTAGTCAATACACATTCTGAACTCGCCATTCCCTTTGGGTACAAAGAGAACTGGTGCACCGAATTCAGAAGTGATGGGTCTGATCCAGCCTTTGCTGGTCAGGGTCTCAAGCTGCTTTCTGAGCTCCTCTAGCTCAGCAGGGGACATCCTGTAGATGCGGCCCTTGGGAGGGACTGCTCCAGGCAGCAGCTCAACATGATGCTTGGTTGGCGGGTTGGGTAATCCAAAGGGCTCCTGCATCAGATCAACATACTTGTCAACCACCTGCTGTATCTCAGGAGGACAGGAAACAGGGGGAGCATATGTTTGCTTGACCAAAGCAATAAACAGGCGCTCATGGTCGTACTGGCGGGAGAGAGAATAAAACTCCCTCGCTCTCAGGCAGTAGCAAGATGTCTTAGGGTGGTGATCAGCGGCAGTCATGCATGGCTGATACACACCTTGGCTATTAGGTAGCTTAACCTTTGGGATCTGCCAGTCGATCCTCGGGTTGACTGCCTTCAGCCACTGCATAGAGAATACCAAGTCAAAGGGCAGCTCAGGGAAGATGTAGAAGTTCAGACTGTGTCTGACTTCTCCAGCACTGTCAAAGGTCACAGGGATACCCTTGACCTTCTCTCTGATGCTGAGTACTGGAGAGTCACCAATCCTCACCAGCAGCGGTTGTTGCAGCTGCTGAACTTTCATGCCCAGATGCAGTTTTTTAATTGCACTGGGAGACATGAAGTTCCTCGTGGCTCCACAATCCAACAGCCCAGTGATCCTGGTGCGATTGATCAGGGGCCGAAGCATGATGAGATCAGACTTGCTTTTCTTCTGTTCCTTCAAATGAAGGAAGAAGGCAGCAAGGGCCTGAAGCTCATCCTGCTCTGGGTCCTGATCCGGGTCAGGATCCTCATATCAGAAGGATGCTACCCGCGCAGTCCCCAAGCAATCTGACCATGTCTCAACTAAAACAGTTGCAGATTCACCTACCAGAGTAGATGAAGGTGCAGCACTGGGGGGAACTGCAGTCCCCAGGGTTTGTTTCAGTTTTTTGACTGGTCGGGGCCTGGCATGTAAGGGCAGTCCTTCAAGAAGTGTTGTCCCTCACATCTTAGGCAGACCCCTCGCTCCTTCCTTTTTCTCCAGACCCCCTCCTGGATCTTGAGGTCATGCCAGGGGAGTGTGGAGGGATTGAGAGGGTCAGCTGGCATACGGGCGTTTTTGGGCAGGTTAGGGCGCTGGGAAGAGGAAGGCCGACGTCCCTTTTCCTTCCCCTTTGCACTGGCTGAGGCTGTGGTGGGGGAAAACCTCTTCTGCTGCTGCAGAACTCCCAAAACAGCCTGAGTCAGGGCTGCTGCAACATCTGTATCAGCAGCAGATCCAGTCCCAGCTGAAGGTGTATCAGCCTGGGAATCTGAATCTGAACCTGATGCAGATCCCGCATGAGTGAAGGCTGCCTTTTCCTTTCTACCACCTCTAGGGCTGTCTCTTATACACATCTAGATGTGTATAAGAGACAGGATCCCGCATGAGTGAAGGCTGCCTTTTCCTTTCTACCACCTCTAGGGGAGGCACCTTTCCTCTTGTCAGAGGATGGGGCCTGGACATGAAGCTTTGCCTCCATGTCCAGGGTTACGCGGCCAAAGGAGCTCCAGTCCTTGTGTCCAGCGTTGTACAATGCCACTGAAAACTTCTCAGGGGCTGTCCTGCAGAAGTTTGTCAGCAGGTCATCTGCAGACATCACCCGTCCTGGTGTGGAAGTCAACTGCTCGAACTCTGCAAACAAGGATTGCAGGGAGCCGCCGTAGCGCTGCTGTCCCAGGCGAGCAATCCTGTCAGCAGCTTTGCGGGCCCGCTCCTTGTTTGCAAAGCGGTCTTCCAAGGCCTGCAGAAGCCTGTCCACTCCCAGTCCCAAAGCCCAGTCCTCCATAGTTTGCTGCAGACTGCTGGAGGTTAAAGTAGCCCACTTTTGTGCAGGCACGGTTGCCACCTTGGTCTGTTCTGGGCAAACAAAGCCCCTCAAGTAGGCTCTGGCCCCTGCAGCCCAATCCCCAACAACTTGTTGGGTGCAGGGATCTTGGGACCTCTTTGATGTCCTGCAGTAACAGCAGCATAGGTGGCTTTGCCCGAGGCTCTTTGAGACTGAGGTGGTGTCTGGGAAGAATGCACTAATCCGGGGGGAGATGAAGGAGGGGTAGAAGGAGGAGAAGGTTTGGGTTTTATCAGAGGGAGCTGAGAAGCAATCAGCTTGGCGGCTGACAGCTGAGCAGTCAAGTTCTGAATCGCATCCAGAATCTTAGACTGTTGAGTGGCCAGATTGTCAAGCCGACGCTCCAAACGATCAAAACGATCATCCCAGTTCGTGAAGTGGGAACTGGTGATCTTGTGCTCCAGAATGATCATCTCTACCAGGTGCTTAGTCACTTGTGCATAGCGGTCATCTGAGAGCACCTTGTCTAGCTGCTGCAACATATATTCCCTTCTGGAATAATCTGTTGCAGCCTCTAGCTCAGCTGCCTCCTGACGTTCCAACTYTGCAAGCCGGTCCTGTTGCCGCCGCAGCTGCTCTTGCAACTCCTTCTTTTCCTGCTGAGTAGCAGTCAGAGGTGGAGRAGGAGGAGTGGAGGTTGAAGGTTGTTGACCTTCCACCTTCATCACCACTTCCACCTGTGGCTGCTGCTGAACCCCCTGGTCAGACATTTCCCTTTAAAAAAATAACCAAAAATAAAATACAGCAACCCGAGTATGCAGCGGTATTCAGATTCCTTCAGACACTCTTGAATCGCTGCAAAACTCAGACACTGGAATAGGTGGGTGAATGGGCAATCAGCGATATGGGTTGGAAGGGTGTCTCTGGGGTCAGGTGTCAGACAGACTGTACGTCCAACAAAATCATGCACACGATTTCCTTTTACTGACCTTGCACCACACTGGAGTTAGTGGAGTCCCTCCACTACTCTTCCAGAGACCCACTAGATTTCTAGAGCCCACTAGAAAACAAGTGCCATCAGTGAGAATGATAGAAGATGGTTAGTACAGACAAGAGGGATCAACCATAACAAGCGATTTAGACAGACACCCTATAACCTAGCTCAGACTCCAATTTAGACCCTGATGACTCTGACGGCCATACCCTGGGGTATGGCGAAGTACAGTATTCACTGTATCCAGTGAAATACTGTAAATCCAATCATGCGATTCTGCAGTAGTGTCTATTTTTGTATTGCGATTCACTGAGGACTGATAGAATGGAATTCTGACGAACAGAATTGAAGTTATGACTGACCCTAGTTAGCACAGGCTATAAATAGACTCAGCGCAAAATTGCAATTCACAGTATCACTACTTTTCCAGTGCAGAATTCACAATTTGAACATCCCAGATCAATCGCAATGCAGTACAGCAGTCACAAAACAATTTTGGATCAGAAAGAGTCAACAAAGGGTTAGAAATGAGCAGAGAGAGGTAGGGGAGAGGTGGCTATGGCTGTCATGCAGTCTGCGATTTTCACATCTAGTCACTGACAGACAGATAGACCATAATTCTTGACTAAACTAATCCTATCTGGATCGCAATACAGGTAGGTGCATGGAACGAACTCACTTTCAGAGAATCTTGCAGGTGTTGATGAAGATCTGGCTATGGCAGATGATGACTCTTATCTCGCCAATACCTCGCAGATATTCCTCCTGACAATCCCACGCACAGAACAACTTCAAACTTGTTGGTCCTCCTCAGGGTCCTGTAGCGCTGCACTCCCTTACTCCAGATGCACTGTATCTGGTCTTGTGGTGCCCAGATAGCCAACAACAAAATATCTCGCCATAGTGCCTGGTAGCCGCCGATGCTAAAAATAGCCCTAGATGGGGTTATTTCTTTTGGAGATTGATATACTGTGTCAATCTCTGCCAGCGCTACCCAGGGATGATGCAGCTCAGGGTTCCCTGGTGTCCTCAGGGGTAATTCGCCACTCTGGGGTACTTTGCAACACTACCCTCAGGGTTGGCTATGGCGACTTAGCCCTGAACTAGACCTTCCTGACAAGCGCCCTGACAGGCTCAGTGCGCTTGCTCAGTGCAAACACTGAACACCTGAATCCACCGCAGAAAGTCTTCTTCCCTGCTGACTCAGTACTGGGGAAGATGAATCACCATGAAGCTCTCGCCAGTATATCGCCAGATGAAGAAGATGCCTCAGTGCGCTCAACCCTCAGTGTTCCAATTCCAATCCCGCTCCGATACCAACTGTTATGATCTTGGTTGTCTGACGATTTTTACCGCCACTCACACACAAACAATCTCATACACGCCCATGGGGAGAAGACACACAATGTTTCTCTCTCTCTGACAAACTCCCAACAACCAATCACAAGTAGAACCTGCGAGGATAACAATTGAAATTACACTGATGATGAGCCAACTCAAACAATTATCGTAACAGAGTTTGTTCCAATATCTCGCCACTCTCAGAACTCACACCCCACTCTCTATCCTACACCCAGTTAGTAGCACCACATCAGAATGGCCTCCCAGATGGCCAGCGCCAACCACCCTGATGAAGAACAGGTCCTGCGATGAAGTCTTCAGTGCCGATGGACAACTCTGACGAAGGAACAGGCAGCTATGGCTGCCACCACCCGCTAGTACACAGTGTAGAGCCTCGATGTAGCCTGGCCAGACGCAGATACCTCAGGGGTAGATGCGCTGAGGATGCCCCAGCTATGGCAGACTCAAACTGGGACGGCTATGGTTGCTGTCAACGGCGAGGTCTCAGGATGCCGCCTGCAGACTGTCACCGCCACCAACTTGCTTGGCTTCTCCAACCCTGCTTCGCGAGAAATGAACTGCCAAAAGTCCTGAACCGATGTGCCTAACCTATCTATAGACTACACTATACCTAGACCGGACTGACTGACTGACCGGTACCGTTTCTGTTTCGGCCTTTCGGCCTCTACCGGACCCGGCTATAGGCTATAGGACCATCTATCAGCATAGGCCACTTAGGGCCTATCTGTCCTAGGGGTAGCCCGGGCCTGCTATACGCCGTTAGGGTAGCTGTAGGAATTCGAGTTAGTACTGGGCCGATATTTTCCCAGATTTGCAGATATGTCCCTCACGAATTTCCTTACAGGTAGGTCTCTCGGTTAGCCCTCAGCCAAACAAAATTACGAATCCAACCCTACCGGTTAGTGTACAGCCTCGCAGTCAATCTCGGCAGTTAGAATCAGCAAGTCATTGCATCCTTGCCAAACACGAAGGGTCAGCAATCTTCGCGTAGTCATGGATGCAGCACTCATACTAGCTGGCCAAACCAGGGAAAGATTGTACATCGGTGACATTGTTGGGCTCAGGCTAGTCCTGTCCTTGAGAGGACGGATGCCCCAAGGCGTAACAAAACGACCCAAATAACCTTCTGCTGGGGAAATTGGATTTATTCAGTTTTATTGTGGTTCGCTTTGTTTTCGCGCCAGCGGAGTCCCTCTGATACCATGTGTAAGTGCTCTTAAGTGCTCCTCCAGTGCTCAACTGTAGATCAGAATATTGTCAAGGTCGACAAGGATGAAGCAATCCATCATGTAGCCGTCGGAAGTACCGATTGCCTTGTATCGAATGTGTCCGTCTTGTAAAGGAATTACTAATCGCCTTGTCTGAGAAACCTTTAAAATATGTTCTTTGGGATCTGTTACCGTCGGAACGATACTGAGAAGACTTGCATGGCCCCTGAACATGGATGCCGCTTATAGATTGAGAAACGAATCAAATGATTCCTGAGACCCCTGTCAGACTTCCCAGATTTCTTCCGTCCCTCGGGTTTTTCTATTGTGGGATCGTCATGGTACGGGGGGGAAGGAAAGTGAGAGAAAAGGAAGGATGCTGCCAGTGCAACGGATGAAGAGTCTGGCATCTCCTGGGTGGTTGAAGAGGCAGAAACTTCCGGAAAAAGCTGCGCAGTTAACCCCCCAGGTCTGCTGGGGTAGTCAATGCTGGCAGCATCATATCTTACTTTCAGATGTTCTCCAATTGATATAATGTTCTGGGATGCTGGACCCGTTTTCCAGCAGGTGTTGCTCCCCACCAATAGATGGAGCCTCCTCGGGAGTGCTAGTGGTGCCTGCTCTTATCAGCACCCCTAGCACTGGCCAGGGAAGTCTTTCAAAAAAATAAATAAATAATAATAATAATTTATAAATAACAAATACAAAAAAGAAAACATGTTAATATGATCCCCACTCCACTGACCCCTTCCCAAACAATGCCCCTTTTTTCCTTTTCCAATGATGGAAAGGTGTTTTCTAACTTTTTTTTTTTTTCATGGCAATGATTGAGCTTTCACGGCACTATCATGCCATGGAAGTATTGTACATATCGTTCTTTGATAGCCTGAAGGTGTTTCTGACCGGTGATGCTGTTTTGCGGGTTTGGTTGTTCGAATGTTTTCTGTTCTGTGATGGGGAGCTTCGGGCTCCTTTCAGATCGGCGAAGTTGTTGATGGTCCCAGTGATGCCCTTGAGAAACGAACTCTAAACGGAGTGAGATATGATTTTGGTAAGATTGAGTCTACCGTGCAGACCATGGATGCAAAACCCTAACTGAAGCCATCACATCTGTTCAGTGTTTTCGATGTTTGCAGTTCTAAATTTTAATTAGCTTAAGATTTTAATCATTTGATGGATGGCATACTGGAATGATGACTGCATAGCATATCCAGTTTGATACCTTATTGAATTTCTGACTTCCCGGGCAAAGGAAAACAAAGAAAGAAGAGTGTGAATTGAGAATCACATTCAAATTATTATTATTCAAATAATTTCAATCCGTTCATTACAGGGCTGGGCCGGCAACCGGCCGGTCGAGCTGGCCTGGTCCAACCGGGGCCAGACCGGGTCAGGGGGGACCATCCGGCAAACCGGATGGGCCAAAAAAATGCCCATTTTGTTTTTCGTTTTTTTCTTCACGGGATCGGACTGCGCTTGTCGAGATCTGTCGGATTCCACAATAAAACTTTGAATGTTGGATTTTTTTTTTTGGGGTGTGCTGGGAGGGTGGGGGGGGTCGAGGTCAAGAGTGGTAAGGGGGGTGTTGCGTTCAGGGTTTGCAGGCCTGCAAACAACATCATGCATACGAAATGGAATTGAAGCCAGACAATACTATGAGGCAGAAGATTGTGAAGAACGGAAGGGTAAAGAAAAAGAAGAAGAATAGCAGAAGAAGAAAAGAGGGAAAGAGGAGAAGAAGAAGAAGAAGAAGAAGAAGAAGAAGAACGGAAAAATGAGACTCATGACAGAAAATTAAATAAAGATGAAGATCTGCAGCAGTTTGTCATGTTCACGGTGAAACTCTCTCTCTCTCTCTCTCACACACACACACACACACACACACACACGCACACACACACACACACACACACAAGAGAACTCCGTCTTCTATCCCTTACCCTCCACCCTCCCCTCCACTCCCTTTGTACTACTAACAAATACATACGAATGAGCATCATTAAGAGTATAGACGATATGAAGATCGGAAATAAAATGAATGGAAGTATGAAGATGAAGGACGGACACAAAGGCTGTATAAGCTGAAGATCTGAAAGGAAATGGACAGGAGTATGAAGCTCTGAAGAGATGCACAGGAGCATACCTTCCCTTTTACTCTGCCTCCTGAAATCACGTGCAACTGGGCCGTGGAGGCACACGGGGATGTGGGCAGCTGCCGCTCAACCACAATCAACGTGGGCAGCCTTGCGCGTAAGAGGCACAGTAAAAGGGGAGCTGCAAGAACAATGAAAGGGGTACCCCAAGAACAACCAAAAAACTGTCTAATTATAGAATTGCTTTAATATGTTGGACATCTCAAATGCTCTCGTTGTCTGCAATAGGATAAAGACTGCCTTGATTCTGAATCTATTCACCTGGGTGGAATTGGGGCTGTTGTGGGGAAAATCTAAAACACACACACACACACATTTGGAATCCCCTTCGCTAATCTCGTCGTCGGGCGACTCTGCACCGCCGCCATCTGAGTCGGGGTCATCCTCCGAGACTTGCAGTTTGTGGGGCCTGCCACGACCACGTTCCGACTTTGGTGCAGCTTTGTGCCCCGTCTTCTCCTTGTGGGGCCTCCCGCGGCGGCGACGTGGTGTGGGGACTTCATTCACCGGAGCCTTCCTCTTTCGCCCCGCCGTGCTTTTCCAGATGTTGTCGTGTTGGGCATCCTCATTCTGTGCTGGGTACGGGGGTCTGCCGGAGTGGACCGCTGCTCCTCTCACCGTTGATCCGAGCTTTTCTGGCTGCTCCGCAGCCACAGCCTGCTGGTCCTCCCGCGGCTCTTGCGGTGCAGGCTGCTGCAGTGCAGGCGGGCAGGGTCTTCGTGCGTAAACCGTTGGTGGTGCTGGTTGCTGCAGTTCCTCTCCGTCTTGCTGCCGAGTTTTTCCCGCAGCTTCATATCACCCCCCTCTCGCAGCAAACTTTTTTCTCTTTCTTGCTGCACATTTTTTTCTCCAAGTGCTTCAATATCCACTCCCGCATGCTGCAAACTCCCTTCATGTTCTGCACGCACGGCAGCCTCATCTGCCTCCATGTTGTCCACCCTTTCATCCTTTTCATCGCTATGCTGCTCCTGATGTTGGCTGACCTGTTTGCTCTCTCTCTCTCTCTCCCTCCGGGTGGGGACAGCAGCACGGCGAACCTCCTCCTCACACATCCGCCTCTGAACCAAAGCGGCATCCCTATCTGCCATAGCCTTGGCCCGAGCTGCTTCCTCCTCGTCTGCATCAGGCGTAGGGTGCGCCAAGAACTCGATATCAGTGTCTAGTCTGTCGATGGCCCCGGAAGGCAGCACCTCTGCCTCCTTTTCTCGCCTCCTAAGCCTCAGACGGACGTACGTAGTGGATGGCACCGCCGGCTTGCCCCCCAATTCGAAATCCGAGTCCTTCCCAATGTCATCCTCACCGTCACTCTCCTTGGAAGTGGACTCGTTCGAACTCTTCCCCTTCCACAAGAGATCCTCAAGATCGCTGCTCCCACTTGTTGCATACCGTATAGGTGCAGACCAGAACAAGAACCGACCTTTCAATACAAGGTATAAGATAGCACAGCGGAAGACTTAGATACCAATGATCCGAACAATCAATATTGTAATGCAGCCCCGAACATACATCATCATCATCATGGTGCGAAGGGGTCTGGCGCTTCACACAAGAAGACTGCGCCAGCCCCAACCATACACAGACGAAGGAGGTGGGGTTAGACGAAGAAGAAGGGAAGATGGGAATGTCGTCAACACCAAGTGTTCAGCACAGGCCCAAATAGTCCCTCGTCAAAATGTCTGAATCCCAATGTCGAGTCTGGATCCAATGTCGTCAAGTCTCATGTCACAACTCTCTCTCTGTAGTAGTCCGCTGATACTGAGAAGCAGGTGGTGAGAGGGGAAGAAGAGATGGTGGACTGAGAAGAAGAGGAAGAAGAAGAAGAAGCAGGTGGTGAGAGGGGAAGAAGAGATGGTGGACTGAGAAGAAGAGGAAGAAGAACTCTCTCTCTCTCTCTCTCTCTAGTACTAACCTGTGAAGTTGGCGCCTTGATGCAAGTACCTCAAAGATGGAGCTGGAGCGATGGCGCCACAGGTACGTACCACTGGCCTCCGCCAGTGTCTCTCCCCACTTTACTACCTACCACCTACAGCGCCCAGCGCTGAAGACTACTGCTATGGCTATGGCGCCCAGCGCCGAAGACTACAGCTAGCGCTACTACTACTGCCTAGCGCTGAAAACTACTGCAGCGCTCCCCCTGAGTGCTGCGGCCGAAATCTGAAGACTACCGTCCTACTCTCCAACTGCCTACCCGTTCAGTGCCTGAAGCTCCTATGTACTATCACGGGTGCCTCCTGACTCGGGCRAGCAGTCCAGGAGGCTGCTCTTGCCAATAAYGCCGAAGGGAGGCAGGGGCTGCAGCTGCAGCTCCTGCTCGTGCTCTTGCCAATAATGTCGAAGGGAGGCAGGGGCTGCAGCTGCAGCTCCTGCTCGAGCTGGCGTGGGAACAGGCCAGAAATAGCCTGTTCCGAAACCCAGTTTTCGTGCCTGAATYTTAGGGCAGGTCGAAACAAATGAGGGCCTAAAAATAGCCCAGGGCCTAAGAATAGCCCTCCGTTTCAGGCTGGAAAAACTTTGGGTCTGAAAGACCCAGAAATAGGCTGAAACGGAGTAGGGCCTGCAGGCCCTCGTTTTTCAGTTTTCAGGCTGAAACGAYCGGGGCCTGTAGCTCCTAAGTTTTAGGCTTTAAGGCTGAATGTCCGGGACAGGTCCTACAGGGCCCGTGTGGCTACGCAGTCTGCCACACACTTGAGTCGTCTTCCAAAAGGCTCTTCGGAATCCGGTCTTTTGGAGTCTTCTTCAGTCTCTTTTGCCTCTTTTCCTCCTCGATATTGTCCGCTGTCTCATCCTCCGTGGCGTCCTCGACAACTCCATCTTCCGCTGCCGGCTCCATCAACGGCTTGAAGAAGGATCCCCACACATCGCGTAGCCACTGTCCTTGCTATTTGGAACACGCATCAACTGCATGTTCCAGTGAATGTAATTCAGCTTCTCCAAGGACTCTGGCGTGAGACTGTTTCTGCGCTTCGAATGGACAAAGTTCATCGATGCCCAGTTCCGCTCCGCGGGTGTCGCCGTGCTCCACACTCCCAACGCGTTGATGGCGATCTATTGCAAATGTGGAACATCCCCACAGTACAAGGTCCACCAGTCCGCAGGTGTACGCCGCATTGCTTGCTTGATGGCAACTGGTGTCCACAAGTGTTCATCTGTCCTGACTTCACCTTCCATAGGCTCTCTCAAAAACTCGTACAGGCGATCCCACATGTCGATGTGCGGCTTCGAATCCCAGTCCGCTCCGATCTGCCTGCAGAAGAAGCGCATTGCGTTTTGCACGAGGGCGCTGTCCGGATCGTTGAGCCAGCCTGGGTCTCTCCTCCGTGGATCCAACAAAAACACAGCTGCATGAATGGGCTGCCGCATCATCTGCACGCGGTCCTTGACCTTGTCCATCACATCCTCTCTCTCCTTCCTCGTGAGTACAACGTTTGGTAGTTTCCTCGCAATGAGATCGTCAAACTCCACGAGGTTGGTGGGAGAAACTCCTTCCGTGTCCATCCTCTTCAGGAGGCTGTACACCGGCTCCATAATTGCCACAATTTTCCTGACTATGGCCCACCAACCATCTGACCTCAAAGTGTAGTAGACAAGGTCGACTTTTTTCGGCAGCTTCTCTCCCGACCGTCTCAATGCCCGCCACTTCGCTGCACAACCTCCGTCCACCATCTCATTCAACACCTCCTCCTTGTCATACCAGCCTCTGCAGCATCTGGTATACTGACCCGAACCGGACCTCTGTCGGGCGTATTAATGACAACGAGTCATCGATGGACATCATGAGACCGTGCGTGGCGTGATGGTTCCTGATGAACTTCACGATTGTGTTCGCCATCTTCACTGTGTCCTTCACCCAAGGCAAACTGTTGAGGTCCTTCAACAACAGACTGCAGCAATGCGCTCCACATGGCACCCACGGCATCCTTGCAAAGTCTCTGTCTCTCCGCCTCTCCAAGATTTGCGCCGCCTTCTTGTTGACCTCAGCGTTGTCTGTGCAGATCGCGTTGATCCGTTTGAGCCCGATTTCCCGCATCACCTGCTCCCACAACTTCGCCAATGCTGCTGTGTTTTTCTTCCTCCCAGTCATGTAAACCGTGGTCATCAGAACTGCTCCTTTCTCCCCCGCTGCTAGGAAATTCATGACCGGCCGGTTCTTGCGATCTGTCGGTCCGTCTGTGATGAATGTCCAGCCGGTTTTGTCCCAACAAGCAGTCAAGGGGTTGATTGACTTCTGGACCTTCAGGAAGATGTAGTCCAACATGACAGTTCGCATATGCTCGTAGGTAGGCAACTTCACCTTCGGCTTTGCATTGGCAACCTCCAAGTAAGCGTCGTGAAGAGCCTGCGTGGTGTCGAAGTTCAAGAAGTTGAAAGCAACTCCAGCCCTGAACATTGCTTCCGCCCACGCAATGTATAACTTCTTTTGTGCATCGTTGTCAATCCACTTTCTTATTGTAATCTGCGTCCTCGCCAGCACAGCACGGGCCGCC
>BFEA01000002.1:10630628-10641376 GCA_003427395.1 Chara braunii
GAGAGAGAGAGAGAGAGAGAGAGAGAGAGAGAGAGAGAGAGAGAGAGAGAGAGAGAGAGAGAGAGAGAGAGAGAGAGAGAGACCCGGGCAACCCCTCCACAAAAAAAGTCCGGATACATGGCTGCCATGTGTCACTTTGGGCTGCGCCTGCACGGGACTACTCGTGTGGTGATTGACTTGGCCTAGTGCTGATTCATTGTCTGTGGCTGAATTCAAACTGGCTCTCTGGCACTATTTTACAGTGCGCCGGCAGGTATCTCCCCAAATCACCTGACTTTCAGTTTAAGAGATCAGATATGGTGCCTTATGGTCTCCTTCCTATTGAGTGTGGACAGACCTGAACACCATCTCCACGGCTGCAACGACATGCAGCTCAAAGCTGTGCAAATGCACATCAACTCTAGACACTCTTCCATTTATGTCGCAAGCAAAGCCACACAATATAAATGGTTCTTTTAACTTCTTTAGACTTCTTTTTCTGTTATTGTCTTCTTTCTTATCGGCAATCTTATACACTTGATTTTCACTTAGTATTCATGTTTCATCGAATAAAAATATAATAATATAATATTAATATTATAAAGCTTAATGTTATTGACCAGATACATGGTCCACAATATTTCCTCGTACTCTTCTTGCAGCATTTTCTCGAGCGAATGTCATGTGTCAGTCCTTTCATATCTGATTTCGACAGCCTAAAGGGTGGAATAAATGACCTTTGACAGCCTCAAAGGTCGAAATGAGGGGTTGAGCCACATGGTCTTTTCTTCCACATCTGGTCTCCCTGAGCCTTATCACATGACTGCAGAATCTCGTTGGTAAGGTTCAACAAAGGTCAATGGTTTTAAAATGGAAAAACTTTGATATGCATTATTGCCATGAACTGGCATGAAATAATTTTTATTTATTTATTTATTTTTATTTATTATTTTTTTTTTTTTTTGCAAGTGACACGGAGCCAGAACCTTACACCATTTTGGGGAGCATCTGTCCAGTTCCTATTCCACCAGCAAGTCAAAAGGAAAGTACAGTTTGTACCCACCCAATGCTCCTCCCCATTATGGTGAAGTAGTAAATCTTTGATTCTACCCCGCACCAAGTTTTGCTGCATTGGCGTGGATGTGAAATGTGTCTTAGTATTTCCATCACAGCCAGCCTTTTCCAAACGGCAGGCCGAGCCCCCGAGGAGCCGGAACAGAATTATAAAATAGTAAAAATACCCATGTTCTCGAATTCACAATCTGACACTTCGTGACCCACACCAAGTTTATATTCGATGAAAATGTGGTCTGGCTCGCCTCGAACAGATGGAGTGTACTTTTGCGGTTTAATGCATGGCTTACATGCGGATCCCCTTTTTATATGTTTTCTGAACTACTTTCTTTTTGTATTGATGATCAATTTAAATTAAACCACAAAGACTTGAGATCTGCAATTGCATTGTTTGAGTCAGATCAGCGCGCTCCATTTGCCACAAAACAATGTGTAACTTGTCAGCGTGAGCGGGCTTTCCGAACACTGACAGTGTAACGAATCTGACAAAACTTTTGGGGGTTATGCGATACTAATATCGTATTTCTTTACTTGCAGGGGGCTCGGGCTCTTCAGTTGCTGCTCAGAATTCACACACCTCAACAGCAACCGGACAAACCAGTCTAAAGCATGTCCCCAAGGTATGTTACCCTTTTTTTTTTCTTTTTTTTTAATAAAAACCACGCCGCCACGCTAGGCGGGGTGATATGAGCACCCCCTCCTGAGGCATATTATCCTGTTTCCTAGATTGTGATTTTGTACGTCCGTACTGCTGATGGACTCAGAGATTCATTTGGAAGGGGATCCTTCCTCTGCCTGCCGTTTTGAAGAAAGGAATGCTAGACGTGGATGGGGGAGGAAAGAGGGGGGGAATTGCGGTTGGCCGGCGATGTTGCCAGTGGCCTGATGAATCCATGAACCCCCACCTTGTGAATCTGAACTTGCATTGCATGCCCACTCCCCTCCTCCCAAAAATCTCTACTAGCTTTTGTCGTGCATGTGTGTGTGTCTGTCAAGTGGTGGGCCATACATCCCACCTGCCCCAAACTGAAACACCCAACCGCGCCTGTCACTAAATGCACGTAGTCGATACGCACGACCATCTGACTAAAATGTTGTTACTCTGTACAGATAGATCGGTATGACACACACCAAGGGAAACTAACTGCAAAGGAGCCGCATGTCCCAACAGCCCATGCTCGCCACAAAAATGTACTTGGTCTACAACACAGGTGTATACAGGCCATGGGCAAGCGAAAAAAAAAAAAAAAAAAAAAAAAAAAACGAAATGACGTGCACCGAACAAGACTGAAAGCAGGCCACAAATCCCATCTTGCAGGTTTTAGCGTTGTGAAAGGATGAAAAGTTTGAGAACAGCAAGAAAAAGTCTGCCCGCGAAAAACAAAGCCACAAGCAGAAGCCTCTGGCCTGGGTCCCTCCGGGTCCAGTGACTGATCGGGTCTGGTGTGAAGCAACATCACGTGAGACCGGCCATTCACTCGTAAACCACCAGTACATCCAGCTATCGGCCGCGGGCCCTTTTCGGAGGCCGCCTGCCGCCGATTCGATTTATCTACGGCGCTGGGCCTCTGGAAATTTTGTAGGCGACGAGTTTTCTTTTCAGAAAGGCTGGGGCCGTGTACTGGCGGTACTGTAAAAAGAGAAGATGTGGTCAGGAGCTGGAGACCTGGGTAAATGGAGGTGGAAGCAAGCTGTAAGGGTTATTATGTGCCTCACTCCACTACTCACCGCATGCACAAGCTAAAAATAATGACGGTGTATCTTCCCACGTTGTAGCGGAAGATCCATCCTCATTTTGCACATTTGGTAATAAGTGGTGGACCCCTATAAGTTGGCACCAACGGAGGAAGTGGATGCTTGCCTGGTGCTGTGTGAGGGTGGTGCTGCAGTTCAACTGTCCGGCAGTGATGGCGCTTACCTGAAAGCCATCTTCTTGGAATTGCTAGTTTCATGGAGAGAGGAAGAGAGGGGTAAACCAGGGCTCTGGAGGGTGGAAGGAAGGGGAAGAGAATGTATAGGGAAGCGAAGGATTCACCTTGGGGCCTTGGGGCCATAGCTTGGAGATTGGCCGGCCATAGGCGGGCTCTCACTCCGCGACCTGCAGGGACTCAAGGTAGTGCGTTTCACTGCTCAGTATCTGCACGTACACACACACACACACACACACACACACACACACACACACACACACACACACACACACATACAATCTATTCACCTGGGTGGAATTGGGGCTGTTGTGGGGAAAATCTAAAACACACACACACACACACACACACACACACAGAGAGAGAGAGAGAGAGAGAGAGAGAGAGAGAGAGAGAGAGAGAGAGAGAGAGAGGGAGGTCAGGGAAGGATTCACCCTGGTGCCATAGCTTGGAGCTTGGCCGGCCATAGCCGGGCTCTCACTCTGCGACCTGCAGGAACTCAAGGCAGTGCCTTTCACTGCTCAGTATCTGGAGAGAGAGAGAGAGAGAGAGAGAGAGAGAGAGAGAGAGAGAGAGAGAGAGAGAGAGAGAGACATGGGAACTATCCTCGAGAGAGAGAGAGAGAGAGAGACATGACAACTATCCTCGAGAGACATCTCCTGGTTCAGACTTTGACATCGTGTTTTGGGAAGCGATTGGAGGCAGAGGGATTCTGTGCTTCGCCTTTATCTTTGTCGTCCTCTTCTACTTTGTCTTCTCCATCCCCTCATCATCCATTTCTCTCCCCGTGATCATCTGTGAGCAAGGAGGGACCTTTCTTCCATTTATGTCTCCCCCTCATTGCTATCTCACTGCTTGTGACGAGTGTAAAGTCCGTGCCCTGTTTCCCACGAGTCAGACTGGTTGATTTCCGGCTTCCACTGCATTGCGTTTCTGTTTTCTCCCCACTGGTAATTCTTGGGTCTGCGCCATACGAGTTGCCAAGACAGGTGTGCGGCAGAGATTGGCATTCTCCGAAAAACGAGAAACATTTTCAAAAAGTTGAAAACAATTCAGGAAAAAAAAAGAAAGAAGCCTCAGCGGCTCTCGGTTCTGCAAGACAGGATGATGTTGAAGATCTGTGAGGATCTCTTAAATAACCAACAAGGATGTAAGTTCATGTAACCGACCGAACTGTCACCGAAATTTCATGTCAGTGACAGGGAACTATCGACGTACTGTCAGCGGATTGTCAGGAATCTGAGGATCCTGTGTAGGAAACCATCAGATGATCTGCTGACGTCTTTCTGGGAAGTTTCGTTGAAGGCTCGTTGTGCAGGATCGTCCGAATCGTCACCGTGAGAAAAATTGAAAATGTGACTTTGCGGAAGTTGAGAATGGATTTTTAGAAGTTTTCTGAAGGTTCTAAAAACTTTTTAACTCCTTTGAACTTTTTAACAAAAATTCGTTCGTTATTCAGATTACACTATCAAAGTTTTCAACTTTCAAGTAGTTTTTTTTTTTTTTTTCAAATTTAAACTTTAAAGTCTTAACTTTAAACTTCAAACTTGAAAGGGGGTTAGTGACCATTAGTCCCTTATAGGACTGTGCCTTCCACAATCTGGTAATTAACAATTGCATGTGGTTACTACAGGGTTTCAGCTACAAGGCAGGTGTGATTGAGAATTAAATGGCATAAATGCAGCATTTACTTCAATTTTTTTTATTTTTTTTCAAAGACTACCCTATATTCTTCTCTCAGTATATCCTCCCCTACCTACCTATCTACTTCTTAGTCTAGTTGCATTTTTTCAATGAACATGTGTGCAGACAAGCTGGCCGGTCCTGAGAGTTATACGTTGACCTGACCTCTGCTCTGTGCGGGGAGTACTTCCGCGGGCTCACCGACTGAGAAGGCTGGCTTGTCCCTACTGGCTGGTTGTCGAAAGTTGCTCTTCCTTCCCAGCCTCCGCCAGGTGTTAAATGCCGCAATTTAGCTCTTTGCAAGGAATATGAGTGTGAATGATATACAGAAAACCAATGTTGCGAAATCACACAGATGTCCAGGTAGTCGTATCCAAGCACAGAGTACAAAATGCACCGAGAAACCATCCATATAGAGCAATACAATGAAGTAATGAGCCAATGTTCAAGCCTGTAGGCCACACCAACACAGTATCCAAAGTCGCTCCACTCTGTCTGGCGCCCAGCGCCCAACCTACTCTGCCCGACTATCCTACCTACAGCTGGTTCACGCAACAGGCTCACTTCGACTCTCGAAGACCAATGTACATGACTGTCAACTCCATAGCCAGACTCTCTTCATGCACCAGGTACGTATCTCGTCACCCTCAATCAGACCTTGATTACCCCACACTGCGCATCCTTCCCTGAAGACCACCAGATCACCCGCTGTACCCCCTGGCGCCCAGCAGCCCGGCTATGGCCGCCTGCGCCCCGCTGCCCTGCAGCACCACACTTCACCACTACGCGCCCTGCTGCCCTGCAGCACCGCACTTCACCACCACGCGCCCCGTCAGCGCCCTTGACAGCAGCGCAGCATCAAGCTTAAGCGCAGCAGCACTTCCGCATTGCCTGCACTGGCCAGAATGCCTGGCCTGGGCTGCCTCACTTCTTTTATGGAAGTAGCAGCCTCCTGAATGCTGCGTGTGGCCTGGCTGGAAGCTTCCAGTAGCTTCCGGTTGGGGCCTCAGACCCTGTGCCCAGGCCCGAGACTACAGTTGAGGGCCTGGGCCCCTTTCAGTTGGGCACGGCCTGAGTCTCCGGACTTGGGCTGTTTGCTGCATCTGTGCAGGGCTCCCCGGCAGGTGCGTCGACGGAACTGCTTTTCCAAAGGTCAATGGCCTGCTTCCCAATGTATCGGCCCTGCTTTGTGTGTATGTGCCCAGGCGCAACTGTCAAGGCCTGGGCCAACTGTATGACGCAACAATGTGAGGCTCACGCGTCTACCCAACCAACTGGCGTGCTGCGAGAGCCTGAATACCCACATATGGAAATGTCGAATTTTGGCCTCTGACGAATATTCAGGCCCACCTTCACTTAGGGTGGGCGCTCGGCTTGCTGGGGGCCTTAGCCCAGAACATGTGATGTCTGATAGGGCCCCTTGAGGGCTTGTTCCTCACATCTTTCTTTTTCTTTCAGAATTTCAGAAAAGACGAGACGGAAGAATGGTCACTTAAATGCAACAATTTTCTTGTTTCTTTTTCTTTCAGACTTTCAGAAAAAGACAAGACGGAAGGACTTCGATGTGTCTATGACTCTTATGGTATTTTTGTGTTTATTCAAATTTATTGCAGAGAGGGTATCTGTACTTTGACAGTGCTCAGTTTTTATTCTGTGTTTATTCAAATTTATTGCAGAGAGGGTATCTGTACTTTGACAGTGCTCAGTTTGATGGAATTCAGAAGAAATTGTATGAATTTAATGGCATCCTTGCTGGCGATTCGGTGAGTTCTGGAAATTCCATCAATGGCTCTCCAACCGCACAATGCTTTCAAGTTTGAGGTTTGAACTGTTTACCTCTAGGTTAATTGCAGCGCTCGGCCGGGTCATCGGGCGGCTTGCCCAGGGGACCTCCCGTCCAGATCAATCCAGGCTGTAATAAACCCAGGTTTTTTTTTTTCTCCTTTGTTTTGCAATAAGCCCACAATCCAAACAGCAATTCACAACACACAAATCGCACACTTTGTCAAATGGAAGTTTAAAGCCAACATGGAAAACTGCTTGGAAGCTGGTCTTCTTCAACAAGTTTGTTTGTACAGGCTGGCGGTTATGGCCACCAGCAACGACAACCAATAACTCTTAACTCTCTCTCTCTCTCTCTCTCTCTCTCTCTCTCTCTCTCTCTCTCTCTCTCAGAATAACGACAACCAAGAGCTCTCTCTCTCTCTCTGAGCAACGACAACTAAGAACTGTGTGTGTGTGTGTGTGTGTGTGTGTGTGTGTGTGTGTGAATGTCTCCCCTAGTCACACCCTCACTCAACTACGGGTATGGCACCCAGTGTATGTCAACTACAGCGACTTCTTCCAAACTCCAGCCTCACTCGATGTTTGGTTGCATAAGGCCACAACAGCAGTTCTGCAGCACACACGACTGGCAAACATGTTGATGCCCACTTCTGGTGGACTCTTGTATGCGATGCTTCAGTTTCCCAACCTCAGTCTCTCCCGACTGGCACCGTCACTTGCTGGCCACGGTCGGGATAGATGCATCCGGAATTTTCACTGACTTTCTTGGCACTTGCTCCACTGACTGGACTGTACGGGACTTCACTGTACAGGACTGGACTTGGTTGGACTGGTAACCTACTGGCCTAAAGACTAAAGGGGACCTACCTATCTTACCGTGCTGGTACTTTATGTTATGTGGGACTTGGAACCTTGGGACCCGTACTGGGACAGAACACTGACACTCTGAAGTTCTTTCATTTTGGATGGATGGGGCATTTCTGCCCCCACTGGAAGCAGCCCAAATCCGGACTGTGGTTTTTCTTTTCTGTGTTGTTGGTTGGGGAAAGGAAAGGGGGTATAAATGAGGTTTAAACCAGTGTTGCACAACCCGACTGTCGGCGGTCCTTGACTGGTCGACTGGTCGGCACCTACTGGTCGGGGGTCGTCGGCACCCCGCAAAAATGCAGAACCCCTAATAACCCAATGAACACCCCCATACCAACCCCAAATACCCCCATACACCCCCCCAACACCCACAAACCGCCCCCCAACACCCTCATACCCCCCTCAAGACCCCCTATACCCCCCTCAAGAACCCCTATACCCCCCTATATCCCCCTATACACCCCTCCAGCAACCCCCCCCATCCCCAAAAAATTCTCAGCGGATTTGGGCTGTACTCAGCAAGCACAGTACAGCTTCCAACTCAGATCTGAAAAAAAATCAGTGGATGGTTGTGTTTCTGACTGGTCGGCCCTACTGGTCGGCTGCAATACGGTCGGCGGTCGGGGTCGGCGGTCGGCAGGGATGCAACCATGGTTTAAACTTTAAGAGGGCTTAAGGGGTATAAGGTTTTAAACTTTAAAGTCTTAACACATGGTGCCTTAGTTTGATTTGAAAATTTTATTTTCTTTTTTATCTTCGATGTAACTAGGAATTCTGAGGTTACCTTCAGTCAAAAGTTGTTTGCACAACTTTGCAGTGCAATCTACACAACATATATTTTTTATTTAATTTGATCATTTTTCCCTTGTTTTTTTGTAATCTTTTAAAAGTTTTTGGATTTTGTGCTGCGAACCTTGCCTGGGATATGCCCCGGACCTTGCCTGAGACCTGTTCTCTTTGCATGGATGTGTTTGAAAAAGTGCCCGGTCTGTGGACCCTACAGATGAAGCGAGCTTCAGTGTGTGTTTGGAAGTGGGTAGCCCCTAACCTTATTCTATTCATCAGAGTCCCCATCAGGATTCGAGCTCCAGACCCCTTGATTAAGAGTACATGTGTGTACCATTCATCTACATGGGGTGGGTAGGAGTAACTTCAGACTATGAGCCTCACTCCATTACTTTCGACATGCACAGAAGACAAAAATCGTGGCGGTGTATCTTTCGAGAGTAGTGGAGTGAGGCCCTATTGCTGGCAGTCTTCAGGAATGTCACGCCATTCATGTTGTTTCAAGCATTGCTGTATGTCTGTGGTGGTTACTTGTATGGATGGACTGGGTGTGAAAGGCCTCGGCTGCCTGGGTTCTATCATACCACTCTTTCATCTAAGGGTGTCTAACTGCCAAAGCAATTGGTTTGGTAGAACCTTGCATGGTGGGTAGTTTATCTGGGGGGGATGCCTTATCTGGGGCGCTTACACAGTAATGTTAAAGGCAAATCTGGCTATATGCTGAAACCTCCGCCGAGTATCCAATAATGAATGCGTCGGTGCGGACAATCAGCAGGGAAAGAAGTTTAAGACTGCCTGGTGCTGTTCTGTGTCTGATTGGGCAGGAGGCGAAAGGCCTCTGCTGATTGGTTGTGGCGCACACTTGTTGACTATTTGTTGTTGATCTTGGTATGGCTGGCCTCGGTGATGAAAGGCCTCGGCTGCCTGGGTTGTACTACAATTGCCGACTGTCTGGCACTGTTCTTTGTCTGATTGGGCAGGAGGTGAAATGCCTCAGCTGCTCGGTAGTGACCACACTTGCTGACTATTTGTTGCTGATCTTGGTATGGCTGAGCTCGGGGGTGAATGGCCTTGGCTGCCCGGGTTCTACCACAATTGCCGACCGCCTGGTGGTGGTCTTTGTCTGACTGGTCCGGAGGCAAAAGGCCTCAGCTGCTTGGTTGTGACCACACTTGCTGACTGTTTGTTGTTGATCTTGGTATGGCTGGGCTCGGGGGTGAAAGGCGTTGGCTGCCCACGCTATGGATTCTGCAGAAAAAGAACGACTTCAGATTCTCATCAGAACTCTTCAGGATACATCACGGTACCATGCAAGTACATTTGCTCATGCAGATCTCGTCCTTTTGAAAAAACTCCTCGCTTGGCCTCCAGCTTATCTATTCCCAGGTAAGTCTTTCGGTTTCGATCAATTATTCTGTAAATCGTTTGTCTACCCTTGTCCTATCAATTACTTTTTTCTTTTTTTTTTCTTTTTCTTTTGGGAAGGGCATTGGCCTTGAGATACCATCATTTGCACTGACCCCCCCTCTCCCTCCCTCCTCCCCCTCCCCCCTCATTTCAAGCCATGAAAGAAAGAGGGCTCTGAGGGACTAATTGAAGAAATACAATGCAGGGGCCATAAGTGCATGGAATACGGGAATGATGCCCACGTGAGGTAATGTGGAGAATGGTTTTCAACCTGGATATGGAGGGAGTGTATACTTCTTTTTTTTTTTTTTTTCCCTTCTGTCTGCGCAGCCGAATGCTGGTCTTTTGCTTCGAAGGCAAATATCCTCACCGTTGGATTAGAAATTTGGAACGTTTCTCGATTTATGCTCTTCTTGAAACACAAGGAGGAGGTTTCGCAGGGGTTGGCAGGAGGTGGGTGGGGGAGGGGGTGGGATGCGTGCGAGATGGGTAATATCAGGGGATATGATGTGGTTACTCCCTCCCGCTTGGGTGTCGTCATCTTGAACACAATGGTTGCGTGTTTTTGCCAAACTTGTTGGGGGTAATGCTCTCATAACAAAATTAAATAGGGCCTCGCTCTGCTACTCTCGACATGCACAAACGACAAAAATCATGGCGGTGTATCTTTCCATGTTCTAGCAGAAGACTCGCTATCATATTGCACATTTCGAGAGTAGCATAGTCGAGCGAGGCCCATGGACAGGTACTGAATGTGTTGAATGTGTTGCTCTGTTTGCTGTGTTCCAGTTTTGGATGTGCTGAGGATGCTCGCACTTCACAGTCAAGGAGCGACAATGCTAGCTGAAGAAACTGGGAAGGCAAAAGGTTCTTGTACCTAAACACCACCTAGCCATTTAAGATAATCTCTTCAGGAACACTCTTTTGGATATGTTATATTCTCGAGCATAATGGTGTAAATTACTTAATTCTGGTATTCTCAAAATTTCAAGTGTGTGTTTTGCTGTTCATCTTCGTCTTCTTCTTTTTGGATTCTAACTGCACAGAAGGTGCTGCTGGCCCATCGGACAGAAATTACAGAATTCATCCTTCAGGAAGGCAAGATACTAAGTTACCTGATTCTTCCCAACAAAGGAGCACCACACCAATCTCTCTCTCTCTCTCTCTCTCTCTCTCTCTCTCTCTCTCTCTCTCTCTCTCTCTCTCTCTCTCTCTCTCTCTCTCTCTCTCTCTCTCTCT
>BFEA01000002.1:10659126-10685363 GCA_003427395.1 Chara braunii
CACAGTGGCATGGCCTTTTGGGCTGACGTATTTGTGTTATGCCCCTGTTAGGCGGGTGTGCAAATTCGCTTGGCCTTTTGCAATTCGCAAAGTTGGGCAGAGTCCGGTAGGGGTACATTGCAAAGATGGGGTCCAACTGATGGCTGGGGTGTTTCGCAAAATGTTTTTGGCATCGTCCTACGCCGCAGCTAGGCAGGTGCACTTGTCCTACTTAAAGTAAAAGCGGGTCTCGCGTCACGCTCGCCGCGGGCCCAAAAAAAAGTGGAGAAAAAGCGGTACGTGAAGGGCTCGAGGGACTGTGGGAGGTGCCCGGGGTTTTGATGCTTCTGGTGCGGTTCCCTTTTTTTTTTTGTTGGGCGTCGTCGTTTCGCGCCGCACGTGGGGAAGCTTTTGGATTTTTTTTTGGCCGCGCCACATTGTTTCGTTTTCTTCCGAGGGAACGTGGTGGCAGGGGCGGGTGAAACAATGTTCGGGCAGAAGAACCGCGTTTGAAGTAGCGGGGAGGACGAGCGCCAGGGGGAGCAGGGAGACAGCAAATGGGAGCAACGGCAGACAGTAGAACATGATGAAGATGGGCAGGGCGATTAGTGGGAGGAGGATGGGGAGGACAATGTGTGGGATGACCGGCTTTTCGCCCCACCGCCTCCCGTCCTGCTAGGGGCAGGAGGAGGAGCGGGAGTGGGCGGAGGAGCAGGGGCGGAAGGAGCAGCGGGAGCTGGATGAGGACTGGGAGCAGGAGGAGGAGGGGGACAATGATGAGGAGGAGGTGAGGAAGCGGAGGAGGCGGCGCGTACGGTCGTGATCTCTGTATCTAGACTGAAAGTTGTGCCAAATACAGCTACAATGGTGGTTAGAACGTGCAGATTGATCATCATCCTGACGACTGCCTGGGCGAGAGAGAGAGAGAGAGAGAGAGAGAGAGAGAGAGAGAGAGAGAGAGAGAGAGAGAGAGAGAGAGAGGTGCAGCAATCCTTGTAACAGCCAGGCAAACAGTCCAGAGAGCAAGCGGGAGGCAGGAAGGCAAGCAATTGATCCATGAGGCAAGCAAGCGGGGAGATGAACAGCGAATAGTTAGGCAAGCAACACAAAGGCAAGCAGCAGGACAACAAGGCAATGGAAGGCAAGTGGACTGAGTGCTGAGCAGCAGGGAAGCACCAACAGGGCAGCCCACTCATACACAGCATAGACCAAAGCGAACTCTCACTTAACTCACACAACATGTCCAACTGTGCAGATTGTCACCATGAAGAATCATCAGAGTCTCTTTGACGAGGGTGTTGCCACAAGGAACGCGGACACACCGGCATCAACCTCCTGATGAGTTTGTGAAAGTCTGACGGAACAGTCTTTAACGGTGACTGTGTTCTGTGTGGAGTTGTATGTAGTAGTGAACGTAAAGCATGCACGGATCCTGAACTCAGCAGCTGTTAGTAGTGTGTTGTTTGCACTTCGAACAATACAGCACTGCATATTTTGGCACATGTCGAAGGTGCTGAACCTGCACAAAGTGGACAACCTGAAGAAAATACCCAGAAAGGAAGGAAGAAAAGAACTTACCTAAAGTATGTTTGCATGAATGTTCGCTTTGTCAGGGATGAGATAAAGCCCAAGCCAGGTAACAAATGTCTACCTGGCTTGGGCTTTTATGAAGTTTTATCTCATCCCTGACAAAACGAACATTCACGCAAACATACTTTTGGCAAGTTCTTTTGTTCCTTCCTTGGTGGGGACGCTGGACTTGGTTTGCACCAGGTGCAGCTCCCCACCAATGGACTGGAGCAACTGGCACCTGGGGCTGCTAGGGGGGTTGCTCTTCTTGCCCTCCCTAGCAGGTGGGTACCCGTTCTTCCAAAAAAAAAACTTTAAAAAAGTATGTTTGCGTGTATGTGGGTGCTTGCGCACTCACACATATGCTTGCTTGCACTTTATCTCGCAGTGTGTTGCATTTTTCTACCGCTCTTTTGCTTTTGAGAACTGACTTGTTTTTTTGTTTTTTTTTTGTTTTTTTTTTGGTCGTTGTGGTTGTCATTGTGTTATTAATTTTTGGAGCAGGTTCTGGATTCTCTTGCCATCTGTTGCGCGTCGAGTAATAAAAATGTCCGTCTGGCTTTTTCAACATTGCTATTAAAGTAAGGACCCCCTTCCTCATTCATGCACTCAGAAGAACAAACAGCAACAAAAAAAGAATTAGGACCCCTCCGCTGCCCACCAACGTACTCCAACTGTACGCTGGTGCTCTTTGGGCCTCGCTACAGCCACTGTCGAAACGAAAAAAGTACGAGTGCATCTTCCGGGAGAGAATGGGAAGATGCATCCGTTACTATGAATAGCAACGGATGTATCTTACCCCTTACTATGAATAGCAATGTATGCATCTTACTACTTTCTGGGGAAGATGCATTCGTTCTTTTTCTGTTTCTATAGTGGTGTGGCGAGGCCCTTTCTGCGGTGTGCTGATGGCCAGGCAACTTCCAGTTCATTGACCGGTTTACCCAGGACCGATCGATTCAATGATGATATCTCAATGTCATTGCCCTTTCAAAAAGGGGGAAAAAAAAAAGAAAAGAAGGAAGATCGAGTATGGCCCTGAGTGATGAGCCCTGAGCAAGGCGCAAAAGTGCAGTCCAATGGGAGAGGCTAGCCAAGTTAAACCATCAGTACTTGGCCGAGCTATTGATGCCGAGCCGGGAAACGCCCTGCGCGCCAAGTTTTGCCAAGCCGCCGCCGCGGCGTTTCGCTTTTCTTTTGGCTGGCGCCTCCAGCCATTGTGGTCCGGTAGCTTGAAGCCCATCAGTTGCGGCGCGTTAACGGGAAATGCCCGCGGACGATGTATGGGCCAAGTACTGGTGGTTTAAATTAGATCTAGAAATGGTAGAGTACAGTATCTTATGGAAACCAAGACCGGAGCAACCTGGAAGCCCTGGTGCCTATCACTGCTGTTCGGTCCAAGTTACCTGCCCATTGGTAGGGCAATGGTCCTGAGTGCTGGTCACACTGAGGTAGGATAGTGGGATAGGGGGGCGCTAGGAGTATTGACGTGAGGATGGGATGGGAGGTGGTCTTATATTCCAGGACACCCACGGCCTACTGCTCCAGCTGGTCAGTGTGTACTCAGTGACTGGCCTCTACAACACAATGGACTTTTTGAAAAAAAAAAAAAAAAAAAAAAGCCCACTAGAGGCGGGGGTGCTCTTACCACCTCCCCTAGCAAGGGGACTGGTTAAGAAAAGAAGAAGAAAAAAGGGAAAAAAAAAGAAAAGGAAACCAGCCAAGGTAGCAATTGCTTGTGATCTAACAACAAAGAAACAAAGCGTACAACCGACGGGCCTAGCTCGCATGAACTGTTGAAATACAGACCCACGTTCGAGTCCGGATGCAATCAGATGAGCGCATCATTCTGAATTACCTGGGGCCGGGCTGTTCAACGATGCTATCTCAAGGGCTGTCGCCCTTTGAAAAAAGAGAAACAAAGCGTACAACAAGCAACCTTTTGCAAAACCAACCAGTTGTGGGGACGGAATCCGATTATTATACTCCGATGAAACAGTACATCACAACCCCGCGTTTGTTGTCCTCTTCTCCCTCCCTCCTCTCTTCCTACGGTTTACCGGACAGTTCTGTTTGACAATATATATGGGGAGATGGAGGAGGGGAAGGGCGGAGAGGAGAAGATGGGGGGAGAAAAAGTATCAGCAGGAAAGAATCGAATACAAGGACGTCACTAGTAAATTTGTGTAGCCGAAGCCAGATGATGGCCCTGGCATTCTGAGAATGCTCAGAATTTCGCAAGGGACACTGGGCCCGGTTCCCAGTTTGTGCCGGAAGAAAGAGGGAACAGATGTATTCAAGGGACACTGGACCCGATTTCCAGCAGGTGTTGCTCCCCACCAATAGATGGAGCTTGCTTTTTTGTATTAACAAAAAAAAAAAAAAAAAAAAAGGATCGCAGCAAATATGTTAACCGAACCACAGCAACAAAGTTGTGATAGCAGCTTTAATCCAGAGAAGTCTCAAAAACAAGTACACGTAGTACAAGAAGATTGCATAAAAAAAAAAAAAAAAAAGGATTGCAGCATATATGTTAACCGAACCACAGCAACAAAGTTGTGATAGCAGCTTTAATCCAGAGAAGTTTCAAAAACAAGTACAAGTAGTACAAGAAGATTGCATCATTGTCGCAAGCATGTTGACCAACAATCAGGACGGAGGGAGGTAAGGGAAGGGGAGGAGTGGGGACTGGAGGAGGAGGTTGAGAGAGATTGGCCAAAACCGCAAGGGCGGATACGAGATAGCACAGCTTAATGCTAAAGAAGTCTCCAGTGTAATGACCCGCCATATCACAGACTGAGAACACTGCTGATTTCTGGAGTTCTGCCGATGTAATGGATGCCTTGCTGAGATTCCCTCATTCTGCTGAGTTTTCTAAGTCTGTGTGTGTGCGTGCTTTTGACCTGCGTGCCTGTGTGAGTGCTTGTCGGTATGAGTGTGTGTGTGACCCGCAAGGTACTTGCTTGTTTGGCAGGCCCGTAGGGCCGGTACTTACCTGTGGCCGTGGCATTGAGGGTTGCAGCAGGGAAAACACTCAAGTAGCGGAGCCAGGGGCCCGTGGTGCTTAGAGCAGCGGAAAAACACTCAAGTAGCAAGTAGGCAGGTACCGCACCCAGTAGCAGTAGATGTGCCGGGTACTCGAGGCCGAACAGAAGAAGACAAAGTTGGCATTTTTAGAGGCCCAGTAGCAGCAGGCTAGGTCTAGGCCGGTACCAGTCTATCCAGTCTGAAATCTAGAGCCTGTACGGGCAATATCAGAGTCTGAAATGATGTTTCCCTCCGAAAGGGAGGAGGTACCGGTTGCTTGGGAGGCCGAGCGGCCTGGAAGTCACCACCCAGGAGGCAAGTAGGCCACTATATCAAGAGGCCGAGGGAAGAGCCCAGCCTCATTCTTCAGTGTGCAAGTTTGGCGACACACTGCTGGAGCGCTGGCTGCAGTAGCGCTGGGAGCGAAGATTCCACCCGAACCGGAAGATCCTGCCACAAAACCATGGGTAGATCTCCGGATCAGTGAAAGTGAGTGGAAACACAGGGTGAAGAAAGGGGTTTGCCTGCATTGTACCAAGCCGGGACATTCAATCCAACATTGCTTCAGATTTGCAGCAGGGAAACCAACAACGGGAGTAACACGCTCTACAGACGAAGAGGCTGAACATGTAAGTGCACATCCTTCACCAGATTTTGATCCCACTCAACAAACCTCTCTTGAAACCCCATCTGATGCTGATTCCAAGGCTGAGAAACTGCACATCCTATACAAGGTGCCTTGGGTGGAGTCGGAAGAAATTGACTTTCATGCTCTCTTGACACCCTGGGCTCACATGAAGCAAGAACGCGTGCAAGGGATAACAAAGTTGATCTTCTTCAAACTCCGCATTAACGGTCGTTACATCCATGTGTTGGCTGATTGTGGCGCAACCGCCAACTACTTCTCACCGCACGACATTCGTACCGCACGCTTGGGAATGAAGCAAGTGACCTTGCAGAATCCTTGTCGGACCCAAGTGGGCAACCAAGAGGTTGTCACATCTACGCATGCAGTCAAAGGTGTGCGCACTACCTTTGACACAGACCGCACAATCACGCATGAGTTGAACTTCTATGTCCTTGATCAGTGCCCCTTCGACGCGGTTATTGGCTTGGGCTGTTTGCAGGCTTAATGTGAAAGAACCACGTGGAAGGACTCACAATTCATGGTCAAAGATGCCATGGGAATCGAGCGTCCAGTCCTCTTGGATGAGCCGCACGAGTCCCAAGTAACTTTTCTCAATGCAATAAAATTTTGCAAAAAGTGGCGCAGGCGCAAATTTGATGAGCAAATGTATATAGCCTTTGTTAGGCCTGCTCATATGCCTTCTATTTTTGTTGTACATAATGATGCTACTTTGCATGCCGTTTCTACTTCTAATGCAACTACTTCTACCTCTACTAAATCTACTGCTAGTCCAAACGACTCTGCTTCAAATTTTATTGTTTTGACTGCACCTATGCAATCCGGTATGCTTGCACCTGAAAGTGATGATCCTCAACTGATTTCTTGAAGTCTTGGCCGAACCGCATGGGGTCCCCGTGCGTCCGGTCCGACACAAGATCGAGTTGATAGTAAGTAGCACTCCTCCAAAGGTTGTCTATCGAATGGGCTCAGGCGAATTGGAAGAGTTGCGAAGATAGATCGATGACATGATCAAGAAGGGATGGATCAAGCCAAGCGAATCCGAATTCGGTGCACCAGTTTTGTTTGTCCCTAAGAAAGGAGGCAAACTACGGATGTGTATCGATTACCGCGGACTGAATAGAATAACAAGGAAGAATGCATACCCTTTGCCGCGCATTGATGATCTGCTTGATGCATGCAAGGTCTTCAGCAAGTCGATCTCAAGTCTGGTTACCACTAGATTGAAGTCGACCTTGCAGACCAGCATAAAACTGCATTCAAAACTCGCGATGGGCTGTACGAGTTTACCGTCATGCCCTTCGGCCTCACGAATGCATCGGCCACCTTTCAAAGTCTCATGAACAAGGTGTTCCGCAATAAGATCAATCGATTTGTTGTTGTTTATTTGGATGCCATACTAATCTTCGGCAAGTCGATGGAGGAGCACATGAGGCACCTTGAGGAAGTGTTGCAGATCCTCAAGGATGCGCAGCTCCATCTCAACTTGGAGAAATCTGAGTTTGGGAGGGACAGTGTCATCTACCTTGGACATCGGTTGTCTGCTGCAGGCCTAGAGCCCGAGGCAACCAAAGTTGAGGTCATCCGCAAATGGCCTCAACCGGCAAATGTCCGTGAGTCGCGTTTTTGTCTTGGTCTTGCGTCATACCACCGTAAGTTTGTATCCAAATTCTCTATCATTGCCCGACCGCTGTCCAGATTGACCAGCAAGAATGTGTCTTACACATGGGATGGGGAATGCACAACAGCCTTCCAAGCATTGAAGGAGGCTTTGGCGAGTCATCCGATGCTCCGCATTGCAGATCCCAAACTTACATTCGTAGTAACTACGGATGCAAGCTTGTATGGGATTGGTGCAGTGCTGCAACAAGATGATGGCGACGACTTACACCCGCTCGAATTCTACTGCAAACGTATGCTCAGTCACAAGGTAGCTGCCTCCACTTACATGCGAGAACTCTATGCCTTGAGAGAGGCACTAGATCATTGGAAACACTACCTCTTGGGTCACCATTCGAAGTGTTCTCGGACTATGAGACTTTGAAGTGGATCCATACACAGAATAATCCATCAACTACATTGACCCGCTGGCTGCATGAGATTGCTGTGTATGATTTCGAACTTAGGCACAAGAAAGGTTGTTACAATCGCGTTGCGGACGCTTTGTCTCGCCACCCTGAGTACATGACTTGTCTTGTGGGTTCCTAAGATCTCCGTAAGAATTTGAAGGAGGAACCCGTAGAGTATACTGCCAAGGACCCGGAACTCTATCCCATCCTTGAGCAGATCCAGGCTGACCCTAGCAGTCAGCCTGATGTAAAGGTTTACTCTTCCGACGTTACGGAAAGTACGATCGACTGTGTGTACCCTATCCGTACTCACTTCTTGGACTTGGCTCATGGCCAAAGTGGACACTTCGGTTTTGAAAAGACATACGGAAGTCTATTGCAAAAGTTTGTATGGCCTGGGATGAAAGAAATGACACGGAAGTTTGTGGCTAAGTGTGAAGTTTGTCAACGCATCAAGTCATCTCGGCAAAAGCCCTATGGGCTGCTGCATCCTCTTCCTATTCCTGATGGCCCGGGGGAGTCTCTTTCCATCGACTATGCGAACATAGGAAAGAAGAGCAAGAACGGATATTCACAAGTAATGGTGATCATTGACCGCTTTTCAAAGTTTCTGAATTTGATCCCATTACCTCACGCCCCAACTGACCTTGTGATGGAGTTTCACAAAAGGTACATTCTGCAGTGTGGGCCCCCGAAAACTATTGTGAGTGACCGGGACACTAGGTTCATAAGTGCAGATTAGAAGGACTTCACCTCCCAGATCTACGACATCAAACTCAAGATGACGTCTGGCCGACATCCCAAAGCCAATGGACTGGCCGAGGAGGTCAACCAGACTGTGATCCAACTTCTCCGAGCTCTAATTGTGCCTGATTGGAACTTTTGGGATGAGGAATTGCCGATTGTGCAAGGAATGTACAACAAACTCCATACAATCCTCCACAGGGATGACACCTAATCGGCTGCACCTCGGATGGCAAATTCGCAATCCCCTATCCTATCTGTTTCCTGATCCGCCACCTGGCCTAACACCTGGCCAGCCAGGCTACAGCGCTAAGTTTGATCGCTTACTCAAAGTTGCTGTCGCAGCTATGGAAAGGTGATGCAGTGCCATGATTAAGCATGCTAACAAAAAGCGCCAGCCTGTACCTTTCGCAGTGGGAAGCTATGTCTGGGTCAAAATGTCTGAGTTTTCTGAAGAAGAAGGGGCATTACTAAATCTTCTTCCTCAGTACTATGGTCTGTGGAAGGTGCTGAACCAAGTAGGGAATCATTCATTTGGTCCTTACACGATCGACGTGCCTCCTCATTTGCGCACGTACCCAGTCTTTCACGTGTCGAAGTTATTCCCGTATGAATCACCGGAAACTTTTCCGTATGGAGAATCGATGATTCCTCGCGCAATCAAGGCTGTCACGAGGTTGATAGAATTGTCGAGCACAGTGGAAAAGGGAGAAACAGACAATATGAAGTTTCATTTTCTATACCACCCATTGAATGACGTTTACTGGATTGCTAAGAAAGATTTGCTGCAGAGTGCCCCGCGAGTCGTCAATGCATATGAACGACTGATTATTCACTGCTACCCTTACTCCTACGGAATATACGCGATCTCTCTTTGCCATTTGCGCCTATGATGCATTATGCAGGGACTCTGATTGAGTTACTCGCTCGAAGGGACCTCGCTCTTGAGGGGGGGGTAGTGTAATGACCCGCCATAACACAGACTGAGAACACTGCTGATTTCTGGAGTTCTGCCGATGGAATGGATGCCTTGCTTAGATTCCCACATTCTGCTGAGTTTTCTAAGTCTGTGTGTGTGCGTGCTTGTGACCTGCGTGCCTGTCTGAGTGCTTGTCGGTATGAGTGTGTGTGTGACCCGGAAGGGTACTTGCTTGTTTGGAAGGCCCGTAGGGCCGGTACTTACCTGTGGCCGTGGCATTGAGGGTTGCAGCAGGAAAACCACTCAAGTAGTGGAGCCAGGGGCCCGCGGTGCTTAGAGCAGCGGAAAAACACTCAAGTAGCAGGGAGGCTGGTACCGCACCCAGCAGCAGTAGATGTGCCGGGTACTCGAGGCCGATCAGAAGAAGATAAAGTTGCCATTTTTAGAGGCCCAGTAGCGGTAGGCTAGGTCTAGGCCGGTACCAGTCCATCCAGTCAGAGTCTAGAGCCTGTACGGGCAATATCAGAGTCTGCAATGATGTTTCCCTCTGAAAGGAAGGAGGTACCGGTTGCTTGGGAGGCTGAGTAGCCTGGAAGTCACCGCCCAGGAGGCAAGTAGGCCGCTTTATCAAGAGGCCGAGGGAAGAGCCCGGCCTCATTCTTCAGTGTGTAAGTTTGGCGACACGCTGCTGGAGCCCTGGCTGGAGTAGCGCTGGGTACTACAGCGCTGCTGGGAGGAAGAAGCCGGGAGCTTCCACCTTGGCTATGGTGGAGCTCTATCGGTAGGAGGAGGAGGGAGAAGGGGACCAAGGAGGAGAGTGGCGAGGTACCTACCTGGCTATGGTGGACACCATCTTCATCACCTTGTTAGGCGCTGCATCTGGAAGGCGCCAGTTGGGGTAGTGCCGCATCACGGAAGCTCGGGACAGAGTCGGGCATGGCGGTTGAGTGGGCAGCGGCATAGCTGCATGGTGTTGACCTTGGGACAGAAGGGCGGCGACATAGCTGCTTTGGGTTGTCCTTTGGACAGGAGGGTAGAGCCTTCAGTGCTCCACCATAGCCTCAGCCTGTATGCAGAGGAAGAGGAAGAGTGGCCAGGGCTATGGTGGACCTCATGTTGTGCCTGCAGTAGAAGTGGGATTCGGACATTGATTCTAATTCAGCCATTCAACATTATTATTGTTATTTCCTGTTTGAATAAGAAGGGAGAAGATAAGGAGGATGAGATTGGTTGGCAAAGAAGAAGAGCCTTGTCATTGGTCTATGCTGGAGTACATCATCTTCTTCTTCTTTCATACTTCTTCTTCTTTCCCTCTCTCTCCTCTCAAGTTCATTCATTTCTTTTTGCAATTGGACAGCATTGTACTTTCTGATGAATGTATACTTCGAAATTGGCCAGGATCAAAACACCAGCAACTTTTAAGCCCTTCCAAGACAACTCGAGTATTGGCCAGGACTTTCTTGTTGCAGCTAATGCACCACATATGGACTCATTTTCACATGCTGGCATTCCTCTTCTGAGGGCATTCACACACTAGGACGACATTTTCAACTGTACTCCAGATAGATACAGGTGAGGCTGTAGTGTCTTTTTTGTGGTTAGAGTTCTGCGAGGCCTATGGAGGGGACCACCCAACCTTCTTGACCAAGTGGATGAGAGTTAGGCATGAAGCAGCATGGGCACACCATAAGGTAAAATCATTCTTTTTTCGCCTAAGCAGAACATTCCCAGTGCACTTTTTTTTTAAAGGGAGAAGCCCCTAATGTGAGGATTGAGCCCTCAACGGGGCCTTGCCGACATACATATGTTCTGGGTATAGGCCCCCAGCAAGCCTCGTGCCCGCCCTAAGTGAAGGCGGGCCAGAATATACACGAGAGGCCTTCATTCAGCATTTCCCAAAGTGGGTATCAGACAGTTGCCGCAAACCAGTTGGTTGGAGTGCATCGTGAGCCTCCGATTCCTGCAAAGGCGGTTGAGCCCAGGGCCGGGGTTGGTTGAGCCCTGGGCGACAGTCTGGGAGGCCGACACATCCCACATTGGTCCCTGGCCTATGGAAAAGCAGTATGTCGTCGTAGAGGCCGAGGAAGCCAATGGGAAACCGGTACGGGGCCTGAATCTGGACAACGGCCCTAGCATAAGGGGCACAACTGTATTACTTGGGCCCCATCTGCATTGGGCCTGGGTACAGGTACTGGGGCCCAGGCGCAGGCTCAAGGTAGACCGCCCACACGCAACACTGGCATATAGGCGGAGCGCGCGAGTAGGCAGGCATCTTGGCCATTGCGAGCAAGGCCGGCACACTGTTGCATTGCGAATGTGCTGCGCTGCTCTAGGCTGAGAGAAGGCAGGCTGGCGCTAAGCGGTAGGGCGCAGCCTGGGCGCAGGGCGCTGGCAGCCATAGCCAGGCTGCATGAGGGCGCTGGAGGAGTTGAGGGCGAAGGTGGTTCTTCGGGAGGTGAAGGGCGCTGTGTGGGATAACAAGGGAGAGTGAGGGACGAGAGAGAGTGACGTACCTGGTGGAAGAGGAGGTCGGCATTGGTGTGGACGTCATCACTAGCTGGTCGTCAAGTCGTCTGGTTGCTTCCATGACTGTAGTTGTAGGATAGGCTGTAGAGTAGATAGGGCGCCTGGCGCCATACAAGAGAGAGGGCTACTTCGGGTTATGTTGTTGGTGTTGCCCGATTGGGCTTGGACATTGACTCGCGACTTTTGCTGTATCGTTCTCAAATGGATGGTTGCTTGGTTCCAATGTGTTATCTGCTCTTGCTTTGACTACTTGGACTTCAGTGTGATTTGCAATTGGGATTTCTTTGCTTCGTCCACATTCATGTTCCTTGCAGTAACCTTATTGTGTCAGCACGATTCAGCAGTTACATGTGTGTGCCATTCAGCCGCATGGGCAGTTACGTGTGTGTAGTACTGTGTACCGTTCAGCCCCAGTGCACTTTTTCTTTCTTGTTAATAAATAATAAATTAGTAATTACTAGTTACTGAAGAAAAAAAAAACTATATAAGCTAGGCTATCAGCCGGGTCGCCCCAATCACCTTGTCTTCCCGGGCGGTCCGGCTGTGGAAGGACTAGGGAAGGTCCCAGCATAAAAAAAAAAAAGGGGGAAAGACACTATGTTATGCAGGGAACTGAACAACTTTTGCCTCAGGGTCACATGAAAATCCTTCAATTTTTTATTTTTTTTTGGCCCCGATGGGCAAGTGGTCCCGGGCCACTCCGGTAGCCTAGTATATAAGTGAATAACCTTGGCTTGTTGTGCTTTTTTTTTTTTTTTGTCTTGCGTTTTGGCAGCTTTGCAGTTCTCCTATGTGAGGCAAAAGATGAGAATGGTCAAATCCAATGCCTTTCTGCTTCAATAGAGGTCAGTATTTTCAACTGTAGCACCTGTTTTGTTTATTAAAAACTAATAAAAAGAAGAAAAAGTTATTTTCTACCGTACGGTCTGAACCGTACGATCTCTCAGCTATCCTGTGTAGCAATATTCGACCTCTGTTTTTCAGACAGGGATTGTCAGTGTCAGACTACTCTGCAGGAGATAGCGTAACGCAATGATTCGATGCACAGAATTTGCCATTTTTTAAGTTTTTTTATTTGTTTGCTCTTTTTAACTTTTAAAGTTTAAACCACCGGTACTTCGCCCAGGCAAACTTGAGAATCGAAATTGGCAAAATTGCGCTAATCCGGCTTCTTCAGATAAACAGTGCTACCTGATATCGAAATGGATAGTGACGACAGCCAAAAACGAGAAAGGGGTGTGCTGCTGGCGGTTCGTTTTTTCTTTTGTGGGTGCGCGTCCCGCAGTGCAAGATCACGTTGGAAAAAAGAGGCTCGGGGGTACTGGCGGTTTAAGCCACTGGTACCTCTGCCAGTGTTGGGAAAATAGGGAAAACTGGCATTTTTCCCAAACTCCTAAAAAATCGGAGGCTGGGCCCGACGACGGCTGCCATTGATAAATCTGATCGGCGGCCGTCGTTTTGTTTGGGCCTCCTCCTTCAAGGTCGGAGGGAAAACTGGCAGTTTTTCCAAACTCCTAAAAATCGGAGGCCGGGCCCGACGGCGGCTGCCATTGATAAATCTGATCGGCGGCCATCGTTTCGTTTGGTGAGCAATTCACACAGCATCCTATTGTCAAGGATTCAATCAACAAGTCAGGTCTAGTCAACAAATAGATCACAACATGCGTCAAAACATTCCACAATGCAATAGCGACCCAAAGGTCTAGAACAAGCACAAGTATGATGACCCAGACATCGACAAGGCAAAACCCAAGAAACGGACGAAGAAGATAAGAAGTAAGAAAATAGCAGGGAATAAGAAAAGGGAAGAAGAGTGACACGCCAACATCTCCCAAACGCAAGGCAGGCTCGCAATCTAAAATAATCATGAAGCACCAGCCTGCATGGCTCAGCTAAAAAATGGGCATTGTGCCCGTATCGTGTCAACCATAGCCGAGCATCCGGCACTGACCCAACATGCTTCATCCGGAGCCGGTTCCGGAATCGTCAGGGGTCATCAGACATCGAGTATCTGTTGACGCAACACGCTAGGCTATATAAACAGACACTCAGGACAGCTAACCCCGAAGACCCAGCCAGAACAGTCGCAAAGAACCGACCAAGTAAGCCTAGAGAAGAAGACCTAAAAGATACCAAGTTCAAGTCTAGATCAAAGCAACAACGCGTCACACGAACAGTCCGTCAGAAGAGAAACCGAGAAAGTTCCAGGTTCCACAAGGTACCTGAGTCAAGTATAAGAACGAACAGGCAAAGGTACCAAGTTGAAATCCTCACAAAAGGTCCAAAAAAAGCGAAGCATCGCACAGACCCTCCAGTATTAGAAAGGAAATCCGAAAAGGTTCCAAGTTTGAATCCACAGAGTATCAGAGTCCGGATAGAAAAGCAGAAAAAAACAACAGACAAAGGTTTCAAGTTCGAGTCCCCTCAGAGTCAAAGATTTAGTAGACAGCAAATACCAGAGATCACTTGGGCATAACGTCACGGGTTCGAAGCCCCCTGAGAACCAGATGCTAGCTATCCAAACGAACATTATCCGAGGTGGATGCCCCCTGCCTGAACGGGCCATAAGGCCCGAATTTTCGACCAACCATACCCGCATCCAGAGGAAAATTTGTCCCATCATGTTAACCAGTCAATCCAATCATTCCAGATTCCTCCAAACTTAGGAAAAAACTCGTAACGATTTATCAAAGATCTCATCAGAGAAACCTCGAATTCTCAACTCAATTTTGAGAGAAAAAAGAAAGGCAATCTCTGCTGCAGGAACACTAGTGAAACTTTTAGCTCGGTGTAAGACAGAACCAACCACGGCCATCTTCTGCTTCTTGCTAACATATGAACAGTTATCCTGCAAATTTTGAAAGCATACGCCCACCCAAAAAATCCCAACAGTCAGCCGAGCTAGTGCATTCAAGCAACAGGTTCTTATCATAAGCCTGACGCCATGTACCAACCGACGATTGTGCCCCAAAGAAGTAAGAAAGGAAAATTCCAAAAAGACCCACAACAAGCAATCAATAGCAGGGCTCGAAGGCTTGCCCATTGGAATACCAACGCCCTGCTTCAGAATCATACCACAAGCTCGCACGAAAGTATCATCCAAATCAAATCTGACGAAGGCCTTAATTATACCGAAGCTCACAGACTCCCATCCATCCTGTTTCCTACCTCGCAGTAATTTAGCCTCTTTCCCCCGATTCTTTAGAAGAACCCATCCACACCCTTTGTCTTCCAAAAATCCAACACCCAGTCCAGGGCATTCAGAATCGAATCATGAGGCAGATTGCAGAACATCTTCTTAATATCGAATGCCTTGGTCAATAGCGCCTCGCCTTTCACCACGCATTTGTTAATCACGTTGAGGGAGTCAACCAACAGGTCAGTACTTCTTAGATTGAAATTCGACTTCCTCGGCAACTCCGAGCCCAACACATTAATGGCCCGAGAAATCTTCCTGCAAGCACGAACACTGCACTCGGGAAAGGAGGGGCAAATAGGCCTCCACTTCCGTACATCTTTATGCTTCGGGATAACGTAAGCTTTGCCTATTGTGCCCTTCCCATCCCATTTGGCCAAATCCTGCAACCCATACGAAACATAAGTCAACCGAGTCTGTTTCAGCAAACTCCCTTCGTCACTTTCCAACCGACAAAGTCCATCGTTACAGCAAAACAGCTAATTCATGCAATCCTGATAGGGTAACAGACAGCAGACCAGGGTATCGCCAGGATTATGATCGATAGTACTAACGCGGACCAACCCATCCAATTTCGCCAGCCATTGGTTGACTTCCTCCTCAGTGCAAGCCCTATCCACAATATCCCTATTGACCACACACCCAGTAAGATCCGTCCTCTAAATGCCTGGAGTATCGAAGTCCAGCTCATTCAATGAGGCAGCGATCTGCCTTCTCAATCTGCCAAGAACATCCCCAGTGGCTGGTCTTACGACGTTACATCAACCCAATCATTAAGGTGAAAACACACATGCCCATCCCTACGAGGAAATGAATCAGGAAACCCAAACCATGTGCACTCCGTAGAAATCGTCAAAGCCGCAGACTGAAAAGTAAAGATACAATCACCCACATTCTTATTCTTCAACCAAACATCACACATGCGTCTGACAACCATACGCTTCCATTCACTGTCAGCATCCGCATCCATTACCGACATAGAGCATGCCGCTCTAATTCCAGGTTTGCTCAACCTTTCATCATAGGTAACCCTCACCGTCAAGCGCCGCCTGACGTTGAACCCAAATTTCCGACGGATAACCTGGAGATGATTACCCGGCGCTGATATCTGCTTCTCTTTTTCGAGAAACTCCGAATAGCCGAATATGCTACTACCAAAACAGGAAGCTTCCAACTCAATAGCTCCCTCCTTGAGACCGGGTGAGATAGAAAACCAACAAGCGCAGGCTTCAGGATAAAAGCACGAGACATGAAAGGTACAATAGCAAAGATCACAAAGAACATACCGGAGCGAAGCATACCCCTCCCTCCCTTCAGCACATCAACGTGCTCGGTGGTTTGGATAAGAGACGAACCGAACCTCCGCTTAATTAACTTCCAGTTTTCAGCAATCTGATCTCCCCCCTTACATGTAATCCCAACAGACGAAAGCCTATGCTCAACACAGTAATCCAAGATGGTAGTCAACCGAGTAGAAGTGATGTCAATTGATGAGTGAAACAACGATGGGTACGATCTTTAGTCAACGAGTCAATTCCAGCCCGGTTTCTACCAACTTGTTTAATGCGCTCCCTCTTTCCGAGCCTTTTCCTGTTCGATTTTCGTGGTTTATCACAACTATTCAGGTATGGGCACAACTGCCCGATCAGATACTTATCAAGACTAAGCAGATCATTCTTATCACAACAGCACAGTGTTATAGCAACGTAAGAACCAACTTGGCAACATCTCAGCCAGGCATATAGCTTGTGGTTGCGTTTACCACCCTCGATCATGTTTAGATTAGACGCGCGATACACATGCTCGTTCCATCTTACCGGAAGCGACCTAGTTGTAGATCCCACGTACAGGTGGCAAGACCTAGGAGAAAGAAGCACATAGACGAGGAGGTCCATCACATCTCTCAAAGTTGAACCCAGCCAAGATAAGCTTAAGAATATAGTCCTTCACTTTCAGAGCCCAAGGGATTCGATCGAGAAGAACGAGTCTGATCACGATCGCACGATAATAGGCATTAAATAACTGATCATGTAAGAAGAAAGAAGAGGAATCAAAATCGGCCAGGTCGGAGGAGCTAGAAACAAAGCACCCGTCAACAGGGAGAGACGAAGAAGACGACCCACAAATAGCGCGCCACGTTTACACTCCTTAGTGAGAGACCAAAGATAGGTCGCATTCGGGACGACATCCTAAAGCTCGACCGATTGTTCATCCCCAGCCTCCTCGTTACTTACCTCATGGGAGGTGTTATCGCTGACCTCCACAGCCGGGCCTTTCTGCTTCACCGTCTGCCCTTTCTCAGAAGTACCTCCAAAGTGTGATGACCCGACCAAACATGGACTGAAACACACGGCTGATTTCTGAGTTTTGCTCATGGACTAAATGCCTTGTTGAGTTTCCCGCTTGCTACTAAGTCTGTGTCTGTGCACGCTTGCTGGACTCCACGTCTGTCTGAGTGCTGGTTGGCTTGAGTGTGTTCGTGGCCCGTAAGGGCACTTGTTCATTTGTTGGGCCCTCAGGGCCTCAGTTGCAATCGCAGAGGTGGACCAGCCGAGGGCGTTTCTCATTCGCTGTAGCATAGAGGGTACGCGAGGTCCCACGCCTCTATCGGACCCACACGCGAACTGACGCATTGGGGGGTTGAAGTCCCAAGCGCGATTCATCGTAGGTCGACTAGGACGCATCTCATTCACCACGCGTTACACCACACTTGAAAACATAAAAAATTAAAACACACACACACACACGAAACGACACAAAACAAAACAACACAAAACAATTTTAGTCCCTTTAGTAACTATCCCATAACCTTTCGACGCGGAGTCTTCCCATATCGACACGTATGAGACTTAGTATTAAACCACGCGAACGCAGAGTCTTCCCATATCGACTAGCAATGCATGAATACACAAGCAGTCGCAATGATGGCATACTATGTAGTGCCAATAATCAAGCGGTCCCTCGTGGATATGAGTACCGCTTATGACACTCAAGTGCCAGTCTCGAAGTATCGTGAGGGTCGAGCCCTTCGCGATATTGTACGGCTGACAGTCGTTCGGCCCCCACGACACCTTAGGCTGAGTGTCTCGATGGGTAGGGCAAATAGGCTCTGCGTGAGGGGTGATCCCTTCCGCGCGAAGTCTAGGACTTAGGATGTCTTGGACAAGAACCTCGAATCCAGGCCCAGGACCAACGTCTGACCAAGAAACTTTAAGAAGCAAAAACGGTAAAAGAGGGGAGTCTCCTTTCCTCTCTCAATCTCAGCCCCAATTAAACCCTTAAGCGTGGGCACTATAGGCCACGCAAACACTCAAGTATAGGTATGTACATATATAAATGAAGGTTATTTAAAATAGGACGATCACTTCTCACAATCACAATGGGGCTCCTCTCACCCATATGCATGTATGTAATCGCAAATATAGTCAAATCCAAAGTCCGAACCACAAACATACCTGCAATCACATCAAGGAATCAACCAAAAGTCTGCACACTACATGGGGTCAACTTCAACCCTTCTCTATACTCATACCCCTTGCTTTAGCTATGCAAGCCCCAACCTTTGTTCAACCTTCCAAAATAAATACTCAGAACCTTTGTTAAATTGTCATTCAATAAAAGTCCGGGTGAAAACCTTAATAAAACAATAAAAACCACCAAGGCTAAAACCTTTTAGATTGGGTAACGAGAATGGATTGGAGTTGAGTCGTAGACCGACGAATCGGCAACCGACCTGTTATCAGTGATAACAGATGACGATCCTCGTGGGATCAAGTTGGATCTATCCCGATTCATGAATTAAGCGATCGAGAGGACCTGTAACACCAGACATACCAATCCCCAAGTTGAATATCAGTCTATGGGGAATAAGTCTCCATAACACATCCTTACTCAATGTTATTTGCCAACTAAGTTTAAATCTACCCCTAAGTCAGTGTCCAAAGGAAAGGTAGACCTTTGGCAGAATCTCCCCCATACAGAGTAGATTAACAGTATCACCACCTGTCAAAATATAATTTATCTCCTCTAAATTAAGAAAATTTCGGCAGCGCTTCCCGTAGGAAAAGTGCCTTTTTCAGAATTTATACGAGCTTAAATATAAAAACTGAAACAATATTTAACTTTGAAAAGTCAAATTTTGTCTGACTCCTTGAATCAGTAAAAATTTGGGCAGCAACTCCTTTAGAAAAGTAGACGCAGATTTATACTAAGTCAGATAAGAACTCAAAGTAAGACTCGAGTTCTGCCAAGACAAAATTTAACTAACTCCTTAGATTTGTAAAAAAATCGGCAGCGCTTCCCGTAAAGAAAGTAACTTTTCAAAATTTATACAAAGCTAATTCTAAAACTTCCAAAAGTTCAACACTCCCTTTAGAAAAGAAGACTGTCCAAATTTTTACTAAGTCATATATAAAATTTAGACAAGCTGAACTTTGAAAAGTCAAAATCTTACTAACTCCTTGGTTGTGTAGAAATTTAGTCATCGCTTCCCGTAGAGAAAGTGGCTTACCAAGATTTATACAAGATCGACTATAACAAAAGATCTTAGAAAATGCAGAAATTGACCTAAGCAAAATGAACTTAGCTCAGAAAATGCAGGAATTGGAACTAACTCCTATAACTTTAGCACGTGGCGAGCGTCTAAAACAACTACCTATCAAACTGAAACTCAGACTAAGTAGTGATCTCACACAACTACATGCAAAGCCAAGCCACAATGGTAAATACTCTCACCAACCCAAAGGTTAACATTGTCAAATAATAGTTTGTAATCTTTCAATGATTTATCCCTTATACCCAACTTACATAAGGCGTAAAGCTAGACCATCCAATCTTATGGAAACCTGTCTAGCTCAGCCATTGAATATACACAAACATAGGGCACTACAACTTTTCTCTTCCTTGGGCATATGACTAGGTTGTCAAGCCTAATCGCCCTAAACTGTTTAAGTATCTAAGTTATATATAACTGTTTGCATGTAGTCTTTTAAGGTAACGTATGACTGAACCAATCATCTTAGATCAAGGTTCAACATGGCCCTTCTTACCACAAGTTTATTCTTAATTCATACTCTCTTCAGGTAATGATAAGCTGTAGTCAGACCATCAAATCTTATGGAAAAATGTCTGACTAGCCTGTTCATAAGTAAAGTAGTATGAAAATTATAAGCAAATTTATCCCTTTGGTTCCGGCATGTGCGTGGCTCCAGGCCAGACCACCCAATCTTATGGGAACCTGTCCAGAATAAAATAAGAGAGAGTCAAGGCCATCCAATCTTATGGAACATGCCTAACTCTCTTTCATAAACTAAAAAGCAACCCAAAGAAACAAAGCAACCAAGCCATTCAATCTTATGAAAAAATGTTTGGTCCCTGAAAGTCAAACACAAGCAGTCCTCGCAAGTCAAAGCAACTTGACCACCCAATCTTATGGGAACCTGTCTTCTGGTCCTTCAGGCAATCACAAATAAACATAGAATTGGGCCCTCCAATCGTATGGAGACTCTCCCAGCCTTTGGTTGACCCAGTCAAACACAAGCAATACAACCTTCCTCCCACCTTTCTCCCAGAGGCAACCCTTTTTCACAATCTTCTTTCTGTCAAACAACAAATCTGAAAGTGAAATTGCACAAACATTCCTTTATTAAGTCTGGTTTGTGTTATGAAAGTCAAACATAAAGTCAAAGTAGGGATGCAGGCAGTATACTTAGTCAAACCGTAAAAGGAAGTACAGTTAGGGGATGTAACTGGGTTTATAGAGGGAAAGCAATGGTTACCTCTCAGTTCCCTACCTCCAGAACTCCTCCTGAGTCCCGACAGAGATCTCGCAATCGGTGGGCTGACTCCCCACAAAGTCTTGTTGCGGTCCTACCAGTTGCAATCCCGCCTGCCGCCTTCCTCTCTAGCCAGGATTAGACTTAGAGTAAGAAGGGCAAAATGAGGGGTTTCAAACTCTCGAGATACAGGAAGGATACAGACTCAACTCGTAGGAGAGGGTCTTGATACTTTCAGTCGCCTGAGGGCCCCGCAATGATGGCCAAAACGCGAAGTCAAACTGTCAACCGCTAACCTCTCTTACGACCCTTCGAGTCGTAGCAAAGATCCTTATCAACGAGCTCAGTTCTTCCTCTACTCATAACCCAAAGTAGGTTAGTTACAACTTTAACACACGAGTCGTGGGCCAAAACACAGCCTCCTCCCTCTGTGACCCACTCCTTGCTTCACCACTCCAATGGAAACCAGGAGCACATTGTCAGTAGATGAGCCTGCAGTTTCGTGGCCCGCCTCCAACTTCTCCTGTCAACAACGAACAACGTGCCAACCTGCAGGCAAGTCTGTTATTTCCTATGGCTAGCTTCCCTTTACTTTATTTCATTGGCAGCACAACATACGTCTAGTCAGTGAGCCTTCAATCCGTGGCTCACTACTTCAACATGGCAAGAATGAACAGTGCATTGGTCAACAAACATATCTTCGCGCCCTGCGGCTGTCTCCCGTTGCTGACTCGGCCGCTCAAGATGGTTAATACACCAGCCAACGGTAAGGTCTCAACACTCACAGTTTTGCCTTAGCTACTTTGATCGATATAGCGGGGGGGGTGCCGTAGTCAACCGTTAAGTCTGTCACCTTGATCTGTTCGTCTGTTGCTTCTTCGCTTAGTAGGATGCCAACATGCCTGCCCACAAAGAACCTCCAGCTCGCAGCCCGTCTGTGGTCTCTTCGTTCAACAGGGGATGTAACGCACTGGCGAGCCGGTAAACCTTCCAGCCCGGCGGCTCGCCTTCTTGCTGCTTCGTTTAATGAGGTGAGCGGTGCACCTTTTAATAGGTAAGTTACCAACCCTGCGACTGGCCTTACCCTCTCCCATCAATAGGATGAGCCAACCCGAATGAATCTGTGTACAAGTCGACGGTAAGTTCTCTATCTTTGTTGTTCACTGCTGCCCCCTCGCTCAGCCCCCTTTTATCCGATTTTGCATCCTTCCCACTAATCTCAACTTTTGATGCCGCAGTTAGATCCGCCTTGTCCAATAAGCCTTGAATCCTTATCTTCCCTGGTGTGATCTCGTTAGAAATTGAACGAGCTATATGATCTTTACTCCTATTCAATCTCTCCTTTCGCTATCACCTAGCGTAACCTCCTTTCTTCATAGCTCCTAATCCACTAACTTATCGCTGGAATTAGTGCCAGATTCGGATTCGCCCGACCTCGAACTACCTTTTTGACAACTTTCCCCGCTCAATTCTATCGAGAACTACGCGAAAATACCGACTCCCCGCTTTTTCCATATCTTGTTTTTTTGTCACGTCGACACCTCTGCGTAGTCTGTGTTTGCTCCTAGCTCTAATTCTACTATTTTTTTCCTAAAACTAACCCCAGATTCGTGGTCCCCCGAGCCAAAAAGAAACCCTGTCCACTATCTCACTTCCCTCACCTTCACTCAGAAATGAGTGGTTACAAGTTTCTTACTGCATTCAACCCCTGCCCGTCTTCAGCATCGCTCCCTCCGCGCACCTCGTTTCTCTGTTAACTCCTACTTCACTAACTTACTCCTAAAAATGACCTCGGATTTGAGGTCGCCCACCTTCAAAACCCCCAAATCGCTTCTCTCCTTAGTTAGATCCATTCACAAATGGGTGAGATATGCTCGTTCTTCTTCACCTCGCCATATCTGTCTTCACCATCCGTCCTTCCTTCATCCCCGACTGTACCTGGCGCGCTTTCACATCCTGATCCAGCTTCTTCTTACTAGTCTTGTCCTCTTCTTCGTCCTTCACCCCGCACCCGGCGGCCTGCCCGATTATTTCCAACGCCTGAGGAAAAACTGTGAGGGAATCGACTACATGGGCGGTCCGAAATGGTCTCTAACTCTTACCGACGGACGATTTGCACAACAGTATAGCTGCTAGCCTCCGCCACATCGGCCCCCCCCCGCTCTGCTTAAACAAAGTTCACCACCGCCCCGGGCCCCCAAGAGGCAAGTTCCCGCACAGACAAACGATCGCAGAATAGAGCCTAAGATTAGGCCTAGATGCCTTGGGCCCGGTGCAGCTATCAGTGGTAGTAGAAACTAGGCACGGAGACGGATTCCCTACGAATTGTTGCAGCCATTGTCTCCTTTTAGTGCCCCGGACCGCTCGCTCCTATGTGCGTAGGCATAGTCTTCCTTCCTTTGGGTCCCAACAGGCATGTTTACACACCGACTTCTCACGACAAGCTGCGGTTGGTGGAGCATGCGCATGCAACCACCCTTGCCGCCCTTTGGCTGCAGCCCCGCAGGCTCAATCCGAAGCTATCAGCGCTTTCCAAGTGGGAAATGAGGGAAGTCACAACCATGGATACGCAGGAACCCAGCCGGCACGCCTAGGAGGTGCGTACTCAAGGTCCTCGACTGTTGTGATGGCCCCTTAGTCCGACGTCACGTCCGATTCAAAGAACGCCGGAACATTAAAATAGATAATACAATAATAATATATTAATTATTAGCAAACCACGCGGCGGGGGGGAGGAAGGGAAAAAAAGTGAATACTAATACCGCCCTCGGTCCCGCCGAGCTTCCCTACAAATAACAAAAACCATGGGGATAGCCCTGTTGGGGCCCCAACCCCTAGACTCCTGCTTGCCACTTTAATACTCCTGCACTACCGCCGCTCGATTCGGGCCCTTGAATTTCTTTGATGAAAATCCGATGCTGAAACCAATAGTGCTAGGCCCAAGGCTGGGTCTAGTATTGACGAGCACCCAAATAAGCGGATATTGGGTGACGCGTGGATCTACTAAAATGTTTCAAAATCACATTGTTGTTGATGCCGCCCTCCACACGTACGCACAAGTCACAGCCAAATGTTCCAATCATCAAACAACCTTTTTAATCCTAGTTTAATCAAAGCTAAAAAAAAATTGACCGGCAACCGCGGCGGTTCTTCCATCATCAACAAGAGAAGAGATCACTCGCGCCTTAAGTCTGCGCGCCCACACACTCTCTACTCTAGTCAACTGTCCAGTCAACGTAAACTATAGACACAGGCGCGCCTCGCGCAGTATACTTAAACTTTAAACCAAACTTATTTTATGTCGCTTGCAAGAACCAAGGCGGATACCCTTGTAAGGGTATTCGCGTCGACAACACGGCCACATAGAGAACTTGGACAAGAGAGAAGGATGTGGTGGAGGACAAATGGGAGAACGGGGCCAGGCGGAGGCAAGAGCGGACCAGACAGGTGGGGATTTAAGAGGCAAGGGCTTCATTGGGTACAAGTGTGTGTGTAGGAATGCGGGGTTTTGGCGGGGTCACGGCGGAGTTTATGCAAGGGTTTAGGGTTTAAGTTATATTATGTATCTGGGATATAGGGTGAGCACGATCATAGGCGCGAACAAGTTTCATAGCATTCTTAAGGTTAGGAAGAGGTTCCTAAGTGGATTCTTCGTGAGGGTATCCAGTCCATTTAACTTTGTATTATGTGATTGGTTCAGGGTGGTAAGATACCTGAGTAGTTCTTCGTCCTACGATGGCTTCGACGACGAATTCAGGGCCTGTGGGTAGTATGATTGGTGGGGGTCTAGGGTATGGGCGGTCAGCGAATTGGGGTGGGGATTCATGGTATTCGTTTAGGTATTCTACGTGGAAGACATGGTGGACACGACTCATGTCAAGACGGAGTTGGAGCTTGTAATTGACGGGGGAGGTTTGTTCAATGATGGGGAAGGGTCTGAGCCACTTGTTCGAGAGTTTTTTGGACAAGCCGTGTTCGGGTGCAAAGCGTTTGGCGAAGAGCCAAACTTGTCCCCTGCTTTGAATGACAGGTCACGCCTGTGCTTGTTAGTCTTGTTTGCTTGTTGTTCTTGTGTTCTTTCAAGGGCTTCGGTTGCTTCTCTGAGAAGTTGATTCATTGTTGCTACCCATTCATTGAGGGAAGGGCAGGGCGTGGAGGGGTTGAGTTGCGAGGGGAGTAGGAAGCCGGAGGGCAAGCGCGGATGGTAGCCAGGGTCGAGGTAGAAGTCATGCCAGTGGAAGGACAGACAACATTGTTGTAGGCGATCTCGGCGGCGGTGAGTATCTCAATCGTGTTGATGTGGATGACAATACTTCCTCAGGATTCATTGGAGAGTATCGTTCATCTTCTCGGTTTGTCCATCGGTTTGCGGGTGGAATGCAGTGCTATACCTGAGTGTGGTTCTAAAGAGGTGTTTCAAGAATTGTGAAAGGAAGCAAGGATCACGGTCGCTGATGATGTTCTCGGGGGGACCGTGATGGCGTGCGACATGGTCAAAGAAGAGAATGGCGACGTCCTTGGCGCTGTGTGATGTGGTGCAAGGGATGAAGTGGGCGCGTTTAGGCGTTGTGTGATGTGGTGCAAGGGATGAAGTGGGCGCGTTTAGTCAGGCGGCAAACAATGACGTAGATGAGAAGGTGAGAGAGGATGGATTTGGAAGGAGGGTTGCGGAACATGTGTCGGTGAGGGGGGCGTCAGGCGACGAGGGTTGTGACGCCTGGGGGTCGTCCGGTGGGATGTGCGGCACCGGAGAGGGGGGAGGCAGACGTATTGTCGGTGCCAAATGGGCCACCGATGGAATGGCTGATAGTCGTCGATGCCAGGACGGGTGCGTGGTGACCATGGGGACAGTGTTCAAGTGGAGGAGGGCCTGGGAGTGGCGGATGCGGAAGTAGCGGGTTGGGGGGTTGCAGGATGGCGTGTGAATTGTCTAGCAAGTGGACAGTTGGTTTGCTGGTGGCCTATTTGTCGGCACCGGAAGCATTCACCTTTTGCCTGAAGGTGGGCTCTTTCCTCGGGTACGAGTTTCTTGAGGCGGCCCGGGAGGGTGGTCGGGGGAGGGCGGCTAGAGCGTTCTCTCTTTTCCATTCGCATGAGGTGAATGTCGGAGAGTTCATAAGAGGAGAGTGATGTGGTGTCTAGGGAATCGGTGAGGATGTCGGGGTTGGGGGCAGAGAATTCGTCAGAGGAGGCAGAGAGAGAGATTTCGTCAGTGATGTTATGAAAGAATCGTGGGCGGGGTGGGGCGGATGTAAGTGCGTCCTTGTACGGGGTGAGGAATTTGTTGAGGTGAATGGCGTGGTTGAGGAGATCGGAGAGGGACATTGGGGGGTCCTGAACGAGGGAGTCGGCTAGGTCCTTGCGGCATCCCCGTTTGAAGCGGGAGATGAATGCGGCATCGCTGACGTGGTCAAGGGGGATGTGTTGCCGCAACGCACGAACGTATTGGACAAAGCGATCGGTCAGGCCGTTCTATCGAGGACGATAGAGTTGCTCAAAGTAGTTATCGATCGTCTTTTGTGGTCGGAATGTGCAGGTGATGAGATTGGCCCACTGAAGAAAGGAATGGGGTTCCTTGTTTGCGTGTTGGCAGTTAGCTCGTTCGGTGTACCACTGAAGAAAGGAATGTGGTCGGAATGTGCAGGTGGTGACGACCTGGATGGCGGGGGTGTGACTTTCAATGGTGGTCACGCGAGCAGAGATGGTGGAAACGGATGTTTTTATGTCATCCATGGATGACTGGAGAGATGTCATCATGCGGAAAAGAGCCGCGAGGTCGATGGTAGCG
>BFEA01000002.1:10745014-10756097 GCA_003427395.1 Chara braunii
TTTTTTTTTTTTAAACAACGGCTCCATCTATTGGTGGGGGAGCTTCACCTGCTGGAAACCGGGTCCAGCGTCCCTTGACAACATGAATGGAAATAAAAGTGCCTCTTCACCCCGACAGGGCGCCAGATCAAAACAACATCACCCTAGCACTATTCCCTTATTATCTACCCATCCTGCTTTACAGGCTCAACCCTAGTCTCAACTTCATTTATTTCCATACCAAACACTTGAGACCAAACTCAGCACTGAGAGGGAACTTCCATAGCTTCATTCATACCCATACCAAGCTCTTGAGACCATACTCAAAGCTGAGGGGGGAAAGGGGTCTGGGAAATCCGATACTGGTCGTAAGGGGATTACTAGGTCTATCACAGTCCAATCATTAAAAGCTAGATAATAATCCCGACTGCTAAAGACCTATTGTTGGGGGCGATAAGCCAATAGTAGGCCTCCCTATTAGGCGGCTGGCTCCAATCTATTGGTGGGGAGCTGCACCTGCTGGAAACCGGGTTCAGCGTCTCACTTACAGGAAAACCACGGAAAGGAGCCAGATGTAAGTTGGTGGATGATAGGCAGCATTGATTGCCCTCACTCGAGGGGATTAACTGCCCACCAATATGGTCTATTAAGCATATCCCTGTTTTGTCAAAATTGACAAAGACATCTTTGGTGATTTTTTTTTTTTTTTTCTACGGGCTCAAATGACCCAAATTGTTTTTGGCATATACTTCATGTGAGGAGTAACCCACAGAAAAAAATCAAAAAAGTTTTTTTTTTTTTTTTTTGTGGAAATAACTGTGCGGGTGACCGCTGCACAGGTCCGAATTTGCAGGAATAACAGGGCATTGCGGTTCTGGGCCGAGGACAGTTAGAAACTGCAAAAACAGAACAACTTTGTGCACTTCTAGCCGTTAGAAGTTCGGAAGTGGCAAAATCAGGCAGCTACTCGTGTGTTTTTTTTTTTTTCACACCTGCGACTTTTTTTTTCCCGCGCTTGCGAATTTTTTTTTTCCTGCAACTTTTTTCTTTCCGCGCCTGCAACTTTTTTTTTCCGTGCCTGCTTATGCCACAGCCGAGCTGTCTAGGCCACACCCGTGGCTGGGCCATGGCCGAGATGTCTTGGCCATTCCCATGGCTGGGCCATGGCCGAGGTGTCTAGGCCACGCCCGTGGCTGGGCCACGGCCGAGATGCCTATGCCACACCACGGGGGAAACGAGCCAAAACCGGGAGGGGCTGCTAGAGTGGTACCACCGTTTTTGCCAATTATTGAACCGGTAAGCCATCGAACGCATGATTTACTGTGTTTCTTGCAGTTTCTAACTGGTCTTCGCCCAAGCTTGCAGTGCACTGTTATTTGTGCGCTTTCTGAACTGTCCAGCGGTCACAGGCGCATTTACCTCTTTTTTTTTTTTTGGGGGGGGGGGGGGGGGGGTCGGACATACAGTCTCCGGGAGACATCTCCCCAGTTGTCGGATCGGACAAGTCGGACATCCAAGGGGGCCCCCGACGTCCGCCCTGGTACCATAGTTTTTTGTATTAAAAAAAACAAAAAGCCTAGACAGTGTAGACACCCAGTTAATGACAGTTGTGGCTGTAAACCTACTGATGACGGAAACTGGGGATGTTGTAGGTTCAAATAACCTTTGTGAGAATTCAAGAATACCAGAGCGATCTGGTTTTTTTTTTTTTTTTTTTATAATTCCAACTGCCCTATCTATTGGTGGGGAGCAGCACCTGCTGGAAATCGGGTCCAGCGTTTCCATAAACATCATTGAAATAGTACATCAGCAAACATAAGTTCAAAGGGGGTACAAAAATGCCTCTTCTGTCACTCCTGGGACCGCCAGATGTATCATTCCATCCAGGGTACCCTGTCCCCTCCACAACCAAACTAGAAATCAATCAGTTTCCTCCCTGGCCAAACCATTGTAATTCTACCAAAGCTAGCTCAGAGGGGGGACATGGATCTGGAAAAAAAGACAGGGTCCCTGAGAACAGCCCTAGGCGGAAGCCTAAACCAATTTCTGAAGGCCAGTTGGAAGTTCTTCTTGAGAGGACCCTCTGTCTCTTCAGCCCCTGGCCATTGCACCTCCCCCAAGGACCGCTCTATTGGCTTCCCCAGCCAGTCTTTTGTGAAAAATTCTGAATTGTTTGATTAGGTTAGGATCTCTCTAACAGGAAAAAAGTAGAGTTTGCCTATGGGACCTGTAGTAGCATGTTTACCCCTAGCGCTCGAAGTGCCCAGTATGACGTGGCTTGTTCGATAGTGCTTCAATCATGGCTGGGAAGGGAGGTGAGAACCTGCCTAGCCCAGATGCCTATAACCGCTGTCTGGTCGAGGTGACTAGAATGGGTGATGATCCTGGGTGTACTCAGGTAGGACCTTGGGAGTAGGGATGCGCCAGAGATCATAATGATGAGTAAGGGTGGGAGTAGGCATGCATCGGAATGATCAATGGCAAGTTGCTAACGGGCCTGTCATACGCCTGGTGGCCAGCCTCTTCAACAACCTCGACTCGACCTTAAAACAAAAAAAAAAAAAAAAGGAGCAGAGGGTGCGACAACCGGATACGGATGCTCAGACACTGATGGCAGTAGTGACAGGCAGTGCCCAGTGTCCTGTAGCAGCTCCCAACATTGTCTGACAACAACAAAGGAGAATTCACTACGTATGCAAACAAAACTGTTACAATGATAGGCTTGGCAGAAGCTTCTCAGTAGAAACGGATGCTGGACCTGGTTTCCTGCAGGTTCAGCTCCCAACCAATAGATTGCGTCCGTCATACACTATGAACCTGATATTGGAGTAAAGAGAACCCAAAGGAAAAACATGGAAAGAACTGCGGGAAAATCAATCTTCGCTTCGGGATTGGTTTCAGAGCTCCCATGCTCTTACCAGTCCCTACATCAGTTCCGAAGGCGACCCTAAGACAGAGGGGCTGTCCCCCTACTAGGCATAACAGAAAACCTACCAACTGGCCTAGCTCAGTTGGCACACTCAATGAACTGTTGAAATGCAGACTCGGGTTCAAAATTCAGATCCAGATGCAATCAGATGAACGGAATCAAATAATTCTGAGTAACCTGGGATCGGTCAGATATCTCAGGAAGAGGGCCGGTAATGCCTATCACAAAGTCATCTGCGTATCGCACATAGCTAAGACGTCGAAAGTTCGCGTCTGCCACTTCGTGCTTGTCGTATTGCTCCTTTAGGGTCTCATATATGTATTTGTCCAATTGATGTAACGTAATGTTACATAGTAGAGGCGTTCGCAAGAACGTAAGAGCATATCCAACACTTAGGGATTTTCGGACTAAGCTCATAAATTTTCGAGTTTCATATAATGCAACTTTTCACGTAATTGTTTTGTTTCTGTCTGTATGACAATCAATTGTTTATGGATTTTCATTTCAAATTGTTCTCTAGACTTCTTATCAATATGAGGTGATCGTAACCATTGCCCTTTTACAAAAACGAAAGGAAGAGGGGGAAAACAAAATAGAAAACCTGAGTTTCGGGTTTGCACGGCCCTGTTGTCATGGAGCTGCTATCTACAAAGCCCCAAAAGAAGAAGAAGAAGAAGAAGAAGAAGAAGAAGAAGAAGAAAACAAAGATCATATATCGTCACAAACAGATATCATCACAAAACCCGGGTTTGCTAGAGGTGCTGATAAGAGCAGACCCCCCTAGCAACCCTGTGGCTGGCTCCGGTCCATTGGTGGGGAGCAACACCTGCTGAAAAACGGGTCCAGCGTCCGTTACAAGCCAACAATGGAAAAATGTACAAAATATTGAAAAAAGCCTGCCAGCATTGATAACCCTGGACTGGCCCAGGGGATTGACTGAGCAGTGCTAACTTGAGATCCACCCTGTCGCCTGCTGCTTCTGCCGCTGAGCGCCTATTCATGTTGCCCTTATTCACCTGTGAACCAGTGGGCTCCAACCATAGAGTATGCAGGTGGCAGGAAAAGATTGGGAAAATCAGTAGGGGGTCGCAGCAGGATGGTGGGATCAATTCTGGTCCAATCTTGGAACTGAAGGCAGTAATCCCTTTTTAGTTTTCCTTGATCCCCTCTCCCCCCTCCCTCCCCCCCTTTCCATTTCACTTCCGCAATCCAGCCCCCTTGTTCTCCCCCCAGCCAGTCCTTTCCGAAAAGTTGAATTTGCCTTTTAATTTCTGTATTTGAATGTAAAAAATCCACTTTCCTTTTACCCTTTCCCATTGGATAGTGAGGTCTGCTTGAATCTGCTGCTTGCTTGCTTCTATAACTGTTTGCCCTTCGAGGTGGACACCTTCCATTTCACAGGTACATCTTCTCCACCAGATTGCCCAGAAGACTGCTCTGCGGCCTATCATAAACATATTTCCTTCGAAGGTGCTTGCCTGCTCGGGCTGCCAGATTTCGCACAGGATTGATTTCCAATCCCATGGCCAGGGTGGACCGTGGAAATTGTGGGCTTGTTTCACGACTGGCAAAGTGGAGGTTCTCGAATACAACTGCATTGACTCGTTTCACGACTGGCCTTGTTATACAATGCAAAGTGTGGACCACGCATGGCCATGAGTGGGGTCTCGCATGAGTGGGGCCTCGCATGAATGGGGCCTCACATAGACTCGCATAGTTTCCATGACTCAAAAACACCCGCCTTGACTTTGAAGTACAACCTTTTGTCTGTATCCTCAAGCCCCAGTCGGTGGAGATAGTATGTTTGACAGACTATTTAACTTCAGTATGAACCATGGGGAAGGGGTGAGAATCCGTGAGATGCTCACCCCGCCTCACCGCAGCATTCTTTAATCTCCCAATTGTAAACAAAATGGCTCCCCGGATCGTCATCAAGAAGATCTGGGTGATCTTGATCTCTTCGAGATGCCGATCCCAAGAGGATAACATCATCATTCCAATGGGAGGAAGTGCTTGGCACAGAAGTGGAGATTACATTGGCAAGAATGTAAGCAGATACAGCTCCAGCTTGTTTCTAAAGAGGTGAAGTAGTCAGACTACCTGCACGAGCTTGTTTCTGTGGAGTAAATCTGCCTACCGTGCTGCCGGTAGTACTAGCCTCCAGGTACGATTCACAAATAGTGTGCAAAGAAAGGCATTGACATCATCCATCAATTGTCAACAATTTCAATAACCGCACTCAAATCGTTGAGCTGAAACAGAGTAATAGTCGCGCGCGCGCGCGCGCGCGAGAGAGAGAGAGAGAGAGAGAGAGAGAGAGAGAGAGAGAGAGAGAGAGAGAGAGAGAGAGAGAGAGAATGAATGAATGAATGAATGAATGGTCTGACGTTTTGGCAGCTGTGTCCAATACACAAATGTCAATAAAACTTATCCCAAGATAAATGCCTCCACCAGTTCCAAAACAGATAAGATATTTCACAGCGGAGTGCTGTAGGCACAGGAAGATGTACTGTCAACCAGAGAAAGCTGCCATGCTTAAACTACCAGAACATGGCCCCAGCCAAGTTGAGAATTCTATTGAGCCTCTCCTAAAATTTAGGAGGCCTCCAAACGGGGCCCGCGGCCGATGGCTGGCATGTACTTGTCACCAACCCTAATCCAAGTCCATCAATAGTCTCCAATGCCCAGAAAAGGAATCAGAATCAATCTGGTCGCCAACCCTAATGTTTAGCCTCCAACCACCCAACATCAAGCCGGGACCAGGAGATGCGGAACCCAATCCTGTAGAATATACTTCTATAACGGCAGTAGTTTGTCCCCGTTAACCGGGTATTCCCAAACCCAGTAGCGAGGATCAACTGACTGGAGCGGGTCTGCCTGGCTGGCAGCTCAGGTGAAGAGGGAGAGAAGGGTGGAGATGGTGGTGGAAATGATGGACGATGCCAAGAGGGAGATGACAGTGCAAAAGGTACGCTGTTAACCTTTGCAGATCCATCATCCATTGATTGATGATTCATCTTTCAGCCTTCGACTGATTGCTTACATCGGGTTTCAGGTTTTCTATTTCACTCCCTTTCTTAGGGTTCTGTTCACCATTCCCTCACAGTACTTGTACACTATTCGGTCACTGAGAAATACTTAGGCTTAGAGGGTGGTCCCCCACCCAGCACACACACCTCACACTCACACCATACACACGTACTCCAGAATCACAATTAAAAGCTGTACAGACTGCTGCTGCGGTATACCCTGAGCGGACTGACTGGACGGGACTGCGGTACTGACTGAGGTACCGTACGAAATGACCATACGGCCTCTGAGATCAGGCCGACAGCCTCGTCTCACAGGTAAAGCCTAATAAATAGACAATGGTGCAAAAGACTGTGTTGCAGGAAAAGGCACAGGTTGACAGGCTGGTGCTAAGTTGCTAGCCCCTGCCCAAGTGGAAGCCTGCTTCCTAAGTTTCCCAGCAAGAGACTGGCAGAGCAGCCAGGTCAGAATCATTTTCGACTAATATGAGATGGAAGGAGATGCTGAGAATGTCTTTACCAACAACCTTGCTTTGGAAAGAGACTGGCTCACAAGCCTGTGCCCAGATCCAGGAATGGCCTGTTGGAGAGGCAACAAGTGTTCTCTTTGATTCGTTTCACTTTTATCATTTTTTTCTTTTTTTTCAACAGAAATCCCTTTCGCAAGTCCACTATCCTGGCGGTGGTAAGAGAACCGCAGCAATTGAGGCCTTGGCTGGTGGGTTGCTCCATCTATTGGTGGGGAGCGGCACCTTCTGGAAACCGGGTCCAGCGTCCCTTGGAAACAGCAGCTAATTTCACATTTCACTACCTACTTACCACTACTACTGAGCCTGGGGGACCCTTGCAAGCATAACTGCCTTCTCCTGGTACCAAATGGGCCCCAGTGTGCACACACCTTTGGACATCCAGCAGTCGGCGAAGGCACCAACCCCAAAAAATGAAAAAGAATACCCTTCTGTTGTTAAACCACCCGTACCTTTCCCCGGTTGAAAAACAAATACACGCCAGCTAACACAAGCAACTTTCGACGGTTCGGGTACCGGACAGAAATGATGGTCCTGGGTGGTTAACACTAGTGCGCCAGGGCAAAAAGATACGAGGAAGGGTGGGTGGGGTCTTCAGAGGGGTTCATCTGGCAACCGAATGACCGAGTACTGCGGGTGACTGCCATCCGTCTAGTATCCCACCTCTACAACAACCTGGGACTGTTTTTCCTGTGGGGGATATCAGCTGCCCGCCAATAAAACACGGACTGGCATGCGCACATTTTTTCCTTTTTTAATTGCCTGCCGCCTCCAGCCACTGTGGTCCAGTACGCCGAGCCCCCTGAGGACACGTCGCATTCACGGGCACGCTTGAGCAAATTGGCTGAGAAAGGTGCTGGTGGTTTAAACCACCAGTGCTTCCAAGCCTCTTTTTCCTGAGGCCAATCTCTGCTATGAGCCGAGTTCTGTTTAATCCAAGCGGGTGCAAATCTTTTTTTGTTTGGGCTTGTGGGGCCAGCCTTTTTTATTTGAAATGCTTCGCCCTGAATCTCGTGGTGCGTGTACCGCCGCATCAGAACATTGTGCCTGTGAGATGTACTGGTGATAAAAAAGGGGGTAACTTCAGCACAGGCACAAAAAAAAACTGTTTGAAATTACACTTCAGGCATTCCCCCGAACATAGCACACCCCCACACAACCCTACCTGAACGGATCTTGTATACATTGCCCGAAGTGCAATTTGAAACTCTTTTTTCTTTTTTCTTTTTTCTTTTTTCTTTTTTCTTTTTCCTTTTTTTTTTTGCGAAAGAGCAACCTTACTGGTATGATCAAGGCACTTCGGCCAAGTCCATACCACAGTTGCAGTTCCATTATACTGGCCAGAAACCGGGTACGGCGTCCCTTACATAAAAGCGAGAATGCACAAAGCACCTGTCGAGGCGAAGAGCAAACCAGGTTCACAGGACCATAACCTAAGATACGCCCACCGGCCTCGCAGCCAACATACCCGATGTGAGGACCCAATGCAAAACCGACAACTGTGAGGCCAACGAGCGCACCTCATCACCTCCGAGAGCACTTGCAACGCAACCAAGAACCAAAGACCCCAGGTGCATGTACATGAAAACAACTAGCTCTAACCATCCAAACATCTTGCTACAGCCTCCTGAGTATGTTCCAACCACAGACACCAAACCCGCCCTGGGTATGTTCATCCAGACAGGCAGAATCGCTTGCCTAAGCATGTCCAAGTGAGCTTGCTGATGTCACAAGCCGGTGAGCTTATTACACAAAACTTGCATCGGTCTCCAGTCCGCCATTTGGTTGTCCCAGATGTCTGCAAGTGTTCCCACACCACGGGACATCCAGGTGTTCCTGAATGCAGCGGCTCCACAACAGGGAAACCGGTTGCCATCCGGCATCAAAATTGAAGGGTTCTCAAACAACGGTTGTGTCAAGAGCCGATCCGCCACTAATACAGGAGGCTTCAACGACGGGCAACAACAGGTTGGAATAATTCTCCTCCTATGCTAATCCATCCACCATTCTAACTCTACCATTCGCTTCGCACTGCCAAAGAACCCCTAACTCCTATCCTCCCTTGCCTAAAACGGAGGCGGAATGGGTGAGTTACAAACTCAGCCCTCCGCCATAGTCACTCCGCCCATACCCCACATGCACCTGGCACCGGTACCCGTCCAGGTTCCTTCTGTCTCTTTAGCCCCATCTGCTGGCCTCGCCTTCTCTCTACTCGCTCTCATAGTGCAGTGCTCATCGCAGCAGCGGCGACTGCTGTGTATCACACCAGAAACAAGACTCGTCGGGTGCCCCCCCCCCGACTTTATGCATGTCAACCTTGCACGGTGGCCGGAGGTCCCGAAGGACTACGCCTCGACGGTAGTGTCCCAGCGGCTTGTGGGTGTATCCACAGGGCTAGGCTGCTGGGCCTCGCGACAAGCCCCGGTACCGGTCTCATCCAAAAAAAAAAAAAAAAAAAAAACTCAGAAAAAAAAAATATATATATATATAAAATAAAAGAAACCGGACGGGGGAGGGGGACCGTTTGTACCTGGTCCTCGGCCTTACTTCGCGGGCCCGCAGTCGGATTCCCCAGCGAAAACGAAGTGGAATAGTCCCATGGGACCCTTAACCCCTTAGATAACTTTGACACACTCCTCTGCCTCTCCGCTGCTAGCCACTGGCCTCGATCCCGGGATTTGTCTGGGGAGAATTCAGGGACATGACCTATAGGGCTAAGCCCAAACCTAGACAGGCTGCGTGCTGCCCTGCATATGAGTAGCATGGCCGGCCAGCTCGGGCCTGCAAATGGTACCTCAGGCCGTCCTCCCTACTTGCGGCCTGCGTCCATGGCTCCGTAAGGCCGTACCTCGCTGTCCTGACGGCATGGCTCCGCCGCTCTGCCACATGCGCCTGCCCAGCCATGGTAGGGCTGCGGGTCAAGCTTCCCCTAGCCTGCTATAAATGCCCCTTTTTCCGCCTCTTTGCCAAAAGAACCCCGCCTGTTGCTCTACTTTGTGCCATCCTTGCTTGGCATCCGCGGCGACTTCTACTGTCGCTGGCACAGAGTCATCCTAGTGCCCACGTAATTTTACGTGGTGCGACCCTGATACGCCGGTCCCCCACAAGTCGGACGCCACTCTTCTCGAGTTGCAGTCCTACCTGGTCAACGCGACGCCGCTTGTAACTTCGCCCCTGCGTGCGAGGCTGCGACCGCCTCAGAAGTTCTGGTTAAGTTCTCACTTGTTCTACCGGCGTCGCATGGTCCTCCTCGACCAGGCTCGGTCAGGCTAGCGCGTGCCCACAAAGTGCACGCTCACACACTCTCTAACCAACACAAATGGGACGCGCCCTCAGATATCGTCACACCCTCCTCCCCCTCCACCAGTCATAAGACTACCCTTCCCTGGCAACCTTTAGATCGGCGTTGCGAATGCCACCTGGATGACTTCCATACTCTCATCTCACGGTAAGTGGCACGTATCAACTCCGCGTCAACCGTTGCAAATCGACAGATGATTGAAGGAGCAAGCAGGAGCTTGCTCAAGATTGAACCCCCTGGCGTCACATATGTGACAAACTACTTTTTGCAACCGCGCGATCTTCTACGCAAGGCTACGTCGGGGGTTGAGACAGGTTGAGTCAGGATGGCCTGATAAATTGCGTGGATGCCCTTGCTTTACTCGTCCTTGTGCTTTCGCGTCCTTTGGAAAAAAGGGGGGGGGGGGCAGAGCTGGCCTGGTTCCGTGAGAGTTGGTAGTTGATCACGCCTAAGCGAGTGCGACGAATAGTTGTTGCCATAGCTTATTTCTTGTTCTGATGTGAGAACGAGGCATTTTGTCGCGATTGTCGCACGGGAAATCTGTTTTGAATTTTCAACTGATGCCGAGCCCCTGCGGGCTCTCAGAAATTGCTTCGTTCGGAATTTCTTTTTACAATTAGGAATTAGGATTAAGAATTTAGGCGCGCCTCAATTTCTGCTGCACAGCGCTTCTTGCTTGCGCATACCATGCCGCGTCAAGATCCGTGCTTTGATTTCTCCGCGCCTTAATCCTGAGCATAAATGTAAATTTTGTTTTGGCGGGCATAATTGCAACTGTAATTCCCTCGCTCTTGGTATCTTTTCTCGCGCCTTCGTGTGGGCGTACTTCTTCCTCTGTCCTATTGGCCTAAACACATGCATGACCGGATCGATGTGTGGAGTGAGGCGCTACGCGTCCCCCACACCACGGCCTGGCCATGCAGTCGTAGGCACTCCCTTCCTCCTTCCCCATACTCAGACACAATCCTAGGTATTGCGCGCACACACATGCATGCTATAAATTTTGTAAGCTCGATTAACTCCCTCTCTAAGACTTTTGGAAGTTAGTGCGGTCGAGAGGATCGGCTAATGAGCGGAATTTGGAAGGTGAGTAGAGAGTTGGGCGATCTGATGAGCTGGTGCTGGGCATGCGGGGTTGACGTGGGGGCGGCGACAGACTACGGCACACGGGCGAACCCGACTGGCATGCTCGGAAGAAGCGGGGTGACAACTCTGTGTAGGTGCGAGGCGACGAACTGCCCGCATCGGGGTGATGAGAGAGAGAGAGAGAGAGAGAGAGAGAGAGAGAGAGAGAGAGAGAGAGAGAGAGAGAGAGAGA
>BFEA01000002.1:10769547-10782903 GCA_003427395.1 Chara braunii
CCCATATAGAGTTACACAAGTCGTTTGAGATACCGGGGCCTTGACCCGGCTTCGGCTGAGGATCAATCTGAGAACTATTGAAGAAGCTCAAGAAAATTAGAGGAGAGTCTGAAAAACTATGAATAACTATTGACCTCTTTTCGAATGCTTAGAGTCCCTAGACTCCCAAACAAAACTCTCTAAAACTGTCCAACACTGTCTTATTCCCTGTCGAGCTCTCCCAGGCCTCACACCCCCTCCCGGCTAGGTTACAGAGCAACACGACTCGCCCCAGCTTCGGCCAGCACCGTCCCAACAGCAACCCTTGGTTGTCCCTTGGAATGCCCCCCCAAAGCATCCCCAGATCTCTCTACCAGGCCTCACGCTCCTGCAATCAGCAGGTTACAGGGCAACACCCCAGCACCGGCCAGCGTTGTTCTGGCATCGAACAACCGCAGATCTATGAAGGTACCTATATTAAACAGCCTAAAGGGAGTTGCTAGAACTCTCCAGAATCCTAAAGGATTCTTTTTTTTGCTAAGAAACAAAAAACATGTGCACAATACAGAAAACAACTCAGATACCAATCGATCCCCTATACCCCACTCCGGCAAGACTTACTGCAGCAGAGCCACCATCTTCGCTGCTGCTGTACCCTATTCCCATCCTAGTAGGACGCGTGGTATCCCACCATCTCCTCTCCCACTCACCTCGATCTCGTTTTTTGAGATACCGGGGCCATTACCTGGCTTCGGCTGAGAAAATGTCTGAGAATACCTGCGATAATTCAGAAAACATGAGAACAGACCAAAATGCTCAAAACCTCGAAATCCCTAACTAACCCTTCCCAGGCTCTCCAACACTGTCTTACTCCCTGCCGAGCTCTTCCAGGCCTCACACCCCCACGTCCTGCTGGGTTACAGGGCAACACAACTCACCCCAGCTCCGGCCAGCATCGTCCCAGCAGCAACCCTTTGTTGTCCCGTGGAATGCCCACCCCAAAGCATCCCCAGATCTCTCTACCAGGCCTCACGCTCCTACATCAGCAGGTTACAGGGCAACACCCCAGCACCGGCCAACGTCGTTCTGGCATCGGACAGCCGCAAATCGCTAAGTATAACAGCATCGAAAACCACCCAAGACGAGTTGCTAGGAGTCCCCAGAGTCCTGAAACATTCTTAAGACCACCAAGCCCAAAAAACGGGAAGAAAAAATATTGAAAAACCACCAACGATCCAGCTCTTTCCCCGCACCACAGAGGGGAGACCATTGCCCAGGCATTCGATCCTCATTACAGAACTCGCTAGATCTCATACCCCCCCTGCTAGGGTGACAGGGCAACACCAACTGCCCCAGTACCGACCGAACTGGTTCTGACGGACAGGAAGTGTCTTCCTCCCTCGACAACTTCCTTAGCTACAAAAGCCCCCGAAGGTTACAGGGTCACTACCCTAGCCTCAGCTACGTTAGACAAGATGGTTATGCCTTCCTCCCTCGACATAGCTCCAATGGTCTCAATCTCCCCCTGGTTACAGAGCAATTGCTCCAGCACCGACCATTGTCGCCCCACCCCGCCCTTCTAATTAGACCTACCATCCTGAACACCAATCCCTCCTATGTCTGAGCACCACCACACTACCCAGCAATCCCTAGAACCAGTCTTCCCCTTTCTGCTTAAAAAATAAATAGGACATGGGTAACACACCAAAAAAAGAAAAGCAAAAAGTCTGAACTGAAACCACCGACTAGCAACCTTTCACGCAACTCTTAAAGAAAACCAAAGGCCTCGTAATCAGTCCTTTATCCTACACACAGTTGGTCTCATACCCTCTTGTGCTAGGGTTACAGGTCACCACCATGCCCCGGTACCGACCAGCCTAGTATAGACGGCAAGGAGTGTCTTCCTCCCTCGACATCTCTCATCAGCCGCACGCCCCTAATGGTGACAGGGATAAAACCCTGGCAACGGCTACGTCGAATGTGCTGGTTCTGCCTTCCTCCCTCGACATAACTCCCCAAGTCTCACGCTCCCTCAGGTTACGGAGCCGCACTCCAGCACCGGTCTGCGTTGTCCCAGCCTCGTCCTTCTAACCTACTAACGAAGGCTAAGGGCCCCCCCCTGTTGCACCCCCCATTCATACTTCTCACCCGTCAGTGTGAACCATCTGCTTCCCTTAATCATGTGTGTTCTCCATGGACAGCTAAGTACAAATTAGATCTAAGCTTGCAAAAATTCCTTGATATAGAAAATTAAGGAGTCAAACATCAATGATAGTCCGACAAAGGATTATGATTTTTAAACATAACTAATGATGTGAAATTCAAAGGAAACAAGCAAACAAAACAAGTCAGAATTAGGCAGGAGTAAGCATCAACGCAATCAGAAGATCAAACGAGATTGAATGAAGATTTGAAAATTACTTTAAGAAATCAGGGGTGCCCAACCTTTGATTTTACGAATCTCATATTAGGAGCATTGTCCAGGAAGTAATTCAAGAGTTAAACATACGACAGTCGACACGACTAATGAATCAGATGTGAAATTCGAAAAAAGAGAAATCGAAATAAAGTATAAACAGACAAACTAAGTCAGAAATCAGCAACCAAAATAGGTCAGAATTAATCTTGATTTAATACTGGTTTTCAAACCTCAGAATCGGAGTTAGTAGTTATATTTTCGTTGCATTTCCAGGGGTCAAGGCTAGAAGGACTAATAGGTTGAACCAGACAAGGCTATTTGGGAGTCACATCGTTAAGAATCTAATTAAGAATCTTATCAGGATCATCACAGAATCACCACTACAAAACGTGAAGAGGAAGAATCCAACTTACCCTCAACATCCCTAATGCACCCCCCTCTCTCTCCAAACCTCACCTCTTCCTTCATCGGCTCTCAAGCAACTCGGCCACCTGTGGTCGACTGCTAATCAACCATCTCAAAGAACTGAACGATGAAGATAACAGGACCGTCGCCAGGATTACCATCATAGCAATCCCCGCCACGTCACGAGACTAAACCGCTGAACCCGCCAGCCGCCCCTCACAGGTAGCCCAAAGAGATGAAGGGGTGTCATCGTCGCAGACATCGCCCGCCTATAAAAGACCTGTCCCCCTTTCTTCCCCCTCGGCTTTCCTCCTCTCCAACAAGACCCTGATATGAGATATGTTGCTCCCGTGTTCTTCTTCTCAAGCAAACGAGCATATAATAGAAACAGCAACCAAGAAGGCCTGCAGCACCGTCCGAACACCACTAGCCCGCTCCTCCATGCCCCACGGTACCTTTCCCGCATTATCATCCACCTACTGTCCTCTCGCCCTGCACTCTCGTCATCGCGTCGAAGCTGCTGCTATGGTGCTGAAGTTGCTGCCATGGCGCCCGTTTCCAACCCTCCCCGAGGAGCCCGTCGTCTCGTCAGAACGTCGGGCGGCGGAGCGCTACCCTGCTGCCATGGCGCCCGTTTCCAACCCTCCCCGAGGAGCCCGCCGTCGCTTCAGAACGTCGGGCGGCGGAGCGCTCCCGGTAGCGCTCCGCCTCGTTTTGTTTTTCTGAACAGTGTGTGTACACGACTCAGCTCTTGTGCTCGGTTTCTGAATCTGATGCTGATATGCATTCTGATTCAGAAACCACACACACAGCCTGTGTGTGTGTGAGAGAGAGAGAGAGAGAGGCTCACCTTTGGGGCACGTCTGTGTGTTGTCACGTTCCATATATACAACTCCACGCAGAAAACCAGGATTGTGCCCGACTGTTTCGTCATGTGTATGTGCGTTGTCATGTTGTCATACACATCTACAAAAGAGAGTGAGTGTGTGTGTGTGTGTGCGAGAGAGAGACAAAAAAAGAGAGAGGCTCAAGCTTGCACAACAAGGTCTTTCTACCTGGGGCGCGCACTTAAGAGTGTGTGTCTGTGCATGTGTGTTGTCATATTCGCCATACACAATTCCAAGCGTGTGTGTGTGCGCGCGCACACGCCTGTGTGTGTACGCATGAGAGAGAGAGAAAGCATGCTGCTTTGTTTCTGAATCTGGGGCAGAAATGCATCCAGATTGACAAAAAATGCTCTACTGGAGGGGGAAGACTCATTGGGTCGAACTGGCTGGGTGGAAAGGCGTCGGCCAGGGCCGCGTCATTTGGGCTAAGGGTGCGGTCGTGCGCCATGCCGTTTCAGTTATCTGGAGGACCACAACCAAGTACCGATCCTCCTCCCCACGACAACTCCCTGCCCTCTTGCAAAGCCCTCCCCAAAAGTGCTCACCTTTCCAATGACCGCAACGACCGATATAATGAACGACAAAAATGCCTCATGTGTATAAACGCATCCCCTACGTCCCTACGGGTTGATAACAACTGTTGCTGTTACCCGCATGACCTTCCCATTATCATGGCGGGATGCACGATGTTTGTGGCCCTGGCCAGTGCGCACAAGAGAGGGAAGCTCCACGCACGAGCTTGGAATTTCAACACAAGCACATGGGAGGGAGGTGGGTGGGCGAGGGTAAGTGGGGGAAGGCGGGGGGGGAGGTAGCGCTTGTTTTCGCATCATGGAACATTGAAGTGTCCGCTATTGCAAACCACCAGGATAGGTGTCTGCTTTAAGACCCAGTTCATGACCAGATATAGTAGACCACCCCCTGGAAACCCTTCGTGAAGTTCGTGAGCACACACAAACGCAAGCAGTCAACGTGCTTCACTGCGCCAGTTTGGCAGTTTGTTGAAGACTCGCGTTTGGAGGCAGCTTCCACACATCCTTCAAAAGCACCCTTGAAAATCGTGAGGAGGCAGGTGGGCAATTCCGAAAGGCACACAACTCACTCCACTGACACGCATTGACAATTCACGAATGTGGGTTCACGACAGAATTGTGTGATGGCAGTATAGACGAGAGGAAACAATACAAAACACCGTTTCATACGCATTTCGCGGGTAGTGCAACAAGGCCCTTAGTGTCTACTTGAAGGCTCAAACATGTTAAAATCGATCAAGAAATGACCGAGTTATTTCAATTTTCACTCTCCGCCTTCCGCCATCACTGCACCTCAGCGTACCATCTTTCTTACTACTTCCTATTCTACTAACCTAACACTAAACTAACATCGAATTCAAACTCGCCCAACATCAAAACCCCAATTTAGCTTCTTCCCCTGCTCGATTCCACAGAGAATCGAGGGAGCTATCCCTCCTTACTCTTGCCATACTCGTTTGCTTCATGCTTGCCTCCGAATGCACGAAGTGCGGCTTCCCGTCCAGGTTAATCCCCTCTTCACTGCCTTCGTGCTTCCTCTCTTACTGCTTCGCTTTCCTGTTCGCCAGCCTCTGCCTCATAACGTTGTCCCACCACTACGCAGCAACCTGTACAGTGGCTCCGACGATCTTGGTGGCAGTCTTCAAAGGAAAAGGCCTGCAACTAATACCTCTGGCAGCCCTCCACCCCTATACCCTGCTCCGACGGGTGATGCACGTTGTGGCATTGTTGTAAACCTCCCCACAGCGTCGCCGGCCCCAGTCTACGCCAGCTGCAGGTCGTCCCAGACAATAGGACGGTGGTCATCGGAGCCGAAATCCGCTTGGGAGTGCATGACAACCCATTTGCCGGATCATTCAGCCCCGATGTGGATAGTGCCTGAAGCGTGAGCCTAGGCGAGGTGGGTCCTCGATGAAGATCTTGGTGGTGGTAGTACATTGTCAAATGAGAACCTTGGAGACTGAGGTGGAGAAGATTACATAGGTCAGTTGGGCCTTTGGCACGGCTGTGCGCCTCCTTACTGTGCCCTGGGTCACTGGCTTCCTCCTCTGGTCCCGACGAGCATGCCCACTCAAGCTTCTTGCGGTCAGTCGGCGGTTGGCGGACAACGCATTCGCCGAAGGCCCCTTTCCGTCGAGGTTTCCTCTACGTCGTAGGTCAAACCACCCACCGGCTCATATGTACGTTGAACTCCTCGGTTCGTTTTTCAAGACGAGCAGGATATAGGAATTTCGTCAACATCCCGGATATGCAGGAACCCGTAAGTCAACAAAAGGAGGCGCGTGCTCAAGGTCCCCGACCACCGTGACGGCCTCTAGATCCGACGTCGCGTCCGAGTCAAAGAACGCCGAAGCAAAGAAAAGTAATAATAATTATAATACTTAGAAAATTTTAATCGTCAGAGAGCGACTGGCGAGAAAAATGAACCACTAGCATTGCTCTGACCCCGCTGACGTCAAAACCAACGGGGATAACCCCTTCAGGCCTTCAACCACTCGGTCCCTTGGCGCTACTCTGATATCCTCGCGTCGTTGCCGGTCGATCTCGATCTCTGAATCTCTTTGATGAAAGTCCGGTGCTGTAACTAATAGTGTTAGGCCCAAGGCTGAGTCTAGTTTTGAGGGACACCAAAATAAACTGATACTTCGTGACGCGCAAATTTACCGAAACGTTTTCAAATCACATTGTTGTCGATGTCATCCTCCGTACGTACTCTTCCCAAACTGTACAAGCTTTTTTCAAAGCATACAGCTTTCAAGATGTCTTAGATTCAATCGATTTTTTATCATTATCGAGTATTTTAGTAGGAGTAAAAATGAATTAATAAAAGAATTGGATTTTTTTAACAGATAGATAAAATTAGAATAGATATTATTATAATACTTATTATTTAGTACTATTAGTATGACAAAAAAAAATATTTCAATAATATCATAAATAAATTCCAATAATATGATAAATAATATAATAATATACTAATACAATATATAAAATATATGAATAAAATATATGATATATACACAATATATGATATATTACGCACAAGTCATAGGCAAACGCACCAATCAAGAGACAAAATCTTTTTAATCCTAGTTTAATCAAGACTAAATATTTGGCCGGCACAACGCCGACTCTTCAATCATTAACAATAAGAGAGATCGCGTGCGCCTTAAGTTTGTGCGTCCATACACTCTCTACTCTAGTCAACCATCTAGTCAACGTAAACCACAGACACAACGGTTACCGCACCTCGCGCGCTATACTTAATCTTAAACCAAACTTACTTTTTTGTTGCTTGCAAAAAACAGGGCGGATACCATTGTAAGGGTATTCGCACCGACAACGCAATCTTACTTGACTATTTTCCCGCTTTCCTCTTCTTATCCTATAGATCTTGGCAAGATAGGAAAACCGTAAAATTCGAATCATTATCGAGAGAGTGGTCAAGTCGCCCACAACATGGTTCACCGTCTATGAGCCATCTCTTTACAGCACCATAGACCCCCCCCCCCCCCCCCCCCCCCCCCCCCCCCCCCCCCCCCCCCCCCCCCCCCCCCCTTCTTCTCTCTTCTCGCCTGCATGCACTCGTGCTCCCCTGTCCGAGCAACTATAAATTTCACCAGTGCAATTATCTCGCTCTCTTTTACGTTATAAGTCAACTTGGACAGGTAAATAGCATGTCGGTGCTTAGCGGATCAAAAAAGTTCACCGTGAGATTCACAAGATTGTGGTCTCCCACTTGATCATAGCAAAGAAGGTCACACATCTTAAGATCATTTCTCGAAAAAAAATTATCATCTTTGCAACATTCCACAATTTCACAATCAAGTAACCACTATCTTGGTCCTTCTCGTCAGACTTCATCGTTCATACTTTTTTCCATGTCATTTTTAGTCATTTAACCAGATTCAACCAGATAATCATTAAAAAACATTCCACTTGAAGGGGTGTCATCCATAAAAATCACATAACACAAAGTGATAAACTATGGGTCCTCAACATAATTCACTTTAACAAAAACATTCGGCATAGACAACATTGAATCTCGTCGTTATATAGATCCTTTGGGACCTTCACACCATATCATCAATCAACTGCACTTTTCGTTCTCATATTGAGGTTTGTTGTTTGTCCGTATGACAGACTGCGCAAATATACAGTTCACGCATTCCACACTCATAGCTTCATAAGTATACGAGATGCATCATGTGCATCTTTCGCATAAAATAGTCATACATCAGGATACGTCCACACATATGAGAGTGATTGCGATTGCCACACAAAAGAGATATGGTCGGAGTCTCAAAATTCACTTCGAGTTGAAAAAATCCCAATAAAAAAAACAACAACAATAGTCTCCATGTCATCCAATATTACACAGCAGGATCGCAACCTGAACGACTAAGGTCCTGTGAAGACGACCCCAATCCAATGTACAAAACACAAATCTAACGCAAAGAAAAATCTCACACAAACGAGTACTCACATCATACTGAATATCACATAATGTAGAATGAGAAACTCACAATGATCCTTTAACTCACACTATCCTATTGCATATACCCAACACCCACCCTATACATGAATGTACCTGTATATGCTACCTGCATTTGAATGATAGTCACAACCCCATCTAAACCCGCTCTACGTACACCTAACTCTGTGGTGTTACATGTGGTGTTTATGATATCAACTCACTCTATCATACTAACTCTAATCCATGATCATGCAAAATGAGCTCTAAGTAGTCACTAGTGTACGGTTGAGCTCTGCCCCCATCCTGAGACCTCTATACCAAGTTATGTGCCCTATCATACATCCTGCCTATCTGGTTATTTGTGACATTCCCAATTGTTTTATCCTTCAGGAACTTAGGGCAATTCAAAACTCTGCTACACAATTGATAACCCACTAGAGCAAAAATGAATACGTTGCACGAACCACTGCCTTTCGTGATTGCCTAAGGATACTCTGCAGAAAAGCAAATGAAAGCACAAAGTCACAATTCAGCAGTACCTTCCTTCCTTAGGTGTCAATCCCGATGCCTTCCCCTGTCATTCACATCAGACTTCCATGTTTGTCATATATATATAATATATATAATTATTTTATTTTTTTTACAGGCAGCGAACAGGGTCAGTCGGATTCCGCACACGAAGAAGAGTCTTCCTCCAGATAAGGTTCGCAGAGGTTTTTCTTCTTCGTTGAGAGAACTCAACCTCTCGGGCAAATATACGGATCTAATAGGTCTTCTTGCAGATCCTGAATTCTCAATATAACAATCTCTCTCTCTCATTTGTACCCTATGTGGGGATCTCCACATCTCCGGATACCTCCAATAACGCATCAAGATCCTCCTCAACAACAATTGGAGCAGTCCTTCTGGTTGGCTCCTAAGCAGAACCCTCAACTGATTCCTGAGCAGAGCCCTTAACTGGTTCTTGAGCAAAGCTCCGAATTGGTGTAGGCTCAGGTACCTAAGCTGACACCTCGACAAACATCTTCTGTTGAGTATGAACTGTTTGCTGAAAGGCTAACTCTATGGAGGTTCTGAACTCAAAACTCCCCTCCTTTGCCGTTTTCTTCGCCTCTGCCTCCATAAAATCCATCATTATTCTGCCCAACCTCTGATGTTGAGGTACCTCTGCACTACTTCCTTTTCCAAAGGGATTGTGCGTCATTGGCCTCTGGATACCAACCCAACCCCTCTCTGCTCAGCCCGGTCTGCCACAGTGGTAGGCGCGAGCCTCTCCACTCTCACAGCCATCTCTTGAAACCTCCCCTCCCACTCGATCTCTCTCGCCTGAAAGGAGGCCCCCTGCATTTGGATAAGGGTCCTAAGCTTCTCGTTCTCTTTCTTTGTTTCCTTCAATTCCTTCTCCAGTTGCGCCACTCTCAGCTCCAAGCCTCTCCGCTCATCCTCAACACACCAAGGTGTCGCTATAATGTCGCAGTAGCCCAGAGACTGACCTCCCTATGCAGTCGCTGATTGGCCTCCCTTGCTGCAAGGAAGCCTCCATCCATCAGTCTCCTAAGCTTTCTCATTTTGTAGCCAACTTGCCGCATAGTTATCTCATCGTCCTCCTGAGGCACTTTGGCTAGCTAGATCCCTGAGCAACTGATATCTGCTTCATGGCTCATCCGTCCTCTGCACGCCCTGTGTCCCAAGTGCAGGTGGGGCTAGGGGTATCCCCTCCCCCTGCATCCTCTATGCTCGTTTGTAACTCCTCGAGTATGGCCTCAATCCTCACCTTTTTCTCCTCCGACGTCTCTCCTGCTCGTGTGCCACTCACATCCTGAGGCGACACCTTTCCCACATCTCCACCACGAGTCTCTCTCTCAACACTTTGCTCGGGCTGCTGCTCCTCTACTGACACCTCTATTGGCATACCTCCCTGGAACGGACCTAATGATGATGTCCTGACTGCGAAGGCTCCAAATGTGCCTCCAGTCCCTCGATCCCCTCAGTGGGCGGCTCTACCCGCTGATCCTCTGTCTCTAGGGCCCCTCCGATGAATCTCCAAAACCCTGCCACTCTCAATCCATACTAAGGAAAATCCTCAGGTCTTGAGGCTGGCACAGGCATGGCCTCTCGAGGATGTGTAGGGACGGCCCCTGGAGTGGATGCGGGAACGCTCTCTAACGTTGGCTCTGAAGTGGACTCAGGGGTATCCTCAATAGGTCCTAGCGCTGACTCTAGGAGAGGGTTATTGTCCTTGATCTTAATCACTCCCTCTCTCTATATCCGATCATCCGTCCTCCTACCACGACTATGTGGTCTGTCACTCTGTGGCCTCCTCTCCATTCTCACCGGCTGTTACTCAGGTGCACTATAAGGGAAAGTATGTCTCATCTTTCCTTGCAATCCTCCCAGTCGCGCATCCGGTCACGTACCTGTCCGGCCACAGACCTCTCTGCTGGCCTTACCCAACGGATCATACCCTCCATGTATGCCTCCCTCGCGATGCCCTGCTCTCTGCAAAACTGCTCATATGCAGAGGGGAAAAAATCCATGTTATCTGTTGTCATGTGGATAGGCATATCATCCCTCAGCATATCAATCATCGTCATAAACTCGCCCTTTATCCTTATGATCTCCTCCTGATACCAATAGCTGCAAAATTTATTTGGAAACCACTTGGTAAGGAGGGAGAAGGATTCATCTTTAAAGTGGCATGGGATCTCATTTGTTACCCCAGGCTGAAAGGCGGTTTAGGACTACTGGACCCAGCCAACCAAAACACAACAATGTTGGCAAAATGGGTAACCAAAGCAATAGCCAGTCCCAATGAAGACCACTGGATTCTGCTAGCAAAGCAGATCCTGGCCAAGGATTGGCATCTTCCTCGGGTGAAGGATGTGTGGACTTGTGTTCTATTAGATTCGTATATAAGAAGACACACCTCTTCCCCCTTTTGGAGAGATGTTCTGACTGCATGGAAGAAAGTCGGTCCACGACAGTGGATACCACCAACTACCAAGGAAGAGGTTTTGTTGCAGCCATTATTCGACAATCCAACCATCAGAGGCCCTAATGGACGCTCTTTCTCAGCAGGATCGGAAGCGGAAGCGTTCGGCAGACAGTGGATCGAAAAAGGGGTCTTAAGAGTGGCAGATCTATGGAATGAACTAACAAGACGATATAACAGTTTGGAAGAACTGCGGTGCAAGTTGGGCCGCTTGGGCCACATTGAAGAAAGAGCAGGCCTGCTGAGGTCTGCCATCCCCCCGGAGTGGGGACATCTGCTTAGGCCGGCAGTTATCCCCCCTCCGGGGACTTGGTTTATTCAAAGCTCAAAGGAACAAAACTTAGAACAACCCAAGATATTTTGGAAGTTGTTAACCATAAATGAAGATGGATCCAAGTCCTTTCAGGTCTAGGAACAAATTTCGAGTTCAGGGCTACTCCAGTGCTACGAGGACGACTCATCCCGAGTCCCAAGCAGACCGCTTGGGAACTTGACACAGATCAGAGTTCAGGAGTCACTGTGGTGTGATGAAGAAGGATCCTGGTCATGCTCCGTTTGGGCTAATGGAACTCCAATCAGGCTACTAAGACTAGACCCACGAGTCGGATCCTGGGGAGGCTCTAAAAAGTTTCGTTGTGAGGCATGGCTGACGAACTACAATTCAGCAGGTGGGTATGACCTTCTAGCTACAGGAAGGTCGCCGCTATCAGTCGTCGTTAGCAGATGGTTGAAGTCAGTACCACACCACCAGAAGATATTAGTACAGACATATCGAGGTGCTGGCAGCAGCTACAAAAAATCGCGATGCAGAGAGCAGCGTCGATCTTGTGGATGCTCTCCCTGCAGGTGACCCCGTCGGCAATTTGGCTGGTTGAACGAGGCATGAAGATTCAGGAACAATGTACGAGATACAAAGGACCACCCAAGACAACTATCCACCTGTGGTTGCCATGCCCACTGTCCCGCAGAATCTGGGCCTGGTGGACAGATCAATGGGCCCGTATTAGTGGTCCGATATTTCCCCTGGGACGACCGGTGGATCCTCCTCGGAGGTGTCCCAAGTGACCTTGCTCTGGAGAAGGGATTGGGCTACACAGCCCAGACAATTCGATCATGTTTGTTCCTGGTCATCAAGGAAGTCAAGAATAAGAACGTTTTTGAAGGGCGCTTTCTTTCGGACAAGGCAATTAAAGCCGCAGTAAAGAAGCACATCAGGCACAATATCAAAAGCGACTGGAGATGGAAAGTTACAACCTCTCAGCAAAAACTCAGTGGGCTACTGTGGTTCACAGAAACCTGGGCGGCACAGGATTGCCTGGCCAGATTGGAGCATGGGAAGTTGAGGTTGGACAGTTGGCTACTTAGTGCTGTGTAAGAGCCTAGTTCCACACCACTTGAGAACTCTTGAGTTTCAAGTGCGCCTCGCGAAATTGTGATTAATTTACACTACACCGCCTCCTCGTTCCATGCACACTAGAGACTGCACTTGAAAATGTCGCGCTTGAAAGGAAAATACCCTGGCTCCCCCTTCTGCAGAGACCTACTGGCGTGTTTTTGATCCAGTAGGCCGGCACCCGGCCTTCAGAATGTCCACCTACGGTGTGCTGTTTGGTACTCTTGGGACCGCTCGGGGCGAGGTGCAGTGCGGGAGCGTGCGCGACGGGTTTTCAAATTCAGAATTTGTTGGGGGTACAGTGCGGCGCTCCACAGCCTATAGGATTGCAACGCGTGTTAAAGTGGACACAAAGCAGCGACAACTTCCTCGCATGGTCCGCCATGCACGTCGCAGCACAACACAGATGACAGGAATGGACAACGAAGGTTTGCAGAAGCACATTCGAACGCAGGTGAAGGAACCTGCAGCAACCGTGCTTGTCTTGTACTGCCATTTGGACCTACCGCGGTAGAACATCCCTCACCCACAACAATCCGTCCCAACGGCTACGTGCAGTTGCAGCGTGGTGACCGATTTGAATCTTCCCACCCTAATGATGGTGCACCACGCGCTACAAAGGTAATCGTGTGTGTGTGCCTCAACGGCCAGCCGGAATCCGCAGCCACCACCGCGCACGGTTCCACTGCTGGCACCCGGTACCGCCACCGATAGCCATTGCTCGCTAGACCGCAAAAAGGACAGGCCGTGAATCAGGAACGCGCGGCGTAAA
>BFEA01000002.1:10844568-10858027 GCA_003427395.1 Chara braunii
GTGAGTCGGTGAAACTCCGACGAAACAGTTTGTCACAGCCCCTCGTTTGTTGTCCTCTTCTCCCTCTCTGCCTACGGTTTACCGGGCAGTTCTATTTGACGATATATATGTTCGTGATGATATATATATATGATGAGTCGGTGAAACTCCGACGAAACAGTTTGTCACAGCTATCCCGACGACTCCGTCAGACACCTGCCCCCCACAGTCTGTGCAAAAGTGACTCGTCCCTCGTTTATGTGACAGCCCTTGGTTGACCCCTCTCTTCCCTAAATAATTCGCGCTCAGTTGGTTAGAGCGAAGGACTGAAAATCCTTGGTCCATTCACACCGAGAATCCAATCTTTGACTAAATGATGATACCATAATAGCATCATCCTGTGCTATATATCGCCTTGACCAAGATTTCAACTAACTCAGCTTCAAACTCTAAAGAAGTATTCTTGGGGATTCCTGGAAAACTCAACAATACGCACCGTGTGGTCACTTGAAAGAGAGAGCGAACTGCGGCCGTCTAAGGAAATCTCCAAGCTGACCAAACCGTAAACAAACGAAGAAAAACAAAAGTCTGGCAGTGCATGGACAAAAGAAAAGAATCAACCAAAAGTGTAACAGTAGTTTCAGCAAGTAGTATGTTGGTAATGCTTGTGATGTGCGAAAAGTATAGAAAGCGTGGCTAAGACGCTTGATATGAAATGAAATGAAATGGAGAGCTTGAAATGATGCCGCCACGTATGGAATTGACTTTTGTGTGCGCAAAATTGTTTGAGGGATGTGGCAGGTGTTGCAAGATCCGTGGGTGACGGGAGATCGCGCAAAACAGGAGCCTGTACAGACGGAAGTGGTGAACAAGTTGAGGAGTTTCAATGCGCGGACAAAATTCAAGGCGGCTGGATTTGCGAGCATTGCATCGAACAAGATTATGCGGCATATCAGGCAGCTCAGGAGTGTGATTGGCACTACGGAACTCTCGGAGGAGGAAGTTGAGCAACTTCACACCAGCTTCAGGCAGTTGTACGATACTGAAAGGACTACTATTAGCCTCATTGCCATCAAAAGAAGAAAAGTCGCATCCTGATTCCTGATCCCATAGGAGAGAGAGGTGGTGCTAGGGTGGGTAGTGGGTGGGTGCAGTTGGGCTATTCATTTGCGATGGGATGAAGCACATCATAGCCTGTTGTCACATGTTGACTATTGCCTAATTAGTAATTAGTAATTAGTAATTAGATAGGCATCAACTTTTTGGAATGTAGCGATTTCATTCGGAATATGGTGAGGTCTTCCCCTTTGTTAGCTCATCTAAATGCTTGAGCATTTTCAACAACAACAAGGTTCATTATAAAGTTATAAATGTGTTTATAACTTTACATCACCCAGATTGGCTGCGTAATGCTTTGCTGAAGTTTGTTCTAATGCTCTCTACTGGGCGACTCGTTTTCACCGTGGTCTTTTCTTTCAACGGTTCCGCTTGTCGTGAATCTTATTTGAGTGCGTGTTCGGAGTTTTCCGAATGCCTACACACCGAACCGATTATTTATTATCCATACCCACCGTATGTGTCCATATCTGTCCGTGTCCGTCTGTATCAGTTTTTATATCCATCCATATGCGTCCATATCCATCCATATCCATCCATAATATCCATATCCATCGGTTCACCGGCTCATCCATATCCATCCATCTGTCCATCCACATGGATCTGTCCGCTTGTTGGTCCCTTTGCCTTTTCACGCACGCCTCCATGCCTTGCTAATGCTGAACATTTTGCAATCCCTTCGACCGCTTCCCATCATTCCTCCCATCCACGTAAAGACCTTGTCACCTGCCACGATGCTACATTTCAGCAAGCCTTCATGCAATGTCAACAAACTTTACAGACTTGCAATTGATTGGAAGCAATCAGACGTGATTGGAAGATTTGCTGAAAACTGAAATTCAACTTTGAAGTTTGAACACTTTTAATTAATGCTTCATATAAGTGAAATCAGACTTGGTTACTTTGTTACCAGCATGCATGCAAACAGATGACGAACACAATCTGGCGCAGTGCGGCCACACAAAGCTCAGAGATAAGAACATGGCCAGGAACACAGTTCAGATTCAACTTGTCTTGAATGGCTATGGCGACCAGCGCCTGACAAAAACTCCCACCCGATCAACTGTATCCACCAGCAACTTGTTCAAACACACACGTACACACTCCGGCGCTAGCTAGGATCACCCTGAACGTCCCACACACACACACACGCTATACATGCACTCTACTCTATCCTACGTGGCAGCTATGGCTGCCGTCTTCTTCCTATGCCAAGCTAGCGGATATGGCTGCTCCTTCCTTCTCCTAGCCCTCTTCTCCTTCGGGCACCTGCAGACCTCGGATGCACAAGTCACTTGGACAGCGCTTCCGCATGGCTCATCGGCAGAATCAATCCATGACTTGACGCTGCCTCTTTATTCATACTTGTTTCGGTGGTAGTCTGGCCTCGTGGCCTGGGCCCAGAACGTGCACAGTCCCACTTGGTACTAGCTGACTGTACTAGGTTAGGACTGGGACTGGGTACTGCTGACTGTACTAGGGTAGGACTGGGACTGCCCTTTGCTGACTAGACTAGTACTACCCCTTGCTGACTCAGCTACGGACCGACTCGTAGGTGCTAGGTCCTACGAAGAGCCACTTTGGAGACTTTTAGACTAGTCCTAAGTTGACCTTTGGGGACTGTAGCAGCGACGACCTAAACTGACCCTACGACTACTAAAACCAAAGTCTACGGGTCGAATCCACGCGACCAGACTATGTACAGCAGTCGAAACATACGACTGCAGAGATAAGTCGAGGGTTCGGAACCACAAGGTCAACGGGTGCTGTACATGGGTAACGGGGCAGGTCTAGGGATCAAACCCTGGGGACTGCGTCTGTCATGCGACATAGGTGAACCCGTTTCATAAGAGAGAAATTCTACCACAGGGCTGCACAGCTGCCCAGATTACACAGCATCCACCGGAATCGAAAATGATGCAGTGGATTCCCAGAACTGCCTGGCTATGGCCTCGTCCATTCTTGCTGCTGCTAAATGAAGCTACTCCCTCCCACTTGAGCAAACTCGCCAACTGAAGAAATTGTTGGTTCTGCTCCAGGGCTCGTCACTTTCAGCGGAACTATCTTCGCTTGTCAGGAAAATCTAGACTCGAAAACTCAGAGAAAACTTGGGTCACATTGTGGTACCAGATCCCGCTGCTCCAGCTCATGGGGTAGGTTGTGGTTTCACATCCCGCTACCCCAATACATTCCCTGAGAATGTTACTTGGATAGAGAAATTGGGATCAGGTTGTGGTTTCCGATCCCGCTGCTCCGACACATGGGGTAGGTTGCGGTTTCACACCCCTTCTACCCCAACACATGATCCCCCCCTCAGTTCAAACTCCCGTGAGAGCATTACTTGGATCTATTGAGAAACACTCTGTGAGGGTCAAATCTGAACTTCAGGAATAGGAAAAACCTCAGATACGCAAAGTCTGAGAAATAAAAAGAAAACATCGACTTCTAGCTTAGTAAGGTTCTTTTTTTTTTTTAGTAATTAATTAATTCACTAACTAACTAATTAATTAATTAATTAATTAATTTATTTTATAGGTTAGTCAGTGCGGAACGTGGAGCAAATCTCTAGTTCTGCACTTAACTGTTTGTTTCTATCCTCCTGGAGTTGCCTCTCATGACGGGCGAGCGTCCGTGTTGCTTTGTCTACAGCTTAGCACATGTGGTCGATCCTTTCATCTCCTTCGTCCTCAAGGTAGTACTTGAATTTCATGCCGTAGAATCGCGTAGATGGTACTCAGTCGATTTCCCCCCCAAAAGAAGGAAAGAGAGAAAAACGCCGCCCAGTCTATTTTCGAAAAAGAAAAGAAAAGTAAAGTAAGAAAAGCATCGTCCCTTCCGCTGGCGTGCTAGTCTGTGCTCTATAGTTCTGTCAATCTCTGCACACCCATCCCTTGTTGAAGTTTGCATACTCCATGGATGAGGGCCCGCAGGTCAGGAACAGTACCTGCGGACCTGCGGGCCCGCATCCAATATGTGAGGGCCTGCAGGTATCAAATTCCATGTAGGTGAGGAGGAATGTCTACAACGGAGGAGGGTCCGTTTGGATCTTCCACGAAGAACCTGGAGTTTTGCTCAACGTCCACACCACTTCGATAACAGCTGTCTGGATACCTCTTCTATAGCCAACCAATCCATACGAGGTCTCCTTCCCTGAATACTCTTAAGATGGCAGTCCTTGTTGACTGCATCTGACATCGCATGTTGTGCCGTCTGCATGATTCGAATCACCTGTCAGAGAGTTCTTCGGCGAACTGGACTGTTAAAGTCCAGCATTCTAGGAGGATATTTGGGCTGCCGATTGGGGACCAAGAAGTCGACTGGCTGCGGTGCACGATCTCCAGGCAAGCTGTGGTTCGGACGGTGTGTCCGTACGATAGCCGGATGTGTACAACTGTGTATGCGGTAGCTGCCTTTGGCCAAATGTTGATCCCCATCGATCTGACCGTACCGGGATTAAATGGTGCAGAATCTGCTGTAGAGTGATACTCGCTTCACAAGCGAGCTATTCATCCTCTCCGTTTGGCCAAAGCTCTTCATGGTGTTGTCCAAAGCTCATGTGGAGCTTGGTGTTGGTGAACTGCATCAGCTCGCTTGCGAAGTGAGTATCTCTGTTGTCCACGATATCCGTTGGGAAATGGACTCCAAAAGCCTGGTCTGCAACGAGATTGGCAATCTCCGTGGTTGATGCCGTCTTCCGCACAGGGGCCAAGCGTATCATGGTGGCCCTCCCAGGAAACCCAAGGATACCTGAAACATGCTAGGCGTCCCCGGGATCGGGAGTGGCTTCGAGACTGTGGGGTCTTTGCGACAGGTTGTGCGACTCTTCACGCACTCCACAATGTTGCACCACATCGTGGGCCAGTAGAGTCTCACTACCAGCCGCAGGTGTGTGTTCTTCAAGCTGAAATGGCCCTATGCATTGTGGCATTTCCCAAGTATATCAAACTGCAGCTGTCTGTCCATGGAAGGAAATACACAGCTGCTGCACCCCTCTTCTCTCAAGAACGAGTAGTCCTTGTTGAACCGTGTAACCGGGAGCGTGACCTGTATATATACAGGGTCTCGTGCAAACACTGCTGCACTGTTGTCTACCAGCTTGTTGGACCTGGCTTTCCGTTTGAGGCAGGATGATCCCAAAGTAGTCCTGCCTCCACGGCAACGCGTCTGCCACCTTATTTTACATGCCCTTCTTGTGCTTTATCTCGAAGTTGTACGCGTCAATCATTGCTGACCGTCTTGCCAGCTTATCTGAAAGCTTGGATTGGGTCTTCAACCACTGCAGCGTTTGATGATCAGAATACGCCTTGAAGGACCTGCCCAACAAGTATTATCCCCATGTATAGAGAACATGATATAGGGCATATAATTCTCTCTCGTAGGTGCTGGCGACAGTTCTGCTTGATTTGGAGAGGTACTCCGGCTTTTTGGGCCCGTGCCCGTTGTTTTCCAGCAGCGCTGCAGCGGTGCTTTCAGCACAAATGGCAGCGCCGGGTTGGGTATCTCTAGGAAAGGCGCTGCAGCGGTGCTTTCAGCACAAATGGCAGCGCAGGGTTTGGTATCTCTAGGGTAGGATAGTTGATGAGACGGTCCTTGAGGGTTTGAAAGGCCTACTCACCCTTATCAGTTCTTCTAAATAGAGTAGAATTCTTAGTGCCATTTGTTAATGGTGCAGCGTTCATAGGTCAACCTTTGATGAACATGCTTTAGCAGTCTACAACGCCAAGAATCTATTGCGCCTCAGTTACTTGTTCTGGGTCTCAGCCAGTCTGCATCGGCCTCAACTTTCCCGGCCTCCGACCTCACGCCGTCTATTATTACATTGACGTGGTCCAAGCAGAGGATCTCCGCTTTTGCTAAGCTCCCTCTTGTTGGCAAGCGCGTTGCGCTAGTCCGCGAGCAAGTCCATCATAGCTTGGCGAAACGTTGCAAGTGTGTTTGTCCGCGCAAATGGCATCACCGTGAACTTGCACAATTCTCGATTTATGCATGTCATCCTTGCGCAGGGGCCATGCCAATCTTCATTCTCTGTATCGTTCCAATTTGAACGGATGTCCCGAAGGGCAAACTTGCACAATTCTAACACAGTCCCTAGCAACATTTTGTGCTGATCTGCTGACGCCACCTTAGCCTGGTGATAGCTGCTCTTCGGCTTAATCTTGACAAACGCTTTGCATCCTTGCACTCTGTCTAGAAAGTGGTCGATCCATGCAAACTTTTCCACTGTCTCTATGGTGATATTCTTTAGTTCTTTGCAGTCGATGCACATGCAGACTCGTCCATCCTTCTTTGTGACAAAGAACGCTGGAGCGCTGTACGGCGAGCTGCTGGGTCTGATTCAGCCTTTTTCTGTGACCTCAGCCAACTGTCTCCTTGGCTCTTGCAAGTCCGGAGACATATGTTAGGTCCACTTCTTGGGAGGTATTGCATCAGGCACCTGATGAACATGGTGCGTCATCTCCCTCTCCACAATTCTTGTGGGATCCTACTGCAGATCATCGTACTCGACCAGCTGTTGTGCTTAATGTGACTCTTCTTTGATCGAAGGGTCTGTGTCTTCTGTTCGGTCACCCAGGCGGCCCAAAGTCCTGTGTGATGCTTCTGCAGATAATTAGAGAACCCTTGTGCAGACATGCAGAATCTACCAGACTTTTTTTTTTAAGGAAGGATTTCTCTTTGCATAGTCCCTCATATAAGTCGTCATGCCTGCTCCATTAGGAAACTGAAATTGCACTATCGGGCTAGCGCGAATGATTGCTTTATCTGGAGGTTTGAGCGATCGCTGGCCCAAGATCATACAAAAGGTGGGTGACCTTTGATGTAAACGGAGATGGAATGTCTCGCCTTATTATCGGGATGTCTCTCACGAACTTAGAGGTCCGTTTTACATCCCCATGTGGAACAAAGACCGCTGCAAGGGTTGGAAGGTCCAGCACGATCATGCTGCTGTGCACCCTACGAAACAGCCTGTGTATGGAGAGAGAATTCTACTTAGAGCCATTGTATGTACACCATGGCCTTCACTACTCTCCTGACTTGCCCCTCGTAGTTGATCTCCTGAACGGGTTCACCAGCCTTGAACCACCAGCAGTACACCCAGGCCTGGAGGCGCCTTACTGCGCGCCAAGCTTTTCGGAACCGCCAGCGGCACACTTTCTTTCCTTTTGGGCTGGCGCCGCCAGCCATTGCTGTCCGGTAGGCCGAGCCTCCGAAACTTTCGTAGGCGACGAGTTGCATTTTCAGCAAGGCTGCGGCGGTGTACTGGCAGTTTAATGGTTTTCTCGATAGCAGCGCACATGCACGTAAATCCGTCATTTTCTCTCTGTTGTGCAAACTCTGGCAGTGGGGCAATGCAGGCCCAAGTGTTGTCTTTGCCGGTTCATAATTGTTGCCATCATCACTTTTCTTCCACACAGGTGCATGCAGTGTCAGCGAAACGAGGTTTGGAAGAGAGAGAACCTGACGCCTTTCAACCTGCAGTATTCCTCTCCCAACCTGTGGAGGTGTGACTGATCCGCCTATTAGCTCCTCTCTTTTGGCCAAGGGTTTTTGGTTGGACACCGGACATCCCGTGTGACCGCAGCTTGTGCACTTGCGGTTTTTGTATTCACTTTATCCACTGCTGTTCATTGAACGCGTCTTTCCCACGGTCTCAGTCTCCGTTCCTTCAGGATGCTTTGTTATCATTGCGACGACTCTGCTGCCCTTGCTTTTCCGTCTTTCTGTGCTGCTCCTGTGCCGGCCTCCGCCCAGTCTGCATAAATTGCTGCAGCTCTGCAAAGAAGGCCGCCTGGACCTGCTCTTCCTATGGTCCGAACTGCTCCTCTAGATAATCAGGGTCTATCACCCCTCACATTGTCACTGCGGCTGTTGTTTGACTCATCATCAGCGACCGGCCTTGGTCCGTCCGCAGCGCAGACTTTCCTCCCCCTTCCTCTTCTCGCTCCACATGTGTGGGTGTAGCGTCCTGCTTTACTCCTCTGCCACTTGGGTGCTGGTGCCCTGGCAGTCCTGAAAGCCTGATCAACCTGTACGACTGCATCACCAGAGTGTTTTTTTAACTTTTTTCCGCCGGCTTCAATCCTGGCGTCTGCAAAACCGGTCAAAATTTTGGACCAGGTCTCCAACATGTCCACAGTATGGCAAATTGGCCAACTCGTCATATCATCCATAAGCCACATCCTCCTGGTCACTTGCATATAGCTGTCATGTAGGCGGGCAATAAATCCCTGCCATGCGTACTTCGTGGCGTAGGTCCTCGATGTCTCCAGTGGCCCTTTTTTGTCTGAGATGAATGGGCGACGGCCTTGAGATATGATGATCGAACTGGCGAGCCCTAGGTAACTCAGCGTCGTGTCGTAGTATTTTACTCATCTGCTTCCAGCGGAGTTCGAACTCAGCACCTGGTTGGTATTTCATCAACAATTCAGTTCAGGGGTGTACCAACTGAGCTAGACCAGTTATTGTGTCTCCAGCGGTCTTCATCTCGGATGAAGCCCAAATCTTAGCAGACTCTCCAAAACCAGAAACTGTGAACTGAATCCTTCGCTGTTCGACTGATAGCTGGGACTCAATTTTCCTCCAACCAGATTCCGGCTTCTTTTTTTTTTTTTTTTAATCCTTGCACAGGGGTCATGTTAATCTTCTCTGTACCGTTCCAAGTTGAAGGGATGTTCCGGAGGACAGCTTTCCGCATTTTCGTTTGGCTACCCTTTGAATGCTGGGGGTGACTGCGGTTTCGTCCTCCTCCCCCCCCCCCCCCCCCCCCCCCCCCCCCCCCCCCCCTTGCCCCCTGTTGCAGGCTGCCGCCTAAACTGCAGGACCTGTGGCAGTGTCTTCTTGGCACTTGGTGGGGTGCGTTGTCTCAGTCTGCGATGGTGTTGAAGTTTTGACTTGGGTGACAACCGACCGTTTTGTAGTAAACAAGACGGAGCTCCCCTGCACCTGAGGAGTCGAGGGTGTCGAAAGCTTGGTGAACAGATCCTAGATTTGTATACCTGGGGGGGTGTTGTCCCAGTTTGTGATGGTGTTGCAGTTCCGACTTCGCAACCGGCGATGTTGTATTGGATGAGAGGCGGAGCTCCCCTGCACCGGAGGAGTCGAGGGAGTTCTTGGTGAACAGATCCTGGATTTGTTGTATCTGCTTCACCAGCTGGTGCATCAATTGGTGGCTCAGGCTGTCGATGCTCCGCGACCGCTAATCCATCTTGTCCTCTACATGGCCCTTGTCGTCGGCAGTATGGAGGATGGTAAACAACCTCAACCTCTCCCTATCTCTGGTCTACCGCACAATTCTCGTTGACTCTCTTAAAGCTTGCTTCTTGGCATCCGCCCCTTTCGCCGCCTCAACCTCTCCCTATCTCTGGTCTACCGTGCAATTCTCGTTGACTCTCTTAAAGCTTGCTTCTTGGCATCCGCCCCTTTCGCCGCCTGCACCCTTTGGTTTGTAGGCCCTTAATGTCATCATCCCTCTTCTTCGGCAATTTGGCTTGGAGGGGTTCAGAAACAACTACTGCAAAGTTGGCTTAGGTTACTCAGCCATTTTAGCGTGTACAAGTCGCATGTCTTCCTTTCTCTTGTCTTTCTGAGGGCGCGTTAGCCTTTCTACCGTCTTCACCCGAATAGAACGCCTGGTAATTATCGTATCTGTGCTGAACATTGTGCCAAATACAGCTATAATGACCGGGCGTTCTATTCGGGGGAAGACGGTAGCCTTCTGTCACCGTGGTCTAAAAAAAATGCCTCTTCTTTTCTCCTCCCTTCAAAGACACGCGGATGGGTTCCCTTTGGGGCCATTTTTCTCAATTTATCCATGGCATCCTTTGCACAGGGGCCATGGTGCTGATCTTCTCTTTCTCTGTATCGTTCCATTCTTTACCGATGTCCTGAAGGACATGGATTCCCTTTTGAAAAACTGTGTGAGACGAGGTGTTGACGTGGCGCCTTGGCTGACATGACGACCTGACCGAGCCCAATCATGCATCCAATGTACTCATCGTCTCCGGCTCGAATGCCCATCTTACACTCGTCAGGCTCATAATCTGAATGTTATGGGTTCAAATTCTTACTCCCGCCGATCTTCCACTAACCTCTCTATTGGACGGAGAGAATTTCTAACTACTCAGCAAGACCCACACATTGTTAAGTGTTATGGGTCCAAAACACTTAAACTATGTTTACATGCTCACAACTCAGAGCAAGCGATCGCACACAATTTTTAACATGGAGACTTTATGACGACAGGGACACCAAGCTTCCCAGATTACTACACAGTATCACACCGAACACAACGCCACTTCTTCCTCCTACACACCCAAACTTGCCAACTGAAAAATTGGTTGATTGCCTACCGGGTTTTCGCCTGTTGAAAAATCTCGGTTTTCCGGCGTGGAAGGGCCTACTCTAAACACAAGGGCCTACAGAGATTCTACTTGCAGGTCCCAGGCTCGAATCCTGTTACCAGCACACAGTCAAAGACTCAAGGAGTCGAAGAAAATCAGGGCAGGTTGCGGTTTCAAAACCCGCTGCAGCGATCCATGACCTTCTGCCACCCGTCGCCCTTGCATGTAATTCACTGTGTCCCCCTCCGGCCTCACCTTCACATGTTGCAAAAGCCTTGCGCATTCCCCCCATGGCCTCCTCCCCACACACGTGCAAAGCATCGTCTGATCCCCCTCCCGAGTCCCAACCCCTTCTCTCTTCCCCTCCCCTTCTCCTCATCTTCCTCCTGCTCCTATCCTCCTTACTTTCCTCTTTCCTTTTCTCCGTCATCTTTTTCCTTTCCAGTAGCTGCTGAGTGGTGGTATTTTGAAAGCTGCTGAAACTCTGAAACTTGCTCCGTTCCTCCGTTGTGAACGTGACAGCCATATGACTTGTGAAGTTTTGATTCTTTTGAAAGCATTTCAACTGTTTTTTTTTTTTTTTGTTTTTTTTTTTTCCCCTCGCCGAGTGATCTCTTGGAATCCTACATGCCTCGCACCAACGTTCACATGCGTGGCACACAACATACAATCGTTGTCGTACCTTGCTGTCAGTTGACGGGTCAACATGTCTAGAGTTGATTTACCATGGTAAAAGAGGAGGTGGTTTCAATATGACTGGTCAAAACATGTTGAGAGTTGATTTACCATGGTAAAAGAGGTGGTCAAGATGAATGATCAAAACATGTCTAGAGTTGATTTACCATGGTAAAAGAGGAGGTGGTTTCAAGATGACTGGTCAAAACATGTCTAGACTCTTGATTTACCATGGTAAAAGAGGTGGTCAAGATGAATGGTGAAAAGTTGAAAACATGTCTAGAGTTGATTTACCATGGTAAAAGAGGTTGTCAGAACTGTGTAGTTACGGTCAGGATGTCAAGAATGACCGCTCTTGTACCGCTTAGTGCATGGAGGTTGCTTGGTTGGCTGATGGGGTTGGAGATTGTTGATATTGGCTCTCTGTGATGTTGGTGGTGTCCATTGCATCGAAACCAGATCAGTGGATGGGCGAAGTGTGCAGCGTTCGGAGTTCGAACAGATGCTGCGCGCAATGAACTTGGGAAGCTTGGTCCCCATCGCGCCACGTATTTTCGAAGTCTTTGACAATAATCACGATGGAACTGTCGATATGAGGGAGATCATCTGTGGCCTTTCGTCTTTGCGAAGAACGGATGGGGATACGGCCCTGCGAGTATGCTTCCGGGTAATGTGTTTTCACTTTTCTCACTTTCGCAAAACGTTCTTCTTTTTTTTTTTCTTCTTTTTTTTTCTTCATGTTTTCTTTTATGGTAGTCCCAGACCTAACATTATTCTATCCATCTTCTGATTCCAACAGGATTCGAAGTTCGAAGTTCGATCTCATGATCTGTTTCTTAGCGGTTCCATGTGTGTATCACTCATCCATCCACATGAGCTAAGCTGTGTGATTGTTTCACTCAACGTTGTTTAGCTACCGACTCAATAGTACTGAGTCGTTGAGGATTAATAGGAAAACAATTCAAAACAGTCAGTGAGCTATGTAGTATGTACCATTCAGCTATGCTGGGTCGTCACCCTGCCTGGCACACCGGGGCCAGGCACACCGCGGCCAGTTGGGCAGAGGGGGGGGTCGCCCTGCAAAATTAAACCGGTCATCCAGGGGGGGGTTGGAGGGTATAAACAGTGACTAAAGGGGTTTAAAAGGGGGTACATATTAGTATGATTTACTACATTTCGACTCATGTTTTTTCATGTATTTTTTATCTTAAAATTAACGAGGAATTTTGAGGACATGGTCGCCCGGGAGGGTACCCAGGCGACCTTCCCCGAGCCGGGCCACCCGGGGAGCAGCACGGCCATTCAGAACTATCAAGTGGAACCTAGACAGTGTACCATTCAGCTAGATTGAGTGGAAGCTAGCATCTTCACCCGAATATAATGAACGGTCATTATCGGCTGTATCAGTGTATCTAAGACTTCAAATTTGCCCCGAATACAGTTATAATGACCGCACGCTCTATTCGGGTGAAGACGGTAGAGTGTGGTGTCAGCACTACAGAGTTGAAGTTGTTGAACCAATAGTTTTCACTTTTTTTGGAGCATTTATCTTTGTTGTTGTGTGCTGAACGAATTATTATCGAGTAATAAGGACTCAATGGAACCAAGAGGGGGTTGTTTTCCCGGTGTTTGAACCGTGTTTCCACTTGTAATATAATAATACTTTTAAGGAAGAAGCGGGCCAAAGGTAACATCAACAAAAGGGGGAAAAAAGGAAGAAGCTGGCCCATAAGACGAGGCCCATGGGCCCACGGAAAACCATTAGTGGGACTAGTTCTGGGCCACGAAAATGTGGCACCGCCGAGTAGTTTCAGCCTGTGTGACAGGCAAGGAGCCGCGGTGCAATCAGACAGAAAAAAAATAGAGCAATGCCAGGGATTGTGTTTCGTTTTCTTTTCTCCCTTCTGTTTCTGTCGTTTTGTTCATTTTTGTTTTGCCGTTAGGAGGAGGTGATGGGCTAAAAAATTTGTCCACCACAGGGCGAAAATCAGACCAATAGAATAATCCCCCCCCCGCCACCCCACCCACCCTTCCTATTGCCATTTGTCTCACCTCTCCGTGCCATGCTTTTTCTTTCCTCCAATTCTTTTCTCGGTTTGCATCTTCAGCTTTTGTCGTTTTGCGCCTCATGTTCTCTTTTTGTTTGCGCGGGTTGGTTTCTTACCCAGAGAGAGAGAGAGAGAGAGAGAGAGAGAGAGAGAGAGAGAGAGAGAGAGAGAGAGAGAGAACTTCATGTTTCCCCCAGGTTGGTTTCTTACCCACACACACACACACACACAGAGAGAGAGAGAGAGAGAGAGAGAGAGAGAGAGAGAGAGAGAGAGAGAGAGAGAGAGAGAGAGAGAGAGAGA
>BFEA01000003.1:23477-36444 GCA_003427395.1 Chara braunii
CCCCTCCTCCTACCCTTCCTCCTCCTTCTCCTACCCCTCCTCCTACCCCTCCCATGGTACTGTTTGTCTATGTCTCCTTCCCCTCCTTTCTGTCTGTCTGTCTGTCTGTCAGTCTTTCTCTCTCTCTCTCTCTCTCTCTTTCTCTCTCTCACACACACACACACACACACACACACACCAACCAATCCCCTACCGGGCCCAGACAAACCCGGAAAACAGCCGGCTGTGACCACGTACGCGGACCCTAAATTTGCGTATGCACGCATACGTATGCCACACGTATGCGCATGCACGTATGCGGAGCCCGCGTACGTGTACGCCGTGCTACCCAGATTCTATCTTTCTACAAATTTTTTTTTCTTCGTCCAAGTTTACTTTTGACGTTAGGCGACAAGATTCTTCTTGTCTGCAGTGTAGGTGCTTTCCCTTTTTCTAGGAGGCATCTGGGGCGGGGGATCGTTGCCTTAGGGGCCGACCCTGTTATCGACTCAGAGTGGACCGCTTTGCGGGGGGGTACTATGCCGATTCGGTGGAGACGGCCCGATTGTTGAGATCCGAGATTTATACTCGGATGAGGAAGAGTATCCAAGACCACCTCTTAGGGTAATGGAAAAGGCATCTACACAGAAGAAAGTTATTTCTTGACGCCTTGCGTAAAAAGAAAACTGCCTTAGCACGCATGTTTTAAGTGGTCATCTTAGGTACCACTGATGTATGGAGAGTTGGTGCCACAAGCAGCATGACTCATGTCCTACTAGTTGAACGGAGTACAGTTGGATACTCCTGACGTGGTTGGTCGTGTCATAAGAAGCACAGGCCGTAAGGAAGACAAAAACCGAATAATACTCGAAGGCAAGAGTTTAACTTAAAACACATTTGTGTTCGTTTTTCTTTCAGATGGCTATGGGATCCACAGACTTGTTCCTTTTCCACAACCGCAATTCGGCGGCTGAAAGGGTCGAACTTCAAAGGGGTGTTGGAGAAAGGGTAGAGAGGATAGACCGACTTGTTTACAATCCGTTAGAGCTGTACTCTAAGGAGGACGTTCCGCGGTTTTGGGATGGTAGTGCGCAAAGACCCCCCAGACGATTTATTTTCAAGAGACCGACCGGCTTAGATGTTCTTCATTACAAGTTCGCGCCACCAATGCCCGAGCGTCACTTYGTCAATATAAACTTGGTGGTATTGCAGCCGTATGAGATCAACCCACGGGTGAACGAAACTKCRGAAATAAGGTTGATGTTCGTCCGATACGTGCTTTGGCTAAACGATCGACAAGGGTCTTTCTTCGGTATATACTTCGTAGAACGGGTGCGAGTCAATAGGTTCGCAATCGTAAACATGGAGCCATTATACGACGATGATTTGGAGGCTGAGGCGGATGAAATAGTGGAACATCTATGCGACTAATTCTGACTTTGTTATGATACGCAGATGTCTGGAGCTCGAAGAGATTTGACAATCCCAAGGTACCTGCTGGTTCGCGATACGCCCGAGGAGGATCTTATCAGGAGTGCAGAGCGACTTTTACGAGTTCGAGATGGATCTCCTACCGAATGGATCGGCTTCATCGAATTGCTTCGAAATGGCGAGGGATTCTTCCCTTACACTCGCGCGGATTTCAGAGCCAACACGGCTTGAACTTCCGACGAGCTTTACGGTTATTCTTTGTATTTTCACCGTGCGAGTAATCTCCAATGTCTCTCTCGAGTCATTGTGAGTATCAAGATACCTCGTTCGGTAGGCGTTTCGGCGTCGTCCGGATCCGGGACACAGAGACTCGACACGTGTTTGGACTTAATCGACCTCTCAGAGTTATAGTTTGGAGATTAGCCTCTCGGATGACCTTCTTCTATAATATTCGGATTATTAGAGTCATGCGATGTGGACGAATATCTACTCTGATTTTCGACGACGACGAGTTGGCGCGTTTGGATTCGTTGGAGACACAGGTGCGCAGCGAGCGACAGATCTACCAGGATTAGACATTGTCTTCTGAAATCTTACTCAGATTTTATAAAACACCTCGCATGGACTCAATCCCATTGAGAAAACCATATAATTTATAGTTGCACGAGGTAATCTAAAAACAAAAACAAAACATTTTATGTAGTTAGAACCGCCGGATGGATAGTATTCGGATTACCCCGATGATTTCACTATCATGCTTATGCATTGAGGGGTAACGTCTGAAAAAGTTGTCAAGCGAAGCAGCGGAAGATGAAATATTTCTGCGTTGCGTAACTTGGTGTTGGAGATGGATACGCCATCATTCGTGGAACAGAAAGAGTAATTATTGTCCAGGAGGATAAAGCGACCAACAAAGTTGTCACTCGCTCTTCCAAGTAATTGCATATGGTACGGAAACGTGGTCGAACCGAGAATTAAAAAATCGACCAGGAACCAGATCACTTATTGATCTGCATGGTACCAGTGGTATTTACTTGCAGAAGTTATTCATGACAAGTTTCAGTAGTCATGATAGGAAAATCAGTCTTAGTTTATTTGCTTAATTAATAGTTTTGGAACAACAATATAATTTTTTTTTCAGTCATACAGGTTGAAAAAAAGACACTTTAAAAAACCAGCTCATTAAGCCAACGATTTTGGATTGTGTGGTATGAAGATTTTTGTTGTTTGATTGTTAGGGACTAAGGACTGTTTTCACGCTTGGTTGAGACTGTCCTAGTCGACCGGCGCATGCTTCGTACTTGGGAGATCAGTGCCTCAGGGAACGAACGACGCTCGGGTTCATTCGGCGTTTAGTCAAACAATTCCTATACTGAAGTGAGACGAGCAAACACCCTCGGCTAATCTATCTCTGTGATTGCATTTAAAAACCTTCGCACGTGGATTAGTAGCTCGGTAGGGATACGCCCCTAAGGGTGGTGACAGCCCCTTAGGGATACGCCCCTAAGGGTGGTGACAGCCCCTTAGGGATGTATAGCTGGCGCACCCGGCTAGAGCGGCGAAGGAGCCAAGCAACCACGTCCGTCTCGGCGGTTCACGGAATATTATGCGTTGTACCCGAGTTGTCTCTTGAAGATGTGTTATAGGTAAACTCCTGCGTGACATGGCCGGGAGGGCCCTCGTTTTTACACGAGGGCCGATGCGCTCGACAACGCCTGAGGGCCCCGCAATGATGGCCAAGAGTGCTTTGCAGTCCAGTCAAACCAAAGTCCAACTACTTACCGTTGACTACCTGGCGACTTCCAATAATCTCAGCAATAGTAATCAGTATCGTGGCTTAAATGAGGTGGATACGTCTCGCTGAAAAACTCGGAGGACTGCAACAGCCCCTCCCCCGCACTTATCACTATCCAATCTGCTGCACGTCGACCATTCGAACAAAGCTGCACCTGCGCAGTTTTTAAAGGTTACCTTCAAATAGAGCACATGCCCGTGTTTTATTCAGAAATACAAGCCACCATCAGTGACTCAGTCGGAGACAACCCACTCAGCAGGATTGATAGGCAAAAAGCAGAATACGAAGCGCCGAGAAGTTCAATCGGATCAACTATACTCCACAATCACAGTGCACACAGCGATCTTGACAGCAAAGCATCGCAGCAAATCGTGAATAGCAGTCTACATGTTCAGTTCACACGGGCAYACCRGCAGCARCCCTGTGARCAATASCCTAGTAGAACCGAGGTTTGGCAGTCTGCAGCTCCTCAGTCCACCCCATACATGAGAGGTTAGTGGGGATTGAGCCCAAGACCTCCTAAGTACCGCTCAAATACCCAGTCAACTGAGTTTGGCCGCCGGATCGGACCTTACGCCCTCGACCCGCTGTACTTCAGGACGCTTAGGCAAGAATTTGAGCAGTTCGCTCATAATCTGGAATCACAATCCGGAGTCCGACTCATCTTGCATTGGTTGTCCTCCTCCTGACGTTCGAGCTCCTCCCTTTTTGTATGCCAATCTCTGTAGCTATAACCACCGGGCGCATTCCACTCCGCTGGCCTCCTACATCGGATGAAGGTAGAAACGAAGGCGGTGGGCCAATAGTGACTGTATCCCATAATGCAGATTCAGCCGGGCAGATCTTCGCCCCAACCAGGTACGTAGTTCATCCCTTTCCATCTTCAGACTCTCAACTCCTCTGTTCTCCTTCCGTTATCTCCCTCTTACCTGCACACCTCCCCCTTCACCTCCTCGTTGCCTGTTTCGTTATTGCCCTCCCGTGCGTACTCCCTCTCTCTCCCTTGTGCTTTGTTAATCATCTTCCATTATCCAACACATCTGGTCATATATTTTTATTTATTTATTTATTTATTGATTTTGCTTGTTAAGTTTATAGTTGGACGTTGTAGTCCATGGCAGCCGTCAAATTCAAACCCCTTGACTTATTTTCAGACCCTGGGTGATGGAGCTGGTCTCCAGGGCCATAAGAGACGATTACCACCACAAKTATGAASCTGTGTACCACCCACTCTCCGCAGGGTGCCGAAGAGGGTGTGGTTTTCAACCCCACTTTGCGGTTGTCCAGCGTCGATAGATTAACCCTCAAGAGTGTCGAATGCGACCCTCGAGATTACCGAGGACCGCATGAGTATGGGTACCACATAGTACGTCATCATTGCGATCGCTTGCGTACGCTTGCATTGCAGATCGATATGAGTTAGCCCTGCGTCCGCGCGGTTTTATACCGAGTCTCGCGCGGGACACCTATCCGATTTCCGCATCCAAAAGTTATGAGACAGCTATTAAGGGACTAGGAGTGTTGTCACGTTGTTTTGTCCTCTGTCGTTTTGTATATGTAGGTGTATGTGTGTTTTTTTGTTTTTTTTTTTAATGTTCTTTAGAGTGGTGTGTGTGTGGCGTGTGAGATGCGTCCTAGTCGACCGACGCTGGACCGCGCTTGGGACTTTAGCCCCCCAAAACGTCGGTTCGCGTGCGGGTCCGATAGAGGCGTATTACCGCGCGTACCCCCTATGCTACAGCGAACGAGAAACGCCCTCGGCTGGTCCACCTCTGCGATTGCAACTGATCAACTTTCGTATGTGGACTGCTAGCTCGGCAGGGATACGCCCACCGAAGGGAGTTGACAACTCCCGTAAGGTGGAGGTAAGTCGTTCGTCGCGTAGGCCCTATCCTGTCGTAGGGGCTCGCGAGAGGTATAACTGGCGCATTCGGCCGGAACGGCTTGTGGAAGCTCCATGTATAATTTGCGACGAGGATTTAGTCCAACTCCTGCGTGACGAGGCCGGGAGGGTCCCGCGCTGCCTTGTGCAGTGTCGGACCCATRCGCTCGACAGGTGGCGCGGTTGCTGGGGATAACGGTTGCCTGTCGTTGTCCCTGGTGGAACGACATCCGGGTATGGGAAAGTGAGAACTAGGCAAAAGGAGAAGCTTTCTTTGAACGTATATGGTCGATTGCTTGATATCTTGACTATCGTGGAAGATATCTTAARATTGTGGCCTAAGTGTGAAAGCGCTGATTATTAGCGYATGCGCGGTTTACTTGAGGAAGAAAGTGTTTGGCTATGCACTCAAGTACKCTGACGCATATAATARCGKTATCAACAARCACCTTGTCATCTTAAGTATCTTTTGATAATCGGGCGATATGTGGYGTGTCGGATGCGGCYGTGGTTGAGTTGAGGCAGCATCCGCATTGTRGGCATGTCTATTACCAAAGCAAGCTAAGTTGATAATTGTCAAAGCTATGAGGCTAGTGATTTATTACGTGAGTTGTGTGCTAAGTTTGCTTTGGGATGTAAAGACGTTGAGTTGAGGCGTCTCCCCCTGGTCAGTAAAAGTGTCGCTTTAGAGGAGGTTTCTAGTATGGGGGCGACATGAGTGAGGGGGTAACTAGTAAGTGCGAAATGAGGAGTCTGAGGACAAAGGTCGTTTCTGGAGCACATACCAAGTTGTGGTGCGATGGGTAGTGCAATTAATATTGTGCCTTAACCCTCCGGTGGTGTCAGTTGGCGATAAAATTGAGTCACATAGAGGATTGTATAAATGTAACAGCCGATAAAAGTTGAGAAGTAGTTGTTACTTAGCTAGCGGTTTGGCTAACCCGAACAGAGGCTTATGTCTTAAGCTTGTAAAAATATATATGTATATATTGGTCTTTATGACAATTTTGTCTGGTTGGTGCCATACATGCGTTGTTTCTGTATTTTGTTTAATGTTTAATTGATGACGTATGTATGGATTGTCTTTCAGAGGGGACATAGACTTTGAATGAAACCCACATCTGGCATAGGACCAGAAGTGAATGGGGTGACTCATTCCTAGGGGAGGTGGTTCTTCCTAAGGGGAGTTAGTCAGCATATATTTGTCCTCAGTGGAAGTGCATCCTTGAATTGTTATCCCCTCGTTGAGACTTAAGGAAGCAGTTATCAGTCTTGAGAATGATAGTGAGACCCACGCCGGAACTATATTCCTGGTCCATTGTGGGGTGTTGTTATCTTTCCTTTGAATAAGAAAGTAACTACGTTATCAGGTAAAAGAGGAGGAAATAGTTTGTTCCCTTACTTAAACCTTGATGGCAAAGGTATGACATCTACTGCTTAGCCAGGGTGGGCCTAGAGTGACGACCTAGGCCAAATTCTCGCTACGTAAGGCACCATATTTAGAGAGGTGCGGGATCGTCACCTGTTATCTTAATAAGTATGAGTGGGGTTGAGTGGGGTTGTCTTGCTAACCTTAGCAGGTTCAGTGAGGKACAAGCACTGAAATCAGAGAGGGTTGCGGTGAGGCTTGATCTTTAGAGCGGGGCTCAAGAGTCAATATGCTATGTTACGAGGATTACACTGCCCCTCTATAATATGTGCTTCGCTTAAGAGTTGAAGGGGTAACAATGGTATCATGTTATTTACTCATTGCTAGCCTTATATTTGCCTTATAAAGTATGAAATATGCTCTTAAAGCTTGTCTTGTTATATRAATGGCAGTTGAGTTGGCTTCATGTTGTTGTTTATAAAGCTTAYCGTGCTCCTCAGTTATAACCCTTGCCAATAAGTTGTGCTTATTAGGTTGTGATTGTTGTTGTGAGTATATGTTATTTATCATGGGTTGTACCGCATTTTGGATTCATGTTTGGAGTATCCACCTATAGAGCATATGTATATTGTGTCCTTCCTTGATAATAAAAACCATGAGTGGTTAATGCCTTAGTTATGATTTGAGGGACTTAWTTGTGAATATTTATGTGTTATTTCCGATGGATATTTGTTTAAAGACTCTCTTYGGTATCGCCARTGTTATGAATAGGTTTTTTTGTGCGCCCTCATGATAAGTGTTGAGGTTATCCAGTAGAGTATATTTTGTTTTTGACTTAGATACGTAACTCCTCCCGAGTCTCGACCATAACRCCRCTCGTTGTTGTTCAACAGGTGATGGGGTCGAGGGAGCTCGAGATGGAAGGGTCTCAAGGGAGGATTGGGGTCGAGGAACTTGCCTACCTGCTAGGTGTGCGTGATTGGGAGCGAGACAACCTGCCCAAAGTTGAGATCGACTTCTTCAAAGGCTATCATGTTTCTGACTTCCTTRACAAGTTTGASCAGATAGCGTCCCACTGCAAGTGGAATGACRAACAGATGTTGAAAGAGGTCATAAAGTATATTCATATAGGCTTGAAGGATGAAGTCAGTGGGTTGATTAAAAGAGCTGGGTTGTCATGGAGGAAGTTTCATAATGACATGTGGAATAAGTACCGGCTAGGTGAGAAACAACTGACTAAAGACGATCTTGAGAAGATAGATCGATATAGTTCTGTGTCAGTAGGGCACTTCCTGGCAGAGTATGAACGCGCCTCGTGCAAGGTCTGAGCGTTGTCTGAACATRACAAGTGTTTCGTCTTCCTCATGAACTTCACAGACGYCGAGCAGCGAGACKTGATTCGTGGGACAGAGGGGAGACTAATATGGGGTAAGATCCGAGAGAACTTTGAGCAAGGGGATTTCTACCAGTACCTCTGCCATACTCTGCGGGAGGCAAGGAAAAGAAAATGAGGCATTGGATAGTGAGAAGAGTGAGCTTGGAAAGGGGCGGAATGACCCTGCAGTAAGCACCTCTAATGCTAAGAAAGATGAATTTCATAAGGACGCTAAGGTCGTCGAACGAAATCATAGATGAAGCAACGAGGAGAAAAGAGAGGCAGCAGCGCATACCTGTGAGAGGACGTTTGACGCTCCAAGAAAAAAAATCACAGATGAGCGAAGGGTTGAGGGAGACGTTGGTATGACTCTACCGCTTGTTRTATCGGATCCTAAAAAAGGGTGTGACAACACGGGTGCGTCGTCAACTCCGAGTTGGAAAGGGCGAAGAAATAGCAGGCGGCGATAACAGTGGTCGAAGGTAGTATGTGCTTGTTGTGGGAAGACTGGTCATACCCCTCGTAGATGTAAGATGGCAAAGGGAGGAGCTAAGAGGTGAGACCGACATGCTTTAGGCAAGGGTTTGGTTCCTCCCAGTAACGATCACCAATTTACTCGTCTCGTCTATAGCAAAATAACGATAGAATAGTGTTGGTGGTCTTAAACGACTTATAAATAAACATTGAAAGGGCCATGACGTTGCGGAAGACTCAATTAGTAGCTTAGTAGGCAGTCATCGACTTATGTTGTCGTCAAGCTGAGTCTCCAAGTTGTTTTTAGACAGGCTTCTGGTCTTGTATATATTCTAGATTACGAGTGATAACTTTTACTTCGGGGGGTTGTGCATACGTTTTTGGGTTTGATAATCCACTCTTTAAGCTGGTTCAAGGTTTGCTTGAATGCAAGTGGAGGCCTTGTAAGATTCGGTTGTCCATACACTAACATCCTTTTATGTTTGTCAGAACGATTGAGATCATTTTTGTATATATCAGTCTTGYATGATTCATAAGGTATATTATACAAGGTCTTTTGTTTCTGATTGGGGCCTTGAATTGTGATGATTTGAGGCTTGTGAGGAATTGAGACTCGAGATAATCTGATTTTCTCCTGGGACCCATCTTGGTATGGAGTTTGATTCCCTTGGGTTGCAAGATCGTGCGCGTTTTTGGTTGTCATTGGCATTCTCACCATGGAGGCTTTGTGTGGCTTTCCCATATTTGATATATCAGAAATAAAAGGTTAATAAATGAAATAAAGGAGTGACAAAAGAGTTAGTGAAGTGTGCGAACCGAAGACGGTTCAATAAAATCAAGAAAGTGTGATTATCAGTGAAAGATCTATGGGAGATTTGAAGAGTCCAGGAAGTTATATGAAGAGAGAGGTTATGCCTGAAGACGGCCTAAGTGGTTATTGGTCTTATCTTGACTCATCTTCAAGTGAAAGATATTTTAAGGATTATATGGATAGTCCTTCCGTGCGTTGGAGAATGGTCGAGGAATTTTTATGATTGATTCTCCTTCAAGTGGGAAGGGGTCTTAATACGGTTTATGGAAGGCCCATCCTTGAGTGGCAGGGTGGCTTGAAGGADTTTTGTGATATAAGAGTTTTATCCTCCGCCAGAATCGACAACTTCATTCTGTTGGTTCTCAACTGCCGATGGGGGTGTCGCCTGCTGCAGGGAGACCCGCCTGATTTTGGGACCCCTCATATCTGGTCTTTGGTTGTGAGTCACGGGTGGCTTTGTGTGCGGCAGAGGGTAAGGAAAGAACTGCCAGAATTGGCATCCCCGTTTGTTTAAGACATATGGTAACTGGCGGAGGTGTCACCTGCGGCAGGGAAACCTGCCAGATTCAAGGACCCTTCACCTAGTTGTTATATGTTGCGAAAGGTCTAGCGCGCGGCAGTGATTTTCATGATTGAGGAGATTGATTTTTGACTAATAGTCGGTAGGAGTGTCGTCTGCGGCAGGGAAACCACTTGATTTTGGGGACCCTCCAATTGGCTTTAGTTTTGTTGAAAGTGGCGTTGTCAAAGAGTGTGAAGTAAGTGAATGTTATTTTGGAAGAAGATTATGAGAGTTTGCTCACTGAGCAAAACTTATRGATGACATTGGCAAAATGTGTGATAAAAGTGAAGGATCATACTCATAAAACTAGGATTTATGGAAAAAACGGGTGATCTTCTTTTATTTTGAAAGACTAAGTGAATATCACCACTCATGCCTTTGATGAATCAGTAAAATGAGTGGCTTTTGAGTGACAGTAATGCCTTACGGGACTGGGCTTAACGGGGCCCTACCCATAAGGTACAATTGTGGTACGTATGATGGGGTCAAACACCCTAATCTTCTAGATCAGCTGAAAGATTGGGGTGTCTGATTAAATCCCACAATGGGGTGTTCTTTTGAGAAAAAGCTTATAAAAGAGTGTATAGATCARTTGAGTTTGACTCATTGATGTATGAAAAGGAAAAAGTTTAAATAAAGATTCAAATCCTGAATATTTGATCCACCAATGGATTGGGTTTTGGCTTATAATAGGGTGATCAGTGTGTCCGGCACGATAAAATATCGTTCAAAAGAGACTGGAAGTGTTGTAGTCTGGAGTTCTGACTTTAGATAACTTCCTGTCCGTTATTATAGCTGGTGGAAAGTGGCTTTATCCACTTGTAAAATTAGAGATTAGAGGGTGTTAAGGCCTAGCCGGTTATTCGGCTATTGTAGGTTCCTACTTTAGTTAGAAACTAAATGCAAAATTTTAGTCGTCGACAGCTGCTTCGTTATTTTGAAAACATCAAGACTCGAAGATACTGTTTCTTGGGAATATGTGCAAGACAGTARTTGAATATGAATACTTGGTGCGACGGGGACGTCGCTTAATAGGGTCCGGGAAGACTGTCGTGCCAAATACCCTTACAAGGGTATTTGGCGTGCTTTTTGCAAGTCACGTCGGTGCGGCCTCGTCCGTAGTTGAGTAACGTGGACCGGGTATCGAAAGCGGGGTGCAGCCATGCGCGGGTTGGGCATGCATGGTGACGCGGGCCAGCGGGACACACGACGTTCATTCTTTTATTTATTATTTATTTATTTATTGTGCTTTTATCGTTTTCTAAAGTCTTTAGCTTGGCGATCGAGTTTGGGGTTGGCGTCGGGACCAAATTGCCTGGCTCTGCTACGGTACTGTTAGACAGGGATGGCCGACACGGCACTCGAAGACCCGAAGCCTACGCCTCCTTCGGCTGGGCCACTCGGGTGCCGGTATGTTCTTTGAGCCGGATGAATTCCCCAATCGCCGATCTGGAGACATAGACCGAAGAGGTCAATATGCGTGAGGGTGGTGGAGTCCGTGGTTATGGCGTCTCTTGTTTCCCCTTTGGAGAGCGTCGATAGTCTAAAGTGGAAGAGAATGGGGGAACATGTCGAGCGAGTCATGGGGCTGCAGCCATAGGGGTGGTGCAGGTTGCCACGGGGGCGCCGCTCGCCAGCCACAATCTGCGGAGAAAGGTTCGAGTGGGAGTGTGCCCGCCGGGGCCCGCAAGGTGGTGAACTATGCCTGGGCAGGGCCAAGGGGTGCCAGTAAAAGTTTGTCGCAATGCTGGCTGCACGACCCCAAGCTGGCCCAACAGCAGGCCGCGATGGCTTGCGAAGTTCTCCTTTGAATATTCGCTACTATCACCAAGATATACACCGGGACGCACCTCACCTAGGCCCACGCTGTAGGCTTAGCAGCGGGCCCACGCCTTCCTACTCACTGCGTTGTAGTACCATCGGTGGTTGGGGCTGTTAGATGCGGCAGGGGAGCTATTACACACTCTTTAGTGGGTCTCGACGGTAGTGGTTGGGGTTGGCACCGACTGGAGGGCCGTGCGCTGTGGACTTTGCAGCAGGTGTCGCGGTCACCTGCGGGCCGGGGCGTTGAAGCTGCCCTGATGGCAGATCACAGGTCGCTCACCTCAGTGCACTTCATTGTCGGGGCCGATCGAGTTCGCAGGGGAGAGTAGTGTAGTGGGCATGAAGGAGAGTACCAAGGAGCTGGCGGAGTGGCAACGCTGCAGCAGACGAGCGCTGAGGCAGTGGGGAGAGGAGGCAAACAAGGTGGAGTGAACCTGGGCGGGCCCCCGCGCCAGGTACATTCGAAGCAGAAAATGAAGATSGCAGTGAGGACGAAGAGAAGGTAACGAGGGCGGAAAGAGCATAGCGCCCTCGATTCCTAATGGATTTCGGCAAAGTAAAAGCCGAATCCCACGTTTTAGGCCAGGGCGAGCCCAATGGTAACGTTAGTTTTGATGTTAGATCAGTAAAATTAGAGTTAGTAAAGAAAGTAGGTGCGCGGGAGATGGCGGGAGTGAAGACGAGGGAGAACGGGGAAACACTTATTTCCCTCGTTTCTGATCGGATTTTGATGAGGGAGGGTCTCGCGCTGCCTTGTGCGGTGCCGGACTGATGCGCTCGACAGTAGTGTGTGGGCGGTCCTGCCCTGCAAGGACATGGGAAAATTCCATTCCAAAAAATACATAGAGAACTCAGACGGCCGACATGGAAAAATTCCATTCCAAAAAATACGTAGTGTAATGGAGCAGGCACGACCTCAAGCAGGCAACGACGAACATGACGGCGACATGTTATACGACTGTCGACTAAGACGTAGAGGAGTATTGCGCGGTCGTGGCGGTGCAGGAGTAAGGCCGGCGGGGCGAGTTTCGGGCCATATCGTGGTGGTCGTGCAATGCTGCGCATCACGGGACGAATCGTAACGTCCATCGACGAGGATGACAACCGGATCATTTGATCTTCGTAAACGTGCGATGACCTTGTCGAAGCTTCTTTGCGTGACGCGTTCCACGTGACATAGCCACTGTCGCGACCCTTTGCCTTCGTCACGAAAGAAATTATAGAAAGTTTCTTTCCTAACCCTCTTCATCCCTAGGCCTAGTACGAGGTTGTTCAATTGAGTGTGCGTCATCCCTGCCGCCAAAGTGGAGTGGAACCGTTGAGTCTCAACCCTCGACTCTTTCATTGCACCAACAAGTTTTCCGAAACTCTAGTGCCACGTGCACCAGTGTTGTCGACCCCCAGCCCCGGGACCCCGGCAGGGGTCCGGGGTTCCGGGGGTCGGCACCAGGGACCCCGGCCCCAA
>BFEA01000003.1:53893-64396 GCA_003427395.1 Chara braunii
GCCCTCCTCCCTCCTCCCTCCTCCCTCCTCCTCCTTCCTCCCTCCTCCCTCCTTTCTTCAACTTCTTCTTCTTCTTCTTCTTTTTCAACTTCTTCTTCTCGTTTCAACTTCTTCTTCAACTTCTTCTTATCGCCATAGGTTCCCTCCCTCCTCCGTCGACATAGCTTTCCTCCTCCCTCCTCCCTCCTCTCTCCTCCCTCCCCTCTCGCTATAGTCTCGCTCCCTCCTCCGCCGCCATAGCTTTTCTCCTCCCTCCTCCCTCGTCCCTCCCCTCTCGCCTCCTTTTTCATAAAGCACCCCCTCCCCACACTTCCTCATAGCTCACTAACTCCACGTCAGCGGCCGCCATAGCCCACCCATCTTACCCTCCTCCATCTTCCTCCCTCTTCCCTCCTTACCCTTCCCCACCCCTCCCTCCTTTCTCCTAATGGTGCTCCCACCATAGCTTTCCTCCTCCCTCCTCCCTCCTCCCTCGCCTCCATAGCGCACCCCCTCCCCCCACTTCCCCCCTCCTCCCTCCTTTTTCATAGCGCATCAACTCCACGTCAGCGGCCGTTGTCGGAGGGCGCAGTGCCCCGACCCTCCTCTGTGTGCCAAGTCCCTACTGGATACCAGGTCCTCGCTCTGATGCGGCCGCTCGTTAAGCCATTATGGAACCTCCACAGCAACGCTGAACTACCAGGATGGTGCCTTGAAATGGACTGGCCCTGTTGATGTCTTCCCTCAGCAAAAAGGTGCGCCACAGGGACTTACATTGGTCCACGCAGGCTCGGCGCCCTGCTGTACAGCAGAGCACTACCGGCCTGTGGTCGTGGTAACCTCTGGGTTCGCCCTGGGACGCGAAGGTGAAAAGACTGCACTAGCTGCGCGCCGATCGCTCCCTGGTCAGGTTATGGGTTGGATGCTTGGAGCGGTGGCCGCTGTCGGGAAAAATAAAATATAAAAAAAAAGAAAACAAAAAAGGAAAAGTGAAAAGAAAGCTAGAGGTTTAATCTGCACGACTGAACTGCCAACTTTAGTTTGGGGAAATCTTATGACCTTTAGTCATTTTGTTCCTACGTCTTTTTTATTTTCATTATTATTATTATTATTATTATTATTATTATTATTATTATTGATATTATTACTTACTTTTTCTTTTTATACGATTGTCAGACTCGGTTTTCTTTTCGGCCCGTCATATCGCGGAAAGGCCAACGGTTTGAATTTCGAGCCCAAACTATGGTCTATGGCCTAAGYTGGCTGACCCCCCCYTGTATATCGTMTGTGGATGGACTGTCCGGTTGAACGTCGCGCGGTAGGACCCCAAAAGAGGGGCGACCCGTGGCCGCATCGGTAGGAAGCTTATCACCCCCCTAATGGAGGGTCATAAGCTCCCTCCTTGCCATCCGACACAGGTACCCGCTAGTGGTAGTATGTGGATGCCTTATGGGTAATGTGAGGGGTCGGGTAGTATTCCATTATGGGATCGTCGAGCTAGCAAAACCATCACGCCAGGGAACGGAGAGGTTGCGATGGGTTGTAAGAGAAATCTACTCATAATGTGACCGTTCAAGTTGGGGATCTGCCTTCAGGTCCCTTCCTTTTATTCCACCTGGTTATTATCCTCGAAAGACTCGGTTAATAAAATAAAAGAATTCAAATATTATTTGAGTTTAGTCCCTCGTTTTAAACAAAGAGGTAGCGATAAGCGGTGGTACTATAAAAGAAAGGGGAAGCAGATTTCTGGTTACCGCCTTGCTAGTGAGCGCCAGGCGTGCTCTCCACGCTCTGAGTCAGGTTGCTGCTCACAGCCAGTCGTTCGACTACCTTGGCCTATGTTGTGAGCTTTCAAGCGCGCACTATTTTGGACCAGTGGCCTAGTACGATATGGGGTCTATTGAGCGAAGTCCGGCCATGGCGCTGCATGGATATAGGCCGGATTGTTGGAACCTCCGGACGCGCTGGAGGCAAATGTCTGGGGAGGGACCCAGTATCACCGCTATCCTCAACTACGACGGGGGAGATGAAATCGATCTGAAAATTGATGTAGACGGGGCGAAGGAGGGGGAAATGAGAACTAATTCTAAGCTGCAGGAGGCGATCACGGAGGCAAGGGATCGCGCGGAAAGGCGTTGCAGGAGGGATGGAGTTACCGCGAGGATGCGAGTGACAATGGCGTATCATGAGGCGGAGACTTCCATCGACACGATAGACCGGGAACAGGCACATTTGGACAGGGACTCAGGAGGAGAGAGCGAAATGAGTGAGGGAGGAGACCGAGAAACCGATCTCAAGTCCTGGAACAGGCCGGACCAGGTTCGCAAGAACCACCCTCCGGTGCGACCTGCGGAAGGCGGGCCCGAGGCCAGCTCGCGACAGCAGAGGCCAGAGGCCGCGGGACAGTTGAGATGAGGGGCAAGGGGGAGAGACACGTGTGAGAGAGAGAGTCTTCGAGAGCAGCAGAGGAGCACAAAGGGCGGACGTCAACTTTGACTTCCGCTCGCAGGAGTACACCACAGGAGAGGGACGACACGGAGGAGAGAGAGACACTATGGTTAACRCGTGTAGGTGCGAATCACGTGCGATCTGGCGGATGATGCCCTACCGGTAGAAGGGACGTAAGCGCGTGTGGTGTTGCTGACGTCACCTTCACTTCCGTTGGAACGAYKAGACCGTCACCCTTGCGCGGCTCAGGCGGCTATCATAGGAGGCATCACCCTTGCAAGAGTTGCGGCCGACGTGGACAGTTCGGGATGAGCTTGACCCGAGCTTGATCAAAGCAGGGCAGTCTTTTTTTTGCGAGTTCGGGCGACGGGGTCATCCATGCACGAAACCGGTGGAAAGTGAGCCGGAGACAGACTCGCGACAGCGGACAAGCGGGCGGTAAGACCTTGCATAGAGGGCACAAGGACAGGACAATGTCAACTCGTTTCTGCTCAGGTGAAGTAGTTGATCAGTCACGAGAGAGAGAAAAGACTTATTGGGCGTGTAATGGGCGACCGACTCAAGGGAGAGGTAGGCTGGTGGAACTCATCGCTTTAATGACTCACAAGAAAACCCTTTTCCCTTTTGTCTGTTGCTATTAGGCAGGGTTCGATCAGTCTGAGACTCGAGTATTGTAGGAAAATGGCCACATATAGCACGAAAAGGTAATTTCCGCCAGTCCCCGTTCTCCGTTCGCAATCTTTCCATAGTACCACTGCGAAATCTGATAAACTTACAGAATGGGAATGACTAAAATCGTGGCTTAAACTCAACAGAGTAAGGACTAACAGGGATTACCAGTTCAGCAGTTGAATCGGTTTGCGCAGGGCATGACACGAAACGCCAGTTCTCTCTTCGCCCAGTACGCCTAATTGACATTACTCCATCAACCTACCCTCCTTGGACACACGGGTACTAGTAGATTTATGCCATGAATGATGTCAAACTCAAATGATACGCAACGAACGTTTCATCAGACCCAGTGAGGAAGATTAGTCCACATTCAGTCACACGAGACTACGTTACTACGACAAATCGTTCGGAGACAAGTCGCTCAGAGCTCTTAGCGGGAGCTCTCTCTCTCCTTCTCGTGCACCGCTAGACATTGCCATGACATGGCTGCCAATAGCCACGCAACCATCCTAGTACTCACAAAACGTCCCTTGCTTCCGACAACAATTAGTGAGCGAGCAGTGACTGCCTAGACGCAGGTTCAGTCATCCGRCAATCAAACGACGAACACRCCCTGATGTTTTCACCCACATAACTTGATCGGGTAAAAGTTTCAATTAAAGCAAGTATTCCAAGTAAGGTTTTATCAGGTATTGCAATGTGGAAAGATGTATGATAAGAGGTCTGTAATATTCAATGGTCAGCTGGAGAATTATGGAGTTAGACTGTGTACGAGCCTGTAGTGCTTTACTCACCGTTCGTGTGACTGTGAGGTGTTGAGAGACAAGTGAATGCCAGATCAGATGACTCTCGCGTAAACGTCCATTGTACTGTTAAGTATGAGAGGGTTACAGACCTGGCATCAGTATCCACTTTGTGAATAAAGTATCGACGGCGATTTCCTTGGTTGAACATTCATCGAACTGACCCGTTTTCTCTTAGTATTATTTTTCCTTTTTTTTCTTATTTAATAATTACTGGGAAACTGGGCAAGCTCCGGACGACCGAGTTGCAGGAAATGAGGTCTCAGATCATTGCAGCACGCTTCTTGACCAGGCGTTAAGAAAGAGGAAAAGGATTTTCCCCCAACATGATTAAGCAAGTGCCATAGCCAACGAGAATCTCAATTTTGATGATTTGACTCGAGGGTTTAGTAGGTCGACGCTTATCAACATTACCCTTTCCGTTGATGGGGAAAAGGAAAATACTACGAGAAGTCGCTTACCTCCTGGTAAAATTCCTAATTGATGGAGATTAGAAGTTTTTTTTTTTTTTTTTTGTCCTGCCTTGTACATGAATGAGTACGTGTCAACTTTTTTTCGTATCCTGAGGTGATGGGTAAGACGTGAGACGCTAAGCAAGGGGGCTTTTGTACAACACGTGGGACTGAGAAGAGCGTTTGCCTAGACCCAGATATCATATAGTTGGGCTAGCAGCAGTAACGCACTTGTGTTGTGCATGTGTGTTAGTCATGTAAGACATCATGCTTTACTGAGGGCAAAGAGGGAACACGCAATACGCCCTGTTCGTGTTAGCCGTAAAACTGTACTTTATGCATGGAGACCTTAAGGTGCACAGTCTAGAGCAAGAACGCCCATGTTCACGATTGTAACGCCGAGTGCAGAGTGACCCTGCAATCAAAGTCAATCGACAGACCTTGATTAAGCCCAATGCCTTGATATCCTCTAGTAAGAATGATAAAGGACAGGCCAAGTGACAGTATGCAAAATATGGACGGGTCATACAATTAAGTAGGTGCTTTTGGGATGCCTAAACTGTGTGTGGGCTGCATGAGACGAAAAGCTTTGAGCGACCCTGATTATGCGTGAGAAACCCCAGTGTCGGCCTCGTTTGGGTTCCCAAGAGTCATTTTGATGTCGAGTGTGTCATAATCTTGATGGTATGTCATTCGACGATGCAAATGCACGCTTACGATTCTCGGCTTGGCCTACTCCTGGTCGATACTGACACCCTGAAGAAAAAAAACGGGCAATGTTCTGATGTACGAAAACTGTTGGGGGCGACTTACTTCTCTTTGAGTATCAAGCCCAACCGAGCTGTTTTCAACCCACCTTACTTGTTGTTCGTAACTTGGTAAGTCATAGAAAACATGAGAGAAGACGAGATCCTAGTAGGAAAGTGTTGTTCTGTGATAGACAGAAAGGAGAGATGGGAGGAAGAAGCCTATACAGATAGGGAAACTCATAAACTGACTCAGAGGAGGTATGTTGTAGAGATGGCCGGAGGAAAGAAGTATATCGAATATGTGCTTTACTTTTATGGTCGAGATGGTAAATTGCACAGTACCAGTTCGTTCCTAGAAGCCATCGAACAGGCCAGATCAAGGCTCGTGTAAAAGCAGGAAATACCTAGACTCCCTTCACGAATTTCATTGGTATCTTGGTTAAGGAAAAGTTTCACCTTGCCAACTGCAGTGCTTTAAATAATCGGTGTCCTGGTAATCGAACATCCCAAGAACTTGACCAAAATCAGATCACGGTCTGATTAGGATTTCAAATCTGCTGTCAATCAGTTTTCAAATCAGCAGTTCAACAATGTTCAGTCTTGCCAGCGTATCCGATAGGTAGGCAATACACAACTCTTGGTGCTCAGTCATGTCATTAGTCAACAACGCTCTTATGCAGTTGTCAGTGACTAGCACTCAATGCAGTTGTCGGTGACTAGTACGCAAACGCAGCTGTCAGTGACTAGTACTCAATGTTGTTGTCAAAAGAGCGGCACTCAAAGCAGCATTCAGAAACATGTCTGACTCTGTAAACTTGTCAACCCAGTGACTGGTTGGTAATTGAATCAGCAGCCTTTACATGTGATCAGAGCTCGGTGATTGTACTTCCCTGGACCTAATCAGGAGTTAATTAAAATTTTCAATCAACGCCCAGTCAATTTTTCAGGTAGCAATCCAGTTGCATTCAACTACAATCATTACCCGACAATCTGTTATCTGTGCAACAGTCAGATCCCGGTCTGGACTGAACAGACGCTTGACGGTTGCTATCCAACACAAAGTTCAAGATTATTCAGACGGTATCTTTACTAGAAGGGACCGACCCGCCCTAATTTCCACTTCAGCCTATGAGTACAGTCCAATCATCCTCGGCTCAGGAGACTGTCCTGACSAGTCTCTGATCRCTTCCAGAGATGCTTTCCGGTATCGGTATGTCAATGCAGTCGGTTTCAYACARGAGKACCTATCCATCTATGTKGTCCACACTGAGTTCGTTGGTGGCACCGTCCATGACTTGAGGCCCTACTTGAAGAAGGGCAAGGAGTCTCATGAGCACTTTAACTTAGTCTGGACTGCAGCAGCCAGGTACCTGGAAGAGAGGGAGAAAGAGTTCGACGAGAGCGGTGCCAAGCTGATTCACAGMTTCGGACCAAAGCTCTTCTCTGACTATCCCAGACCTYCAGTACCTTTTACTCTGACTGATGGTTCTTGYTGRGGCGACTTGATAGATTTGCCAAAGAGGTATATATCATCGGCGCAGATTGAGTATCAGGCCTTGACGGAACCCTCAAAGTTCGATCATCTCAGACGGGGAATCTTCTCTATACCCTATCTGCCTACATTATGAGAAGAGTTTTGTTCCATGATTGACTTTCGGGTCATGTACCTTGGATGAAAATGTTTTGAGCTTGCAGGCTTCAGGTGGCTCTACATACAGAAGTCACAACCTCAGAGACTATGGAGACATGGCAAGAAGCCTAAACGACAGACAACAAAATGAGAGATTGAGTGCGAAGTTCAGAGGGATGAGTGAGGACTCCTGATTGATGTTGATCATGCTCTCTTCCATATGTACTTCCTGAGACTATTATGAGTTTTCATTCTTCTCTCATTCATTTAACTCTGTCATTGCTCGAGTTAGTCGGTCTTGCTTTTTACATTGTTCTTGCTTGATGATTGTTTTCGAGGATGATTCTGTCACAGTTCTCAAGATCGGATTGACATAATTTATGCATGCATAGTACTTCACAATTTATGATTATTATTTGCACGATTCTCTGTTATTCCGAATCAAAATAAAAGATTCCTAAGACCGGGGACCGACGAAGACCGTAATTGAAGGGTTTCGCTCGAAGCCGGACGCACMCAACAGAAATATATTTGCTTTATTTAATTTATTTTATTTATTGCAAGTTGCGTGATAGTCTGTTGGCTTTCTGGTCGCCTAAAGTGGCTTGACTGGAAAATGTGCGATAAAAATAGCGTCGTTGTCGGGGACATGAAAAATTTTCGTGTCCGGAACGAGCCTGGGTCAGCAAACAGCTTTGAGCTTTGATTAGGCCTTGAGAACTCTTGACAAATTCTGAATTTTTCCAGACTCATTTTGCAATCCTTTCTTGAGCTATTACTCTCTTGAGAAAGTTAAGTTGCTAACTGAGTCTTATCTTTCCTTGTGTGAGGTAGCACACTGGACTAGAGAAGGAGATTAACGTTACTGACTAAAGAGAATCAAGCTTGATCTCAGGTATGTCTCATGAGCCTTTAATATCCTTGAAACACTGCGAAGGGAAAGAAAGAAGCAAGAGTTCGTTGACCTCAACAAGAATGTTAACTTCTAATGCATTGAGAGAACTCTCAAAAGTAACTATCAAAGGAATATTCCCCTATCAGTATGAGCATTGTTGGGTCTACCRTTCTGGCAATTCGGCCATTCGCGTAGTGCTGGCTCGCTTCTTGGAGGGAGATATCTATGATATCCGTCCTTATGTCAAGAAGGGAGACTGTAACGAAKGTGAKACMTTTAACTGGCTATGGGGAATTGCGATCCAACCTCTTTATGATGAGAAAGCAGACCTAATCAAGCAAAAGAAGAGAGTGGAGTGGGGTGTAATGCCAGTAACGTATGAGACTGTTCCGATCCCTCCTATACCTGACAGCTATTGTGATGGGACTAACTGGTTGCCAATTATCAGTATGGTACTGAAGTGGAAGAAAAAAACTGGTGGTCATGAGAACTAARGAGACTTCAGCAGAASAAATCARRCACAGAAGGTTGAAATTTRACARRGGTTCRGKTCCAAGTCAAGAGAAGGTCGAGTGTCTTCTAAGGTCACTAAATACTCTAAGCAAGAGAGAGGTGTTCGCATATGAGGTTGTCGGATATGAGATGGTCGAGAGCGGATGGGAGCAGGAACGATTATATATATTGATWTTTTATTTCACRGACCTGGATGTGTATGATGTAAGAATTTATGTCCCAAAAGAAAGAAGTACTGAAGCAGTATAWGGGAGATGCTGGGGATTTGCTGAAGAGGTARTACTGAAAAAGAAAGAGAGATTTGAGAGGGAAAATAAGAACTTCACTGGATCTACTCTATTCACTGTATTTGAAGGATTTTTAGYTYCTCCCTTGCCCGATATAAATTTGTCAAGAGAAACTTGGTCTGCGGTGGTTGAGTTTGCTCTGAAAGTAAAATGAGACCAAAGAGTGAAATGAGTCGATGTTATGTACCCTCAAGGGAGAAACCTTGGCTTAGACCGATAAGAGGCCATGGAGCGTTGAGTAAGGTTGAATCAAATAAACTGTTAAATTTCATTTATTCTATAACGAGTAGAGTCATAATCCCCTATGAGATCGTGAGGTATGAGGCATAAAAAAATCAGGGCGAGAGCAGAACAATCTGTATGTTCTTACCTATTATTTTATTGATCTTGATGAGTATGATATTGAGATCTATGTACCGAAATAAAAATTTGAAGAGTGTAGAAAATGTGCATGTTGGCAACGAGCGTCGAACCTTGTACATGATGAGAAGAGAAGGTTAAAACGAGAGGGAGAGAGTTTCTCCTTTAGTACCTTTTTCCGACCCTTTGTTAGGATTCCATCACTACCTGTTGAGGGTCTTACATTCTCAAGACACAATTGGTCAGCCATGATAGATCTCGCATGGAAAGTGAAGAGAGTCCAAAAAGAATACTCTCAGTAGCCAGAATAACTACTGTGAGGGGCAAATTTTATGAGGTGACAGGGTATGATAATCCCTTTATAATCTTTAGGCATGAGATTTGTGGGAAATGACATATAATATTTCATATCCCTGTAGTTAAAGTCCTGAACTCTGGCAGTTTGGATGTGAGGGTTTACTCCTCTACCTGTCTAGAGGAGAAAATTAACTACTTGGAGTATTTAAAAGGGGCGTATATCAGTATTGAGCGGACAAAAGAATGGTTAGAGAAACTAAAGAGGAAAGTAACATGGGGAGTGAGAATAAGGGAATTTGAGAGTCTCCCTGAGTTCTCAATTGCTGAGGGATTTGAAGACAGGAGAGATTGGATGTCTTTGCTGGACGCTATTGCTCAGATTGGTAGAGCAAGGAAGAAAGACTCTACTGTGATGATAAAATCCCTGCTTCTGAGTACCTTTGAGCACAGGTTCGAAATCCTTGATTATGTCCAGCCTGAGATCTAGCTTTCAGATATTTCCTATGATGGTTAGCGATGCCCAGTTTGGTTGAACAGTTAACATTTGGGGTTGTATTGGAAGGGAGAATAATCAAGGTAGAAGGGACTCTTCGGATCTCTGACAGGAATCTTTCTACTCTGGATGAGCTTGAGTTCTTGCAGCCTTTCTTTTATTGAATGAGAAATTTTGCCCTGAGATTTGTCACTGATCAGATTGAGATAAACTATTTATTAAAGGTGGTGAAAGTGGGAACTGCTGAGAGAATCTCATACCACACTTCTAGGGAACGAGTCTCTCTTGCCAGAAGGATCAACAACGGTTTGTAAGCAATGCAATTTGATTATGAGATTACAGACTTGACTCGATATTTTATGATTCGGGGTACTATAAAAGGGTATAATAGAAGACTGAGTAGGGATGATGAAAGAGAGTTGATTGAAAATTACATTGGAAGGATGAAAAGAATTGCATTGCCCTTGATCATTACCCAATTTAATATTGCTTATACTCTTTATGTATAAAATTCTCAAGGGGTAGAGCAAACAAGAAAAGAGAGGAACGAGTTTGTATCCCTAGCGAGAAGGGTGAGAGACTGAAGTGAAGAGAGGGGACTAAGAGTGGTAAGGGAATAAGAGGTAAGCGTCAAAAAAAAATTATGGTCAAGATGGCTAGTCGGTCGAGACCTAGCTCATCTGCAGGGACCTGGGTAGCACGGCGTACACGTACACGGCCTCCACATACGTCCATACACGTATGCACGTATGCGCATACGTGTCGCATACGTATGCGCGCGTACACAAATTTAAGGTCTGCGTACGTGGTGAGAGCGGGCCGTTTCTCGGGTTTGTCTGGGTCCGGTAGGGGTTGGGGGGTGGGCGTTGGGATTGGTTGGTGTGTGTGTGTGAGAGAGAGAGAGAGAGAGAGAGAGAGAGAGAGA
>BFEA01000003.1:93162-150837 GCA_003427395.1 Chara braunii
CGTGCCGTTGTGAGTGTGGTCACGAAGACAACACCACAACAAAGTCGAAATCGCTCTCCCCGAAGCCTACGGGATGAGGGTGCCGAAGCTGAGAGTCGGTGACAGGCACCTTTTTCCATCACTGCACGCTCGGTATATCGTCTTCTCCGACAGCCTCGCCAGGTGAGTGCGCTCTCCCTCTCTCTTTTCTTCTCCTCCCTCCTCTCCTTCTTCTTCTTCCTCTTCTTCTCCTTCTTCCTTCTTCTTTTTCTCCTCCTTCTTCTTCTTCCTCCTCTTCTCCTTCTTCCTTTGTCTTCTTCTCCTTCTTCCTTCTCCTCCTCTTCTCCTTCTTCCTTCGTCTTCTCCTCGTTCTTCCTCTCCTTTTCCTTCTTGCACGCCTCCTTCTTCACTTACGAGCCCGTATCTTCCCTGCGCACCTTTTCTGCCAGCCTATGCTTCTCCCGCGCGGCTCCTCCTTGGCTACATTCGGAGTCCCCGCCGCTCTACCGTGCGCAGTCTCTCCCTAATCGCACTACCTCCACGCGGCAGCATTCCTTTTCCGTTGCTATCACCTTCCCTTCGCTTTCTCGTTCTTTCCCCCCTCGCATCCGTACTCCTGGTCCTTCTCTCTCGTGCGCTACCTTCTTCCTCCCGGTCATCTTCTTACTTGCCTTGGCCGCGGTATCCTATTCCATCTCCTCCGCGCAGATCTGCTCCCTCAGGCTATCTCTCCCCGCTCCTCGACAACTGACCTCGTTGGCTTTGCCAGGTGTTTCGAGACGCCCCGACAGCACCAACAAGCTCTCGACTGTCGGGTAGCTAAGCGGTCAGGGCTCGAACGAATCTGCTCTAGATGGCAGGTTAGATTCGTTCGAGTAAGTTTTGTAAAACGAGAAAGAATCAAAAAAATAAAAATAAAAAAAAATAAAGGTAAGGCAAAAAAATAAAAGGGAAAAATGTGAGAAATAAATCTAACCATTAATTTAGAAAATGAAAACTAAACCTAACCACTACTTTCCCCGTGGAGCCACCTGTCGGGTCCGAGGTGTAGGCTCAACCAACCTCTGACTAACCCCCTACACGGAGAAAGTAGCCACCTGTCGGGTCCGAGGTGTAGGCTCAACCAACCTCTGACTAACCCCCTACACGGAGGTCGCGGGTTCAAATCCCGACTGCCCAAGTACTGGTGAAAGAGTTGTTGAGCTCCTTTACAAAAGGAGCTAGTTTAGCATTTGGGTAGACTCATTCCCTGTACCCATTGCTTGACAGTCCATACCCTAAACCTACTAAGCTAACTCCTACTCTAATTAGGAAAAGAGCCGCTCGTGTATAAATAGAGTATCGGGGCTCAGCCCTCCTAGTGGCCTAAGCCCATTTCTAAGTTTTGTGTGTGTGCACGCTAGCCGGTCTGCGCGGCTGTCTGAGTACTTGTCGGCCTGAACGTGTGTGTCTGTAACCCGCAAGGGTACTTGGTCGCCCGGAAGGCCTGCAGGGCGGGTACTTACCTATAGCCGCGTTATTAAGGGTTGCGGCGGAGGAAAACACACAAGTGGCGGGAAAAAAGATCCGCAACACTTAGCAGAAAAATACTCGAGTATCAGGTAGGATGGTACCTTACCAGTAGAGGTAGACGTGCCGGGTACTCGGGATTGGGCAGAAGAAGACAAAAGTTTGCAGTTTTAGAGGCCGGTATCAGTAGATAGACGGATACCAGTTCAAGTAGCCTGAGTCCAGGCCCTATGCGGACGATATCAGAGCTTTCAACGGTGTCTGTTGCAGCCGTCTGATCCTTTAACGGTTTTAGATTGTGGTTGCCGCATTCCTTGCGACCTTTCTTGTGTTTCTACCAACCCACCGACCCTAGCGGTCGGAAACTTTTAATTTCTATTAACTCCTTCCGGCTGTCGTATGCATTGTATCACCGCATGTGGCTACCCGAAAACCTCGACCTTATAGATCAAGAAGTTTTGCTTCATGGTGTCAAGCCTAAAAAGTTTCACTTTTTACTCCAGACCATCCCCGACACGGTAACCGGCATCGATACTGTATTCCATGCCAAATCATGAGCAAATACCCTTGTAAGGGTGTTTGCTCCGACAGTTTTCTCGGACCCCATTAAGCGACGTCCCCGTCACTGGGGAATCTAAATGCAAAGAAATGCCTTCTGACGCGACAAGTTGTCAAAATCCGATTTCCTGGATGAAGTTGTGGTTTGAAGACCCTCACTGTCCCCCTTGGCGCGTGCATACTGCTAGGATTTTAACCTGGGTCTCCCACATATAAAAAAATGACAACTCCCAAGAAAATATTATTCCATATAAACCCGAGTGGGGATACTGGATTCGTACTACAGTCGCGGAGGTCACCAAGGAAGACAATAATAAATTTTTCCCCCAACTTTATACTTTATTTGCCAGGATTTCGTTGGGTGTCCGAGGAGTTAGGAATTAGAATAGAATCCAATCTTTGGACGCGGATCTTAACCAAAGTCAAATTTTACCGTCCCACCCGAAGTCTAATGCGAGGGGATCGGCGACCTTAGCCTCAACCCACCACAGCCGGTTGATCAGGCCGAAACTGCGGTCCACCGCATTGTTATTTTGGCGATGGTTCCCGTATTGGTTACGCAATATCGGATAAAATCTTCCTATCATTCTAGACCTGACTCTTGATCCCTCATATCTACCTGAACCAATTTCATTATTAAGGAGGCCCCCCCTCAGGTTTTAGTTCTAGGCCGTAATCGGAAGGTCCGCTACCTGGTTATACTTGGTCAGCAACCCACGCTGGGAGTTACGTCCCAACGATGCCAATTTTCTACCATAGGCTTGGTAATTTCAAGTCCCTCTAACTGACCTCCTAGAGTGGATGAACGATAATCATTTAAAATATATATGAAAAACAATTTGACCAAATAAATTCCCTCGTCAGTTTGAATAAATGAACCTCTTTGCAAGTATATATGAAAAAATTTTACCAATAAGAATGATATATCATGATTGTCATATTGTTACTGAACGAGGGGCATCGTCAGAGCCACTTAGAGGTTGTGTCTCCCAGACCTCGATCACAGGCTGGACAGACACACGTCTCGGGGATCTTCAACCAACAGGAAAGTCAACCAAATATCCATAAAAAAAATATAAAAGTATTGTTTGACTCCTTGTCTTATCAGAAGGCAGAAAACACATTCATTCCATAACATACATTTCCCTGACTTGCAGGGTTTTTCAGATGTATCAAAATTTCGACTTTCTCACATCCCCTTTTTAGAGACTTTTTCAAAAATAATCATATAGGACAAGACATGAAAAGACTGGCAACAAAGCAAAACATTTTCAGAATGTACAAACCACATGTCACTCTTGAACACCTAGGTGTTTCTCCAAGCATCCTAGTTCAAGACTTCATAACATAGTCTGTATACACATAAAGGGTACACACCTCACCAATCAAAATCAGACACTGGACCAACCCAAATGTGAAAGTGAAAGCGCTCATCGGCGGTATACCCCATAAATAGAATCCGAATATGACTCAGAAAAAAAACTTAGTCGGATCCATAATGTCGAGTCAAAAACAATCTTAAGACTCAAGTCACGTGTCTCTCCTATCCTCAATTACTAAAGTACACCCGTTGAGTCAGAAAAGTATAAAAGAGACAATAAAATCTTATAACACCTTCTATGACACATCATCTATCCTATCTACTGAAGTTCATCATTGCATCTAAGCGGGAAATAAATAACAAATATGTCGCAGATCTTACCTCACACTCGACTACTAGAGTATAATATCTTATGTGAAGAAAGGAAAATGTGAGAGTCGTATTATAGAATTTAGAAGAAAGAATCAAAGAGTCGTCCATCCACCATTTAGGCGCAATTTTTTTCCAATTTCTCTATGTTAAGCCCTAACTACTTAAATAACTGGTATCTCAACCTTTCTTTGGCCTGCTTACCTATGTATCCCTTCATGTTGATAAGCCTCTTGTTCCTATCTGTCTTAGCAAAAACCCTCAGTCTCACTCTTTTATACCGAGGACAGTTTTCTCTCAATTGTATCTCCTTCATATAGTGCCTACACAATTTTCTCCCTTACTCCTTTGTCCTCTTAGTCATGCTAAGATGTTTCTGTCAAACTTTTTGTCATTTCAAGGGACTAGGTTGTCGCCTCTGAGTAAGACCTTCTCCTATTTTACTATCGTCCATATAAACCTTGAAGAATTTGTTGAATAGTCCCTGAAGTTAGTGGCTTAATGACTTCAGAGACACTACATGGTAATATGCTTCGTGCTCTGCTCACTCATTCCTCCCTGCTCTTCACCAGACTTTGATGTTTGCCTTTTTGAACTCTCGTTCTTCTCTTGTCCTTACACCAGGAGTGTTCCCCCAAACCCCATAATTCCAAATCCTTGCTCTTCCTTCCACTCAATTATGGACTCTATCATTTCCTTCGCCGATTTCTCAAGACTCTGTTTAAAATTATTTCGTCTCCTTCTCCATCTTATTTCACTGTCTCCCCTACTTGTCATATATCATGCTTCTGTAGATAAACTTTTTCTCACCCAACTTACTTTCCTCTCTGCATATCTTCCTCATTCCATCCTCCAATACCCTTTACCAATTACCTCCTCAAGAGGAGAACACTTCTATTTTTGATAGTCGTGACTTCTTCACGACGTTACCATTCAAGGTCAAAGTTGAGGTAATCGCGCAAAAAGTTAAGAAGATCCTTCCCTTGAAACAACAGAGCCCTAAGGCCTTGGGGCATTGACTCGTTTACAGACTCGCGCGTTAGTGCTTTAGCGAGAGACAAATTCCTCCAAAGTAGGACCTTCGCCAATCCGCCATCTTTAGCCATTGTCACCATTGCAGATATGTATAAGTACAGCAAGCGACAAAGCGGCAGGCTGTAAGCCGAAGATAATTCTTAATAAGCATCCCCTTTCCTATCTTAATAAAACTAAAGGCAACCAATACCTCCAATATACAAACGCATAATCTTTAAAACAACTACCTGACAGAGTAGTAAAAGAGCACCGTAAACATATACGGATCATGTAAGCAAATGCGAAAAAACACCTAACTTAAGGCTATAAGTTGTGTGCATGAAAGTAATAACACTGCATTCACTGCCCGCCTACCTTCATCCAAAGCTCATCAAAGTATTAATTTATTAGTCTAAGTCATGAGAATCAGTGTAGGTGTTAGCAATATAAGTCGTACTTTGAAGCTTTCGTTTGAGGAGCACGGACCCCTTTTCTAGGTACAAACTGTATACTATCTCACTCGTATAACGCTTGTATCCCCATCCTCGTTCTATCAAAGCGGCCTCGGCTGATGTCTTTATTTTTCTCTCATCCCCTGAAATATTGGGTAGAATGACTCGCAACGGGGAGGACGGAAGCACAAACTTATCTGCACCCTTGACCTCTATAACAACAAATACCGGCTCATCTCCTCTCTGACACATTTCTTTTACCCACTTTGCGGCAGCAACTTCAGCTAGTCTTAACGGCCTTAGTGAGCAGATTCCCACGTCCCATTGCCGGCTCGATACCAAATGTAAAACCAAAAAGATGACGAGGTGTTTAAAGTCACTTTTACAACTGCTCTGTCTCCACCGTCGTTGAAGTCAGATTTAATCCAAATAAATATACCCTCATTCAAAGATATAGCCCACCAGGAACTGATATATCCATTCTCCATGACCAGCCTTGGCAAGGAGAATTTCAGCCCGTCTTTTTTTTCAATAGGCAAGGCTACATCGGGGTCTTCCCTAGCATACGTCATTCAGGCCTTCTTCAACTACCCCTAGATCCTGCTTACACAGACAAATGTCCGTCAAGGATCTCCCATCACTATACATATTCCCTCCTTTATTACACTATCATTCTTGAAAGGTAGTCTCCAAATCATACCTTACTAACATCCCTCATTTCCAACGTCTAAGATCATTCAAAAATCGGTGACAAAATGCTGTGATAATGATGCATTCACAATTTTTGGATATTGAATGTCATAAGTCATCATAATGACTTGTTGCCTATAGTAATGATATGTTGTCATAGTGATAGCAATATTTACAATAGTTAAGTGAATAGTATTAGCAGGAGAAAGAGTAAGTTTAACTGATATGTGCGTGCATGGTGATGACGAAAAAATTATAGTAACTGTTACGATAGACAACAGGCATGCTGCGGTCAATAATCCTCTCAACAATGAATGCTTTTAAGATATAAAAATGAGAGTGCTACATTCTACTCCCCGGGCTTTGACAGGAGTATATTGTGTCAAGGGGCAGTGTAATCCCTTAAAAGGGTTAACATCTTAGACTCCCAAGCCTCACTGCTTCACCCTCTGATTCCAATATTTGTTCCTTGCAGACCCTTGTCCATTAGTAGACAACCCCACCATACACGTTCCAGGATCCATATCTCATCTCGTGCAGATGAACCCACTTGACACAAAGATAGTCGGGGCATCACCCCCTGCTTCCTTGCGGCAGGTAGTAGTCGCCTCCTTCACAGACCATAGTCTAATAAGGCTCAAATACTTTCCTCCTTCTTAATAGTAATGTAGTCACCTCTCCTCAAAGAGTTAGGTGACAACACCCCACTATGGACCAGGAACATAGTTTCGACGTGGGTCTCACTACTACTTCTGAAGACGAGTTTATAGCTCCTTCAAGCCATCTTTCAGGGAATGGATAACTTTAGGATTGCAACTCCCCCAAGAGTAGACTCTACACACTGACCACCTCTTCAGAGAATCTCTTCTCCCAAGAAGTCGGTCACTCCATTCACCTCCGAACCCGCGTCGAACGTGGATTCTACGTAGCACTTCTACTCTTTAATAGGAGAGCAAACCAACCATATAGGTTTAAGTGAAATCGGTACAGACGGATAGTTATATCTGATTAGCTCATAAAGATGGATTAAGGCGCTCAGTTTTAAACAAATAAACTCAGACACGTAACTTGGTGAGCAACCATGAATAAAAATGCATCAGATAGATAGTCTCATATGATTAATATTAGATATACTTGACTCAAATAAATGTGGCACAGATGAATACATTTACATAGATAAGCCCAATGAAATGGTCTTAAAGCGAAGGAATTTAAGCGCTTAGATTCAGACAGATGATCTTGGAGTAGATGAGTTCTAACAGATAGCCTCATACCTGAATCTTGTCAGCAAGCTAAACATAAACAGGATTATTCAACACCGAACTCCTCACCGCCTTACTGACTGCACTCAGGACCCGGAGCCTTTGACCGCCCTTTATCGACGAAATCGACCTCTAAATTTCTCCCATGGATGGACTCGACTTACATTGACTTTTTCCTAACACTGGACTTTTATTAAGAACCCACAACAAACGAGGGTCCCTACTGACTCTACCTATATTTAGACCCCCTTGTATCCCTAGGTATGTCTTCCACTCATTGGCATATTACTAGAACTTTCCTACCCTTCTCTTGCTATAACCGATTGATCGGTACTTTTACTTATGAAGAGAAATTTGTGCCTATTCAGGACGAAAAACCCTTAGGAATCAGTTCACACCTATCTAGATCGCCTATCCCTAAAGAGGTGCCAACACCTTTCCTCAACTCCCCTTTTCCTTCCCAGACAAACACCCGTCGTCATGGGTATTGTTACTGATAAGGGAAGAAGTATAGAAATCATCGTGGCCTATTCCCCCTCGAGGGTGTTTTTGTCTGATGACCTAGACAAGTACTATTACTTATCATGGTCAAGCTTCGTGTTGACGGGTCGATCTTTAAATGATCCCTTTGTACAATAGGTATGAAATCAACCCGCATAATTCTATCTGATATAGGAAGAATTGTGTCAGGGTGATACATAACTGATGATCCGCAGGTGCAGCCTGAGACACTACGGGACGGTCAAACACATGAGGCGGCGGCGGAAGAGCAGGTCAAGGCGGCTGAGGAAGGACAGCCAACTGCTGAAGCCGACGTGCCATAGAAGAAGAGAGAGAAGTATATTCCACTGGATAAGTACTAGAAGGTAGTTCGAATCGTGGGGGCGGAGCGTCGTAATGTTGCTCGTACTTATAGGAATAATAGGTCATCGTTCCAGGGGACGGCGTGCGTTCGCGCAAGTCTTCCTGATGTCGGCGCAATCTCACCCCTTCCCACTTTTCCTCCTCTTCCTCTTCCTCCTCTCGTTTTTCTCTTTCCTTTGTCAAATCAATCGGTCTTTCAGTCGCTTTCCCTTGTCGTCCACTTCTTCCTCTTCCAGCTCCAGATTCGCGCGGCATGGCTAGAGAAAAGGTATTACTTGCGTACCTTCCTAGCCGCCTGTTGATCTTACGTATATAAACTACCTAATTGCTTACCTAAAGGTTTTCAGAAGCGAGAATTATTGCAGAGACGAAGATTATTATGGTGGGAAGAAATTAGTGCTACTGAAAAAACCTCTTAGCGCAGATTCGATGAGAACTTCGTCAATTCTTATCGTGTCAATCGACTCATCCGCTATACCTACCGACTCTGCTTTTATCAAGACTTCACGGTTCTCAGCCACTATTCGCATATTCCCCTCACGAACAAGCTCGGGAGCAGTTCCCTCGGAAGGTGATAGGGATGTCGTCTAAAGCTTACATGACTTTAACTAGTACTCATTTTCTCTTTAGAGGAGCTCGCTCTTATGGACCACCAAATATCCCAAATAGCTACCCTATTAACAAGTGGAAGCCACACGACATTCTACTTTGTCGTTTCGCTAGGGCTTCAATTTACCAGACCCAGGTCCGTTTACATAGGACCCCGACAGGCAACCGAAGTCCCCGGCAATAACGCCACCTGTCGCACTCGGCGCTCCCGCACCCTGCTGGGAGCGCTAAAACCTCACGGTCGTGTCACACAGGATGTATTCCTAAACAAAAGAACTGGTCACCACTCCGACCGTGAGCGCGTGCTATACCTCTCACGACACCCCACAACAGGTTGGGGAGCCGCGGGGTACAACTTACCTCTACCCGAGGGGCTGTCACTACTCTCGGATAGGCGTATCCCTGTTGAGCTACCGGTCCACATACGAAGGTTTTTACATGCCTTTGTAGAGGTAGGTCGACCGAGGGCATTTGCTCGATCGCTGTAGCATAAAATGGGGTACGCGCGGTAAGACGCCTGCAACTGACCCGTTAGATATTCAGGTCAAACTTTTAAAAGACAGTCTATTTCCGCTACTGCGTAATGTATTATTCTTTCGACTAATATCAAACCAACTTTCTACGAAAGGGCATCCTATCTTCCTTAACAGGTTATGATTTAGCTGAACATCAGAATAGTATAGAAGTTAAGTTGAACATATGATGAATATGGAAATATTACCGCCAAGAACCCTTCTCAATTTCACAAGTGTTGTGTGTCCGAGACTCTTCAACAGACCAGGTCCAGTTCAATCCAAAATCACGCACAAAAACAGACATGCACAGAATAATGCAAAGACAGTTCACATGCCACGCACTACCGGAGTCAACCATCAACCATTGACCTTGTCCCTCACTTCCCAAACCATGTATGACAACCTTATCTTTCCAGAGACGTAAGCCCAGCCCCCTCACAGTTCTTCAAAGGACCCTTGAGATTGACTAGGACCATTTAGGCAATGACCACAGGCGACAGTTTTACTAACCATAGGGTTAGACTTTAGAGGTGGGTATCAAGTCAAAGGAGAAAAGTTGAATCGGTAACAACCGACCTGTTATCGAAAGATAACAGAAATTTGGGTCCTTTCTGTAGAACCTCTCCCTTGAAATGCAGTAGATAAACAGGGACCTGCACACACACAGGTCAACAAAGATTCAACACCCCCACTCGATTTCCCACATATTGATATCTAAGGGTCACGCCCTTAGACATGGGTAGTGAGCTCTGGGATCGACACCCCAGGCCTAGTCTCTAGCTTTACTTTCACAACCTTACCCTAAGTCGTCTGTCACTCTCTCCTTTCACTCAAGGAGTCTCATGCCTGTGTCCTAAGTCATCTTTAGGGAAACTCTTAATCCCCCTACTCTAAGTCCTCGCATTTTCTCTCTTGGGGATAAGCGCACCGTTTGACGCTTATGTAGATGAGATGTAATTCATTCATCGTTGTAACCTTTCACCTGAAAGTCATGGACGGACATGAACTACGCGGTGGTTCTTAAGTTTCTTTCTCCCGCGGTCCTATCTTTTTTCCTTGTTCCATTTCCAGATATGTGAAGACCTTGCTCCAACAGGAGCATTGTTCCTTCCTTTCTCTTCTATTTGTGTTACTCGTAGAAGATCTGGATGTCAACCCCTCTCCAGAGGTTAATAACGGTCTGCGTGAATAATAGGCGACCCGCACAAGAGCCCCCTACTATCACATGACAAGGTCCTCTCCATAAGTGCATTAGGATAATCCTACCAAGGGTATCATGTTGCCCTTCTGAAGTTGACCGTCCTAAGATGAATTTGTTTTGACAGAAGACGAGGATTTAGGGTATTCCTATCAGGGTACTCTTTTCGTAAGTTAATATAGAACCAAGTAGGTAATGGACAGACCCCAACAGAAGCCCCTCTACTACCTTCCTTGGGTAATGAGTAGTCCAGCCGTTAAGCAAGTAATAGGATGACTCCTACAGAAGCCTCCCTACTACGGGTCAGGTGGTCGAACTTTCTGAGGGTAAGTAAGCTAGGAAAGAAAGACTAGAAATGTGATTTCCTACTCTTTGAAGGTTGTAAGTCAGCCTTATACTCAAGTGTGTGAATAGGATGACCCTCCCAGGAGCCCCTACTACACCTTGAATAACTGTCAAGACTGAATCTGTCTGAGTTGTTAATAAGAAAGGAAGTTAGTACAAAAATCCCCTAAGTTCACTTTTCATAACAAGCAGGTCCTAGTTAATCAAGGTGGTGAGGTAGCACACAAAGGAGTATCGCCACCTTCAGATTATGTCAATCATCCCAGTTCCATAAGGCAGGTGTCCAACCCACACATGGGTTTTCTACTGCCGTCTGAGACTGGCCTAGTGTGTTAACAAGGCGACCAGAACAAGAGTCTCCCTTTATTATTTCTAAATATCTGACTCTTTTTCCCTTCACGACGACAGTCGATCTGGTAGAGAGTACCTAATATATCTCATAATTATTTGTTAGTATTTTTTTCTCATCACGACGATAACCTATCCGGTAGAGAGTACCTGATTTTGGTTCATAAGTTATTGTTAGTACCCTCTTCCCATCATGACGACAATCGTTACGGTAGAGAGTACCTAATTTTAGTTCATAGGTTATTGTTAGTACCCTCTTCCGATCACGACGATAGTCGTTACGGTAGAGAGTACCAAATTTAGTTCATAGGTTATAGTTAGATACCTCTTCCCGTCACGACGACAGTCGTTACGGTAGAGAATACCTATTTTAGTTTATAAGTTATTGTCAGGTACCTCTGCCCGTCATGACGACAGTCGTTACGGTAGAGAGTACCTGACTTAGTTCATAAGCTTTTGTTAGTACCCTTTTCCCATCACGACGACAGTCACTACAGTAGAGAGTACCTAATTTAGTTCATAAGTTATTGTTAGGTACCTCTTCCCGTCACGACGACAGTCGTTACGGTAGAGAGCAAGGCAACTCACACATGAAAACCTAATTGTCAACCCTTAGTCAAGTCCGCACATACATAAGTAGTACGACGGCTCACACATGAGCCTTTTATCGCACCACTTTGTTCTTCAAGTCCAAACAGTCTACGTTCCTTCTTGGCTAATTTTAGGTTCCCTTCCTTTCACCAGGCATGATTCTTACTTCAATCATATATTCACTTCCCCCTTTTGTTAACCTTAGCACAAAGAGTATATCTCACAATCATACAGGCAGTCCAATAGAAGGGCGTAGCCTATAAGGGTATACAGGAAAAGATTAGGTGATGCGTACCTCATGGTTCCCTGCCTCCAGAGTTCCTCCTGAACTCCGGCAGAGCTCCCGCAATCGCCCTGTATTCGGAGATGTATGGTCAATACAACTGATTGCGAGTACTTAGAGTCAGCAGAGACTGGTATTATTTAAGTGAAAATTCATCATCAGCCAATCATAGTCAAAGAGATGGATATTTTTAAAGAATCCAACCAATACAAAGATGGGGAAGGATGGAGGAGGTCGGCAACATCACACAGTGACACGGTCTCTTTCCTCTCCAACTGCCCCATACTTTTCTTCGCTCTCTGGCCCTTGCTCAACTCGTGATGTCTCAAAAATAGCAACAGTAAAACAATCGAAAATAATAATAGAAATAGTAATAATCATAATAAGTGAAGCAATAATGATAATAAAATAATAATAATGATAATAATGGCAATTATTTATAGTATCGATAATAATAATAATAATAATAATAATAATAATAATAGTCGTAATAATAGTAGTAATGGAAATAATAATAATTATTATAATAATAATAATAATAATAATAATACTAGGAAGTTAAACACTTTGTCAAATGTCCAAGTTAATCTTTCAAAGAATAATCGAGTGAAGATGATTTATAGATCAATCACATGTTGTAGATCTTTCCCCATTTTCACTTCCTCCTCTCTCCCTCTTTCGCCACACCGCCCTGGGCATAGCAACCCGCTTGTTTTGCTTTGCATGTCTATTCCCTATGACCATTCTATGTGTGCTCGGTGTTCTGCCTTCCTATTGTCAGGATTGCGTGTGGGAAGCCTGTTGTATCTCATGCCTAGCCATAGTCTGAAATCATCCCACTGCCCGGCTGCAACCCACACCTCTTTAGTGCCCGTGGAGCCGTGCTGCGTCCCCAGCTGCATGCGGCCACCGCATACTACGCTGGCTTTCCGCTATGTGTGTCTAGGGCGCCCCAATGTCCGGCTGCGGACTTATACTCCAGGTGCCCGGAGTGCCCGTCTGTCTGTTCCTTCCTCCCCTCTTCTCCTTTCAGCACCCTCGGCGGCAAAACTGATGAGATCACCGCAATCCAGACACTTCAGCGGACCATTCAATCGGTAGGAGTCACGGTTGGTGTGTACCAAGGCAGGAACGTAATCAATAAGAACTGACTACTCATTTGCAAGGAATATGAGCGGGAAGATATGTAGAAAGTCAAGTTACGAAATGATCGAAATCACACAGATATCCAAGCATTTGTGTATAAGCAGAGAGCACAAAACGCACCGACTTTTTACCCAATAAGGGCGGTACATGGAACTCATGACGCAATGTTCAAGCCTTCAGACCGCACCAGTACAGTACTCAATGTTGTTTCTAATGTTTGACTCTCTCCCCGCCTCTTTTCTACCTTCTTCTGTTTAAATCTTATTAATTTGTCCTTTATCTGTCTGACCGTCTGACTGTTGTAGTTCATACCTCTCTCCGACCGTTTGCCTGTGCCTGTTTTGTTTTTAGTGGTCTGTTGTATGTCAGCACTTGTCCATCTGTCTGTCTGTTCGACTTCTGTTGATTTGACTGTCCGACAGTATCTGTCAGTTTGTATAGTTACATGTGTCTGTATATTGGTGTTGTATCTGTCTGTCTGAGTCGCTGCCTGTATGTCAGCTTTGCCTGTATATCAATTTGTGTGTGTGTCTTTACGTATGTCTTATCTGTTTTGTTTGTCTATTGCGGTCCGTTTGTCTTTCTATTTTGGTTGTCTGTCCTTTGTCTTGTTTGTCTGTTTGTCTATCTCAGACTGCATGTCAGTCTTCTCCTTCCTCTTCCTTTTTTTTTCTTCTCCTTTTTTTCTCATCCTTTCTTACTCTCTCTGTCCCTTTCTAGCAGCAGTCCCTGCCCCAGTCTGTCCTAGTCCAGTCAAGCAAGCACTGCATGGGACTGTGGGCACTTCGCGCATGGAAAAGGGTCAGACCAACGAGCTGCAGAAGTATAAATCAAGAGGCAGCGCCCAACCATTCATCCATTCCTGCGTGAGTCATCCGGAAGTGCTGCGACAGGGACCTGTGCGAAGTGGGCAAGAAGAAGCAGCCTGGCCATGGCGTCAGGATAGCAGTGTCATATCTGCCACAACCGTAGTTAGAGCTCAGTGTGTGTGTGTGTGAGCGTTTAGAGAAACGCGCGTGGGATATCCAGGGTGATCCACTGCATGCGATAAGAGAGTTGTACGGGCGTTATATCGCCATAGCTTATTGGAAGTGAACTGGTATCTGGGTTGCCATATCTCTGAGTTTTGAGTAGGTGCATGTCGTCATTTTGCTGCGCTACTGCTTGTATTCATGTAAAGTGTGAATGAAAGCAAGTCTGATTTCTACTACTACTACTACTACTACTATTACTGCTACTACTACTACTACTACTATTACTGCTACTACTACTACTACTACTACTACTACTACTAATAATAATAATAAGCAAAGAGGACGATCAGCAGCGAACTTCAGCAATCAAACAGCCTCATATACACAAGACCAGATAATTGTGCCCTCGAACCAACAACAGAATTGCCTCACGATGTTTACCAAATAAGAAGACACCAAATGTCCTTAATTGACAATGGTGGTAAGGTCTCATCATCATCCTCTATGAAGAACCAATGTTGATATCCTATCCAGCGCTCGGCGCCCAGACTACAAATGGAAGGTCCTATCTAGCCCATAGTACCATGCCTAATGATGACGTCAACAGCTTTCCGGAAGTACGAGCGTACAGCGACCAATGTCGCACGCTTCCAGCACCAGGTATGTCTCTCGCCTCTTTCAAAACCTCGTTCCCCAACTCACGGATGACACTCGCACCTAAGGAACACCATTGCTTCATCTCCTTCCATCATACAGCAACGCAGCTCGGATATGTCAGTGGCTGCCTGCTTAGTCAATGCGGGTCTGTCCACTATACTTGTTTGTCTCTGTTTTCCCTGTCTGTTTGTGTGTCTTGTCCTCCTCTTATCAGTTCCTCCTTCTCTTTCTTCTCCCTCTTGTTCCTCTTCCTCTTCGATCGTGACTTTCTTCCTCTTCTTCTTCTTCGTCGTCGTCTGCTCGACCCTGCATTTTTCTCCTTTCGATCCTCCTCTGTACTTTGCTTTTAGCAGTCACACAAAATTCGACCCATGTCTTTTGTGATCACAGCGACTGGCTCCGTACGAAAAGAAAATCATGACCAAAACGATGATTTTGCGAGAAAAGAGATCMAACTGGCGACAACTCATAATTAATAATGATAATATAGCAATAATACTAACAATAATTTAATAATAATAATAATAATCAATAGTCATAATAAAGGTAATAATAATAATATAAGTAAAAATAATGATAGTACAATCGATGCATAAATGAATATATATATAAACTATCAGAAAATAATAATAATAATAATAATAAATCGTTGTATAATCGAATGTATACAAACCATCTTTCTAATTTTCGGGGCAGAACAACATTGTCAGGTACGCATTTCATCCCTCCGCCATCCTTGCTTATCCTCCTTCTTCTCTCATACATACATCTTTCCTCCTTCACACTTATTCAGAGGAATCTGCCCATCGATTCGTGGTTAAACTCATCGAATGGCAAGAGAAATAATCAAAGAAAATGTTAAAAGCAATAATAATAATAACAAATAATAATAATAATAATAATAATAATAATAATAATAATAATAATAATAATAATAATAATAACAACAATAATAATAATAATTATAAAAAAAAAAGGTAATTCATTACTTATATTCCACGAGGTGTTAAAACTTTGTCGTGTGTAGCCGAGGGTATGGAGGGGGCTTATACCAACCGGCTTGATCATCTAGGCAGTCGGCGGCAATCGTGAGGAGTCATCGACGAACATCGTGCGAACGTCACGCCAGCGAGTCAATCTTGGTGAATGTCTCCTCTCTTACTCCCCTCTCTCTCTTTCTTTCTTCCTCTCTCTCTCACTCATACTCATACACACGCACACACACACACATACACACACACACAATACACATAGATAGTGTTGCACCTTCACTTAGTTTAAGGGTAGATTCACTCGTTTTTGCTTGTCCATTGATAGGAGTAGCATGAGTATAGTCGGGGGTTGGAGACTTACCTGTTGGCCGGCGTATTGCTCCCTACAATACTCCCAATATAAACGGAACGTGCCGTTGTGAGTGTGGTCACGAAGACAACACCACAACAAAGTCGAAATCGCTCTCCCCGAAGCCACGGGATGAGGGTGCCGAAGCTGAGAGCCGGTGACGGGCACCTTTTTCCATCACCTGCACGCTCGGTATGTCGTCTTCTCCGACAGCCTGGCCAGGTGAATGTGCTCTCCCTCTCTCTTTTTTTCTCCTCCCTCCTCTCCTTCTTCTTCTTCCTCTTCTTCTCCTTCTTCCTTCTTCTTCTTCTCCTCCTTCTTCCTCATCCTCCTCTTCTCCCTCTTCCTTCGTCTTCTCCTCCTTCTTCCTTCTCCTCCTCTTCTCCTTCTTCCTTCTTCTTCTCCTCCTTTCTCTCCTTCTCCTTCTTGCACGCCGTCTTCTTCACTTACGAGCCCGTATCTTCCCTGCACACCTTTTCTGTCAGCCTATGCTTCCCCCGCCCGGCTCCTCCTTGGCTACGTTCGGAGTCCCCGTCGCTCTATCGTGCTTCTCGTGCGCAGTCTATCCCTAATCGCACTACCTCCGCGTGGCAGCATACCTTTTCCATTGCGATCACCTTCCCTTCGCTTTCTCGTTCTTTCTTCCCTCCCACTCGTACTCCTCGTCCTTCTCTCTTGTGCGCTACCTTCTTCCACCCGGTCATCTTCTTCGCTTCGAGCGTTTCCACCTCTGCTTCCTCGTGCTTTTCTTCTTTCTTGCCTTGGCCGCGGTATCCTATTCCATCTCCTCCTCGCAGATCTGCTCCCTCACGCTATCTCTCCCCGCTCCTCGACAACTGACTTCGTTGGCTTTGCCAGGTGTTTCAAGGCGCCCCGCCAGCACCAACAAGCTCTTGATTGTCGGGTAGCTAAGCAGTAAGGGCTCGAACGAATCTGCCATCGATGGCAGGTTAGATTCGTTCGAGTAAGTTTTGTTAAACGAGGTAAGCAAACTCTAACTAAAGGTAAGCAAAAAAAATAAAAAGGAAAAAGGTGAGAAATAAATCTAACCATTAATTTAGAAAATGAAAACTAAACCTAACCACTACTTTCCCCGTGGAGCCACCTATCGGGTCCGAGGTGTAGGCTCAACCAACCTCTAACTAACCCCCGACACGGAGGTCGTGGGTTCGAGTCCCGACTGCCCGAGTACTGGTGAAAGAGTTGTCGAGCTCCTTTACAAAAGGAGCTAGCTTAGGGTTTGGGTGGACTCGTTCCCTACACCCATTGCTTGACAGTCCACACCCTAAACCTACTGAGCTAACTCCTACTCGAGAGGCGGTTAATGGAAGGCCCAAAATTGGCGAATTTTTCACCGAAACTGTCATATTTCCCTGAATTTTTACTCTTTTCTCAGTTTTTCTTTTTGCCTATTATATATGTGCTTTAGGGTATATCTGTATTCAGTTTCGCTGTATTTCAAACAATAACAAAAAACTTAGCAAAAAGTTTCGGCGAACTCTGAAAGTCGCTCCGAATAGGGATTTATAGTACTCTTGAGTTTATTTTTTTGGTTTTTTTTTGCCTGATTTGTTTTTTGATATTTGTATTATGACCCTGCATAGTTTGTACGCAAAAGTTTTGACAACATTGCTTGTAGCGACGCGGCGAAAAACCCCGAATTTTTGGCCGTCCATTAACCGCTAGTGGCCCATTTCTAAGTCTGTGTGTGTGTGCACGCTAGCCGGTCTGCGCGCCTGTCTGAGTACTTGTCGGCCTAAACGTGTGTGTGTGTAACCCGCAAGGGTACTTGGTCGCCCGGAAGGCCCAAAGGGCGAGTACTTACCTATAGCCGCGTTATTAAGGGTTGCGGTGGAGGAAAACACACAAGCGGCGAAAAAAAAGACGGGCAACACTTAGCAGAAATATACTCAAGTATCAGGTAGGACGGTACCTTACCAGTAGAGGTAGATGTGCCGGGTACTCGGGATTGGGCAGAAGAAGATAAAAATTTGCATTTTTAGAGGCCCGGTATCGGTAGATAGACGGATACCAGTTCAAGTAGCCTTAGTCCAGGCCCTATGCGGAAGATATCAGAGCTTTCAACGGTGTCTGTTGTAGCCGTTTGATCCTTTAACGGCTTTAGATTGTGGTTGCCGCATTCCTTGCGACCTTTCTTGTTTTTCTACCAACCCTCCGACCCTAGCGGTCGGAGACTTTTAATTTCTATTAACTCCTTCCGGCTGTCGTATGCGTCGTATCACCTCATGTGGCTACCCGGAAACCTCGACCCCATAGATCGAGAAGTTTTGCTTCATGGTGTCAAGCCAAAAAAGTTTCACTTTTTACTCCAGACCATCCTCGGCACGGTAACCGGCATCGATACTGTATCGAATGCCAAATCATGAGCAAATACCCTTGTAAGGGTGTTTGCTCCGACAACGGCGACGATGAAGATCACGGCGGCGTCGAAGGTCTTCAGCGGCGATGGAGGGAGCAACTAGCTCCGATACCAGTGTAACAGGCGCGAGGCTGGGGGAGAGAAGGAGAGCCGAGGGAGAGGAGAGAGAGAAGGAGAGAGTGAGAGCACGCACATTCACATTCACTTACTCACATGAACGAGGGTCGGACGCAGACACAGTGGCAAGGATACAAAGTCGAAGTCTTGGATTCCGAATGTCGAAACCGAAGCAAGTCACACTGAGTACGAGTACAGCAGCTCAAAACTGGTACGAGATTGGGTCTCCGTTTTGTACGGGCACCGATATAAGTACCGGGTGTCCGATACAGTACCGGGGGCAAATCTGCAAAAGCCCCGGGGGCAGAACTGAAAAGTGTGATATTTGAAAGTGGCGCCCGAATTGCGGCACGGCGCCAGTTGTCCAAAATTCATGGTACCAAAGGACGGGTTTGGAAAAAGGGTGTCAGGCCGAAAACGAGAAGCAGCGGAAACAACAAAAAAATGGACCAGGGATTGAGCCCTGGCGGAGTCCGTAACAAAGATGGTCAAAATTTGGACAGTTGATCATGTTCCATGGAATGATAGGCCGACCAAGTACGCCCTGAAAGAAGAAGCAGAGGTTGTAAAATATTTTGACAAGAAGATTGATTCTAACGTTGTTGAACCTGCTGATGGACCGTATGCTAACCACTGGTTTTGTTTTTGGAAACCAGGGGGTGGATTGAGATGGATACAAAATTTTCAGAAGCTCAACTCTGTGACGGTACGTGATGCAGGTAGTCTTCCTAATGCTGATCTCCTCTCTGAATCCTTTGCTGGTTGATGCATTTATTCTCTAGTTGATTTATATTCTGGCTATGATTAGTTTCTCATTGATCCCACTAACCGGCCAATGACTGTCATGCACACGCCAAGAGGGCTCATTTAGATGTGCGTGGTACCTCAGGGTTTGACTAATGGTGTGACAGTGGTTCAAAGGGATATGATCCAAGTCATGCAAGATATTTCTCCTGAAATAACCAACCCTTATATTGATGACAATCCTTTAAATAACCCCTTGTAAGGGATGAGACTTTGGTCATGGGTGGAATCAGAAAGTTTGTCTGGGAACACGCTGAAGGGGTAAAGATGGTCCTAGAGAGACTTCAAAAATATAACATGACTGCCAGTGGACCAAAGTCCCTTCTCTTTCAGCCAGAAGTAATCATCCTAGGCTTCAGATGTTTCTCCAAGGGTAGGAGTCCTGACCCCAAAAAAATAGATAAGTCCTTAAACTGGCCTTTACCACTCAAGAGAGTGACAGAGGTCAGAAGCTTCTTGGATGTCTGTGGATTCTGGAGGATTTTTATTCCTCATTTTGCTACCCTTGCAGAGCCTCTGAGGGAGATGGTAAGGCAAGGGGCTAATTTAGCATGGACTGGGAAAAGACAAGCTGCTGCAGAAACTCTACAGGAGAAATTAAAAAGATGGGGGTGTAGTGCTGGGAGTGCCTTTTTATGATGATGAGGAAGCGAGGCCTTTCATCATTGAGGCTGATGGAGGACCAGTTGCTCTGGGCGGTGTGCTCATTCAGAAAGATGAAAATGGGAAAGAGAGACCTCTGAGATTTGATAGCAGGACTCTTAATTCTACAGAAAGAGGTTATACCCAATTTAGAAAAGAGCTGTTGGCGATTATCTATAGCCTCAGGTGCTTCAGACACTATGTATTAGGGAGGAGATTCATCTTGAGGACTGATGCATCTGCTGTGATTGGTGTCATTAAGAAGCACCAACAAGTAGATCCAATAGTCAGCAGGTGGATTGCCTTCATCTGGACTTTTGATTTTAAGCTGGAAAAGATTCCTACTTAGAAGAACAGGGCAGATGGCCTGAACCGGATTGAATGGAGAAAAGATGAAGAAAAATATGTAAACGGAACGATTGAGGAATCTGCCTATGTAGATAATTTTCTGAATGAAAAGGATGATGAGGATTATGAAGTGCCACGCTCCTATAAGTGGAGTTTGTGGCCTGAAGAGAGAAACAGTTGGGGAGAGATCCATAATGCCTATGTTTATGAGTCGATTGTTGGGAAAGAAGAAGAGGATGAGTCAAATGATTGGTATGCTAGAATTAAAGCAGCAGCAGTGGCTGCTCATGAAATAGGGGGAAACTCTGGTTCAAAGGAAGAAGAGGAAGGTGAAAAGAAGGAGGAATATATATTTTTTATTTCTGAAGAATACGACGAAAGTTATCAAGAGATTGGTAAGAAGATGGAAAGAGAACAGCTAAAGGAATATTATTGTAAAAATTCAAGGAAGAAGTTCAGACTAAAAAGATGACATCTCTTTGTGGATGGTAAGGGAGGACTACCTCCACTAAGAGTGGTCTGCGGAAAAGAGAAACAATTAAAGATAATTGTTGCTCTACATGAGGGGGTTGCAGGTGGTCACAAGGCTGCTGAGGCAACCTACTCTAAGACTGTTAAACTCTACTTCTGGCCTGACATGAGAGACATGATTTTCAGATTTTATAAATCATATGTGTTATGTCAGAAGAGGTCTACTAAAAGAATGATTGAACCTTTATTTCCTACTATTTTGGTAGAGCCAGGCAGCAGAGTTCATTTAGATCTCATCACCATGTCATTAGGCAAGGGCGGGATGAGATATATATTGAACACGAGAGATAATTTCTCTGAATATGTTGAGGCAAAAACTCTGAAAAGGAAGACCGTCGAGCAAGTGGCTGACTGGATAGAAGAAGAGTATCCCAGGTATCCTTTCATCAGAGAGTTTGTCTCAGACAGAGGATCAGAGTTTATAAATGAGATTGTAAGAAGCACCACTCTCAGATTTGGTGTTACAATTCGGTATGTGACTACTTATCATTCTCAAGCGAATGCACCTGTTGAAAGAGGTCACAAAACTTTGAAAGACTCATTGGCCAAGTGGTGTAAAGGAAATCTCAGCAACTGGCCAAAAGTATTAAGAGTTGTTGTCTATGGTGACAATACAACAGTCAAGAGGACTACTGGCTATGCTTCATTTACTCTGTGGTATGGTCGATATGCTACATTGCCTATTGTGAACATAGTTAAGACGTGGTCAAGTTAAGAAAGTGACAGAGACTATTCTATTTCAGAGCTTCTCCAGATCAGAATGGGGCAAATATCAGAAGTTGATCAGGTAGTGGTGGATGCTGCAGAGAGAATGACATCCAACAGATTATCATATCAAGAGAGATGAAACAATAAAAGATATATAAGGAGAAACTGAAAGTTTGTGATGTTGTCCTCCTATTCGACAGTTCTCTTGAGACTCAATGGACGAAATGATTGGAGTCCAGATGGCTTGGTCCTTACAGAATCACATGAGAAGCAGAAGGCAAAGTTTATGAGATTTCATAGATGGATGGATCCAAGGTTCATGACATGGTATGAGGATCAAAACTTCGTAAGTTTATTTTCAGAGACCCTGATCTAATCCCTACAGTGACTTCAAAGAGAGGAAAGAAAGGTCAACCATTCAAGTGAGAGAATGGTTCCAGAGAACTGAGAGGAGATTACAGTGAGACAATGAGATAGCAAGACTGAATTTTCAGCAGACTATGATCGTTTTTGCATGGTCAATCCAGCATTTCAATTTTTCAGCATGTCAGTTAATTTTCTGTTTCAGCAAGCGACAAACTTAATGAGACTATATCTTTGATGCATGGTTACAGTCGATCCATAAGTGGCAAGCCCTTGAGAGTGAGAGAAATGACAGTGAGATACAGTTTTCGTGAGTATTGACGCAGTGTCAAAGACTTGAGGAACTCATGGCTGTGGCACATCGAAAGATGTAATCAGTATTATTCTTATGATAAAAAGAAAAGCATGATGAGCATAAAGAAGTTCAGTTCAATCTGATTAAGAGTTGTCAGCAGAGGGACTTCATATCTGTGACTAAGTTGTCCATCCAAGAAATTCAGATGAGGACAGGCATAAAGAAGTCCAACTTTACTTGACTGAGAGATGTCAGTAGAGGGGCTTCGTGTTTCTTAACTAAGTTGCCTGTCTTCACTCAGATGAGGGAAGAGACCTCTCTGAGATCAGCATTTCAGTACTTCCTTGGGACTGACGGGACGTCTCTTGGAAAAGAAATTCCCAGCTGAGGGAAGGGACCTCTCTGGGGCCAACACTAAGCATCCTTCTTGAAACTGAAGGGAGGTCTCCTGCGGGGGCTTGGTGTTGGTTATCATGTTGTTGTTCAGTGCCTCTTGAGACTGAAATGACGTATCTTGAGAAATGTTTGTCCTGTTATGGGGCATTGGCAGTCTGCTTGTGGGTTATAGTATGCTTGCTTAATTGTCTGTGCCTGAGATCTTTTTCTCTAACCTAAAGATGCGTTGATTGTTGGGGCCAGCCAGAGCCTTACCGCAGTAGGTTGCAATCTGGTGGGGTCAGCAGGTCCCCGACGCGAGTGTCGAATTCCGTAGTCGACTGAGGCTAAGACTCCGGGGGTCTGGCCTGTGAGGTCGAAAGGAATCGGCTGGAACCCTACCGTAGTCAGAGGATGCAATCCAGTGAGGTTCGCCAGAGCCTGGAACAGTGGTTAGACCGGGTCCCACGTTCAAAATTTTGGGCGGGGCATCCAACGCCCTAGGCCAAAAACTGGTAGGTGAGCCGGTCCCCAACCGCAGTGGTCAAATCCGGGTTCGGGACAGTTTGACTGACGGGAGGTCTATTGTCACAGGGTGACCAGACTCGCTATAGTCTGGGTGTCCTGGCGAGAGTGCGAAAGGGCTGCCACACTCGAGTAGTGGGTATGCTGGTCCTGACCTGGAGGCAGGTCAAAGGGGCTGTCAAGACAAATGGTCTGACTAGTCCTGGCCTGAGGCGGGCCGAATGAGGTATGTCAGACTGACCTCCAGGTCAGTCATTCCTGGCCAGTGGTGGTCCAAAACCAAGGCAATCAATAACTCTTGGGTGTGAAAAATTATCTTGTTGTGTTTATTGTTTTATTATTTTTATTATTTTATTAATTAATTTTATTCTGGGTTTTATTTTGTTTACCTGTTGCTTTGATGATAATTGTCGGGGGGCCTGCTTGCTGGGGCATAGTCTGTTGTCTGTGGAACTTATTGTATTGCAGATTTTGTGCAGGTTCACTTGAAGTTCCCAGACCAAAAAAAAGGAAAAAGGGTTTGGTATCCCTTTTCCCTATCTGAGAAGTTGAGGAGACGCCTCACTCAGACCAGAGAAAGAAGACAGGGTTTGGCATCCCCTGAGTCATTCGAAAAGTTGAGAAAACATCTCACTCAAGCCAGAAAGAAGAAAAAAAGGTTTGGTATGCCTTACTCCCAGCGTGGCAGACTGGACAAGTGTCCCAAGCATTGGTTTCAGACTGACAATGTTTCGATTTTACAGCCAAGGTGAAGGTTAAGATAACCTTTCTCTGCCATAAAATTCAGATTGAGAACAGATTTCAGAGTGACGAGAGGTCAGAACCAGCAAACAAGAAAGTGGAAACACAATCCTTCATAAGTTTATTTGGTGGCCAACAAGAGGCCTGGTTCACGAGGAACCTGCATCCTCGGCCTTAAGGTATTCAAATTCTCAAGCCAGGGACGCTATGAAGTGAGTATGAACTGTAAATTTTGAGAATAGAATCAGATTTAGAGAGAGGAGAAGAAATCAGGATTGTACAGGATATAGAAAATCGCCATGAGCTCGATCTGAAGTCGAGAAAGAAGAAAGAAGATGTTGAAAAGAATGCAGTTACTGGAGTGAGAGGGCGAAGAAACTGGCACTAGGGCTTTACTTGCGGTGGGAGTGATAGGAGTTCTGGGAGTGTAAGGAGGTGAGGAAGTGTTGGGCGCGCCGTAGCGCGCTTCAAATTTTTTCCGGAAGTACTCCATCATTTCAGGGGATGGAGTCCTTTCGTACCATGCAGAGAGCGGGTGGCGCGGATAAGACCTTGAGTGCGCTCCATAACCCCGTATCTCTTCTCCTTCCTCCTCAGAGCTATAATCTCACCGCGTACGGGCTGGCGGCTCCTTCGGAGCCGTACCCCCTCTTCCTCCTCTTCCTCTTCCCTGTCCCCTACGTGCTTCAGGCATGGCGAAAGACGCGATGGTGACAAAAGGAAAGATAAAAAAAAAAAAAAAGGAAAGGGACGTGGCACTGAAGACTGAGATTAAGAAAATACTCTAGGAATTAAGAAGAGAATCGCTACTAAGAAAAAGGAGAGGATGTGCTGCGAGAATGATTACGCGGACCGCGTGAGATTGCTACGAGTAAGGAGAAGGAAAGACGTGAGCGCTGAGGAAAACGCGAGAAACAGCTGACGCAAAAACTGCAATACGATATTTGCCGCAAGTTGCAATGAGGTAGAATGAATGTGCTGCCGACGCAGGTTATTTTATACTGGAAGAGCGACACGTTTCGACCCAGCGGGGACGCTGGGTGGGGGGTTGGTATTATGTCGGAGGGCGCGGTGCCCCGGCCCTCCTCTGTGTGCCAAGTCCCTACTGGATACCAGGTCCTCGCTCTGATGCTGCCGCTCGTTAAGCCATTATGGAGCCTCCACAACAACGTTGAGCTACCAGGATGGTGCCTTGAAATGGGCTGGCCATGTTGGTGTCTGCCCGCAGCAAAAGGGTGCGCCACAGGGCTTTCCATTGGTCCACGCAGGCTCGGCGCACTGTTGTACAACAGACCACTAACGGCCTGTGGTCGTGGTAGCCTCCGGGTTCGCCCTTGGAGGCGAAGGTGAAACGACTGGCACTGTCTTTTTTGCTGCGTGCCGATCGCTCCCTGGTCAAGTTATGGGTTGGATGCTTGGAGCGGTGGTCACTGTCGGGAAAAATAGAATGTAAAAAAAAAAAAAAAAAAAAAAAAAAAAAAAAAAAAAAAAAAAAAAAAAAAAAGGAAAAGTGAAAAGAAAGCTAGAGGTCTAATCTCCACGACTGAACTGCCAGCTTTAGTTTGGGGAAATCTGATGACCTTTAGTTATTTTGTTCCTACGTTTTCTTTATTTTCATTATTATTATTATTATTATTATTATTGATATTATTACTTGATTTTCCTTTTTATACGATTGTCAGTCTCGGTTTTCTTTTCGGCCTGTGATATCGCGGAAAGGCCAACGGTTCGAATTTCGAGCCCAAACTGTGGTTTATGGCCTAAGTTGGCTGACCCCCCCTGTATATCGTCTGTGGATGGACTGTCCGGTTGAACGCCGCTCGGTGGGACCCCAAAAGAGGGGCGACCCGCGGCCGCATTGATAGGAAGCTTATTACCCCCCTAATGGAGGGTCATAAGCCCCCTCCTTGCCATCGGACACGGGTACCCGTTAGTGATAGTCCGTGGATGCCTTATGGGTAACGTGAGGGGTCGGGTAGTATTCCATTATGGGATCGTTGAGCTAGCAAAAACGTCACGCCAGGGAACGGAGAGGTTGCGATGGGCTGTAAGAAAACTCTACTCATAATGTGACCGTTCAAGTTGGCGATTTGCCTTCAGGTCCGTTCCTTTTATTCTACCTGGTTATTATCCTCGAAAGACTCGGTTAATAAAACAAAAGATTTTAAATATTATTTGAGTTTAGTCCCTCGTTTAGAACACAGAGGTTGCGATAAGCGGTGGTACTATAAAAGAAAGGGGAAGTTGATTTCTGGTTACCGCCTTGCTAGTGAGCGTCAGGCGTGCTCTCCACGCTCTGAGTCAGGTTGCTGCTCACAGCCAGTCGTTCGACTGCCTTGGCCTATGTTGTTCAAGCGCCCACTATTTTGGGCCAGTGGCCTGGTACGATACGGGGTTTATTGAGCAAAGTCCGGCCATGGTGCAACATGGATATAGGCTGGACTGTTGGAACCTCCGGACGCGTTGGAGGCAAATGTCTAGGGAGGGACCAGTATCACCGTTATCCTCAACTACGACGGGGGAGATGAAATCGAACTGAAAATTGATGTAGAAGGGGCGAAGGAGGGGGAAATGAGAACTAATTCTAAGCTGCAGGATGCGATCACGGAGGCAAGGGATCGCGCGGAAAGGCGTTGCAGGAGGGATGGAGTTACCACGAGGATGTTAGTGACACTGGCGTATCATGAGGCGGAGACTTCCACCGACACGATACACCGGGAACAGGCACATTTGGACAGCGACTCAGGAGGAAAGAGCGAAATGAGGGAGGGAGGAGACAGGGAAACCGATCTCCAGTCCTGGAATCGGCCGGACCAGGTTCGCAAGAACCACCCTCAGGCGCGACCTGTGGAAGGCGGGCCCGAGGCCAGCTCGCGACAGCAGAGGCCCAGAGGCCGCGAGACAGTTGAGACGAGGGGCAAGAGGGAGAGACACGTGTGAGAGAGAGATTCTTCGAGGGCGGCAGAAGAGCACAGAGGGCGGACGTCAACTTTGACTTCCGCGTATGGGAGTACACCACAGGACAGGGATGACACGGAGTAGAGAGAGACACTATGGTTAACACGTGTAGTTGCGAATCACGTGCGATCTGGCGGATGATGCCCTACCGGTAGAAGGGACGTGAGAGCGTGTGGTGTTGTTGACGTCACCTTCACTTCCGTTGGAGCGACGAGACTGTCACCCTTGCGCGGCTTAGGCGGCTATCATGGGAGGCATCACCCTTGCAAGAGTTGCGGTCGACGTGGACAGTTCGGGATGAGCTTGACCCGAGCTTGATCAAGCCAGGGCGGTCTTTTTTTTGCGAGTTCGGGCGACGGGGCCATCCATGCACGAACCCGGTGGAAAACGAGCCGGAGACAGACTCGCGACAGCGGACAAGCGGGCGGTAAGACCTTGCGTAGAGGGCACAAGGACAAGACAATGTCAACCTGTTTCTGCTCAGGTGAGGTAGTTGATCCGTCACGAGAGAGAGAAGAGACTTCTTGGGCGTGTAATGGGTGACAGACTCAAGGGACATGTAGGCTGGTGGAGCTCAATTCTCGATGACAGGAGAAGCCAGGCGCTCTAAACAGTTGCATCCGGGGGAAGGTGTTGTTCCAATTAAGGAAGAGAAAGGGGAAATCAGGTGCAGTGGGTGAAAACACCAGGGCGTGTTCGCCGTTCGATTGCACGATGACTAAAGCTGCGTCTAGGCAGTCACTGCTCGCTCACTAGTTGCTGTCGGAAGCAAGGGGGCGTTTTGCGAGGACCAGGATGGTTGTGTGGCTATTGGCAGCCATGTCATGGCAATGTCTAGCGGTGCACGAGATGGAGAGAGAGAGCTCCCGCTAAGAGCTCTGAGCGACCAGTCTCCGAACGGTTTGTCTTAGTAACGTACTCTCGTGTGACTGAATGTGGACTAGTCCTCCTCACGGGGTCTGATGAAACGTTCGTTGCGTATCATTTGAGTTTGACATCATTCATGGCGTAGCTCTCCTAGTACCCGTGTTTCCAAGGAGGGTGGGTTGATGGAGTAATGTCAATTAGGCGTATTGGGCGAAGAAAAAACTGGCGTTTTTTGCCATGCCCTGCGCAAACCGGTTCAACTGCTGAACTGGTAATCCCTGTTCGTCCTTCCTTTGTTGAGTTTAAGCCACGATTTTAGTCATTCCTATTCTGTAAGTTGATCAGATTTCACAGTGGTACTGTGGAAAGATTGCGAACGGAGAACGGGGACTGACAAAAATTACCTTTTGGTGCTATATGTGGCCACTTTTCCTACAATACTCGAGTCTCGGATTGATCGAACCCTGCCTAATAGCAACAAACAGAAGGGAAAAGGGTTTTCTTGTGAGTCATTACAGCTATGCTGGAGGCATAACTTGATCGTGTAAAAGTTTCAATTAAAGCAAGTATTCCAAGTAAGGTTTTATCAGGTATCGCAATGAGGAAAGATGTATGATAAGAGGCCTGTAGTATTCAATTGTCAGCAGGAGAACTATGGAGTTAGACTGTGTACGAGCCTGTAGCGCTTTAGTCACCGTTCGTATGACTGTGAGGTGTTGAGAGACAAGTGAATGCCATCTCAGATGACTCTCGCGTAAACGTCCATTGAACTGGTAAGCATGAGAGGGTTACAGACTTGGCATCCGTATCCACTTCGTGAATAAAGTATCGACAATGATTTCCTTGGTTGAACATTCATCGAACTGACCCGTTTTCTCTGAGTATTATTTTTTCTTTTCTTTTCTTGTTTAATAATAACTGGGAAAATGGGCAAGATCCGGACGGCAGAGTTGCAGGAAATGAGGCCTCAGATCATTACAACACGCTTTTTGACCAGGCGTTAAGAAAGAGGAAAAGGATTTTCCCCCAACGTGATTAAGCGAGTGTCATAGCCAACGAGAATCTCAATCTTGATGATCTGATTCGTGGGTTTAGTAGGTCGACGCTTATCAACACTACCATTTTCGTTGATGGGGAAAAGGAAAATACTACGAGAAGTCGCTTACCTCCTAGTAAAATTCCTAATTGATGGTGATTAGGTCTTTTTTTTTTTTTTTTTTTTTTTTTCTTTTGTGTCCTCCCTCATACATGAATGAGTACGTGTCAACGTTTTTTCGTATCCTGTGAGACACGAAGCAATGGGGCTTATGTACAACACGTAGGACTGGGAAGAGCGCTTGCCTAGACCCAGATATCATATAGTTGGGCTAGCAATAGTAACGCACTTGTGTTGTGCACTTGTGTTAGTCGAGTCAGACATCATGCTCTACGGAGGGCAAAGAGGGAACACGCAATACGCCCTGTTCGTGTTAGCCGTAAAACTGTACTTTATGCATGGAGATCTTAAGGTGCACAGTCTAGAGCAAGAACGTCCATGTTCGCGATTGTAACACCGAGTGCAGAGTGACCCTGCAATCAAAGTCAATCGGCAGACCTTGATTAAGCCCAATGCCTTGATCTCCTCTAGTAAGAATGATAAAGGACATGCCAAGTGACAGTATGCAGAATATGGACGGGTCATACAATTAAGTAGGTGCTTTTGGGATGCCTAAACTGTGTGTGGGTTGCATGAGACGAAAAGCTTTGAGCGACCCTGATTATGCGTGAGAAACCCCAGTGTCGGCCTCGTTTGGGTTCCCAAGAGCCCTTTTGATGTCGAGTGTGTCATAATCTTGACGATATGTCATTCAACATTGCAAATGCGCACTTACCACTTTCGGCTTGGCCTGCTCCTGGTCGATACCGACACCCTGAAAAAAAAAACGGGCAATGTGCTGTTGTGCGAAAACTGTTGGGGGCGACTTACTTCTCCTTGAGTATCAAGCCCAACCGAGTTGTTTTCAACCCACCTTACTTGTTGTTCGTAACTTGGTAAGTCATATGAAACATGAGAGAAGACGAAGTCCTATTAGTAAAGTGTTGTTCTGTGAGAGACAGAAAGGAAAGATGGGAGGAAGAAGCCTACACAGATAGGGAAACTCATAAACTGACTCAGAGGAGGTATGTTGTAGAGATGGTCGGAGGAAAGAAGTATATCAAATATGTGCTTTACTTTTACTGTCGAGATGGTAAATTGCACAGTTTCAATTCGTTCCTAGAAGTCATCGAACAGGCCAGATCAAGGCGCGTGTAGAAGCAGGAAATACCCAGACTCCCTTCACGAATTTCATTGGTATCTTGGTTAAGGAAAAGTTTCACCTTGCCCACTTCAGTGCTTTCAAGTAATCGGTGTCCTGGTAATCTAACATCCCAAAAGCTTGACCAGAATCAGATCACGGTCTGATTAGGATTTCAAATCTGTTCTCAATCAGTTTTCAAATCAGCAGTTCAACAATGTCTAGTCTTGTCGGCGTATCCGATAAGTAGGAAATACGCAGCTCTTGGTGCTCAGTCATGTCATCCGTCAACAACGCTCTTGTGCAGTTGTCAGTGACTAGTACTCAACGCAGTTGTCAGTGTACAGTACTCAACGCAGCTGTTGGTGACTAGTACGCAAACGCAGATGTTAGTGACTAATACTCAATGTTGTTGTCAAAAGAGCGGCACTCAAAGCAACATTCAGAAACATGCTCAACTCTGTAAACTTGTCAACCCAATGACTAGTTGGTAATTGAATCAGCAACCTTTACATGTGATCAGAGCTCGGTGACTGTACTTCCCTGGACCTAATCAGGACTTAATTAAAATTTTTAATCAACGCCCAGACAATTTTTCAGGTAGCAATCCAGCAGCATTCAACTACAATCATTCCCCAACAATCTGTTATCTGTGCAACAGTCAGATCCTGGTCTGAACTGAACAGACACTTGGCGGTTGTTATCCAACACAAAGTTCAACATTATTCAGACGGTATCTTTACTAGAAGGGACCGACCTGCCCTAATTTCCACTTCAGCCTATGAGTACAGTCCAATCATCCTCGGCTCAGGAGAATGTCCTGACCAGTCTCAATCTGATCGCTTCCGGAGATGCTTTCCGGTATCGGTATGTCAGTCCAGTCGGTTTCAGACAGGAGGACTTATCCATCTATGTGGTCCACACTGAGTTCGCTGGTGGTACCGTTCATGACTTGAGGCCCTACTTGAAGAAGGGCAAGGAGTCTCATGAGCACTTTGACTTAGTCTGGACTGCAGCAGCCAAGTACCTGGAAGAGAGGGAGAAAGAGCTCGACGAGAGCGGTGCCAAGCTGATTCACAGTTTCGTACCAAAGCTCTTCTCTGACTATCCCAGGCCTCCAATACCTTTTACTCTTATTGATGGTTCTTGTTGGGGTGACTTGATAGATTTGGCAAAGAGGTATATATCACCAGCGCAGATTGACTATCAGGCCTTGACGGAGCCCTCAGAGTTCGATCATCTCGGACGAGGAATCTTCTCTAGACCCTATCTGCCTACATTATGGGAAGAGTTTTGTTCCATGATTGACTTTCGAGTCATGTACCTTGGATGTAAATGTTCAAAGCTTGCAGACTTCAGGTGGCTCTATATACAGAGGTCACAACCTCATAGAGTACGGAGACACGGCAAGAAACCCAAACGACGGACAACAAAATAAAAGATTGAGTGTGATGTTCAGAGGGATGAGTGAGGACTCCTGATTGGTGTTGGTCATGCTCTCTTCCATATATACTTCCTGAGACTATTATGAGTTTCCATTCTTCCCTCATTCATTTGACTTTGTCATTGCTCGAGTCAGTCGGTCTTGCTTCTTGCATTGTTCTTACTTGATGATTGCTTTCGTGGATGATTATGTCACAGTTCTCACGATCGGATTGACTTAATTGATGCATGCATAGCACTCCACAATTTATGATTATTATTTGCACGATTCTCCGCTGTTCCGAATCAAAATAAAAGATTCCTAAGACCGGGGACCGGCGAAGACCGTAATTGAAGGGTCTCGCTCGAAGCCGGACGCACACAGCAGGAAGGGATTTGCTTTATTTGATTTATTTTATTTATTGCAAGAGCATACAAAATCCTGTGTGACAGCCTGTTGGCTTTCCGGTCGCCTGAAGTGGCCTGACTGGAAAAAGTGCGACAGCGCGAGCGAGAGAAAGAGAGAGAGAGAGAGATAACTCGCGTACTACTCCACGACAGCCCAGTCGTGTTCGCTTGCGATCAGCCACGAGGCAGGCGGAGGGGTTTCGCAGGAGGACGACTGTAGCAGCCCGTTCCACCAGATGTGATTGCTACAGGCCGAACAGCTCAGTACCCAAGCGGAAGTATTCGTACGGGTCGGTACATGTCATTGACACGGCCCGGAAAGAAGCCCAAGTTCCACCCCGGCGGGTACCACACACTGTGTGACTGACGACACCAATGAACGGCCACACATCTTTGTCGCTTGCGACTCAACGGTCGGGCGAGTCCCCATGCTGTATCCGCCTCCCTTAGTCCGAAAAGTCCCACCAACTGCCCGCCCAAAAAGTCTTGCCTCACAATTCGAAAAAGTGCCTAAAAGATTGGGCAAGAGGGATTGAAGTTTTCTTTTTTACTACCGACGGATCGGGCCCGTCCACTGCGCTTCTTTTTCAAACTCCCCAAAAAGAAGAGTAGTCGGATCATACTCTTAGGGCCTAGTTGCACTACTCTCCGTAGGCCAAGTTTGGCGAGTAGGCGCCTGGTTGCACTTACTCGCCAAACTTGGCGAATGCAAAATGTGTCAGACGGCTCGCCACACCGTCGACACAAGCGGTGGAAAGTGAATTCGGTTTCCGCGCCTGTGCACGGCGGTTTGTGGAGGGTGGTCATCGGACCTCTCCACAAAACAACTTTCTGGAGTGCAGGGCTTCACGAGTCGACATCAGGTAGACAAAAAATTTTAACTTTTTGTAGAAGAAATCTAGTGGCGAGTAAGTGCAACCAGGCCTCGAGTTCGACACAATTCTTCTTTATATATATATATATATATATATAAGGCTTATTTATACATTGCAAATCCTTGGGATGAGGTTGGAGACCTCAACAATTCAACCCGGAGTTATCCTGGCAGCCTCAACCAGTTTAGCTTATGAGCAGTGCTCGGTAACCCCTCCATTGTTAAAACGGTCATCCTCAAAAAGGCTGGAAACCGGGTCCAGCATCCCTTCCTAGCCTACACTTTACAATATTGCTCTTTAACACATAGTAAAGAGAGAACAAAGCAAACTCTCAAAATCCTCATCTATCAACTAGTAAACAGGAAACCCAGATAAAAGTCACAGTCCATAGATCTGTATACCTATTCTTATGACATAATGTTGCCAACAAAAAGCCCATTTTTTCGCTGTGCTGGAAATCGGGTCCAACGTCCCCTAAATGTTTCGTTCATATATCAACAAAAGAGAGAGAAGTGAAAGTTTTCCTGTGCATCTTCCAGTCGAGAGACCGTTTTCAGAATTGGGTCTAAAATGACACCTACAGGATTGTATATACCGGTCTGAAACTGTGTCCTGAGAAGCAGGTTGCCTATGAAGGCAGACTTCTCCCCTAAAGCGGCCGAACCGAGGACACGGCCCCCCCTCTTTATCCTGTATCACATTACGGTCAGCGGTCCTTTCAACCATGGGGCCAATATCATTTTCCCTTCATCAGAAATTGTCACAAAGAGGTTGTTTTTCGCCCGAGTTTTACTGAACCATACAAAATCGTGATTTTTCCAATCCGTTATGATAACGAAACGGATTTTCTTTCTAATGTAATTGGTGGTCTGTTGTAGGCCAATTGTTTCTCTCCGGAAGACTTTCGTGTTCTTCATAGCCCATATAGATTCCATTATTATTCCTCTGTAGATCAAGGTCTTGTACCACACACCTGACGAGAAGCTAGTTCCTTCAGATGGTTGACGATAAAGGATAAAGTTGTCAATCCAAATCAATCTCTCCTCACCACAGTCCTTCCATTTTTCTTTTCACCATTCTCATAATTCGTTTGAAAAAGGGCAGCACAACCACACGTGAGCTGCGTTTTCCCAGCCCCAGTCGCACCTTTCACAGGTGGTGGGAATATTCATACCTTTGGAGTTGAGCCATAGCGCCGAGGGAGTAATTTGGAGGGACTAGAACCAAAGGATGGCGGCCCTCTTTTGGGACGGCATTTTTTCAGCGCTTTCCATAGCTTGAACAAGACTTCATCTTGAATGTTTGTTACTTGCTGTGTTGCTAGTCTTCTCTGGACTGTGTAAATAGGTTTCTTGATAACCTTTTCCTGAAGCAACCGCATACCAATCTTAGACTCGTAATGGTATAGGGGGGTAGGGGACGGCTCTGCCACCGAGGCGGGCCAGCCTAACAATAATGGTTCCACCCCCTTGTAATCAGGTCCTAGATTGAGGACTTGGATTTCCCTTGCCTGTCTGCCCTGGTGTTGACAGACTCTAGCTTCCATGAAACCTATTGTAGATGGGATGGTAGCGTCCTTCATATATTTCAGTTTGTCTCCTCCTTTGACTTTTCGAACCCAGCATTGTACCTTTATTTCCGCCCCGAGCTCAGGCTCCAAAACTTTCCAAATTGTACCATTTCCATCATCCGCCAGCAACCAGGTATGTTGGTTGTATTTTGTCCCCTCCCTTAGGGCTGTGACCCAATGGGGGGGGTAGCTTGCTCTGTCGTCTGGAGGTTTATTTCCTGGTTTCTCAAACTGGGAAGTTTTTCTCTTACCTTCAGCAGGGGGAGCCAGTCCCCTTCGCAGAGGTCCCACAAGTCTCTAATTTGTATTATTCCTCTTTCAATCAAGGCACGCCCAAAAGAGTATACACTCCCATCTGCCATAAGTAGGTCCTCCCCCTCAGTTTTTATGAAACTGTTTTCAAATATCACTTGGTTGAGAATCTCCTCCTTGGAGTTAGGCTCCCTAAGGGGGTGGGGCAAAACTTTGTTTCATGCAAATATGATATTTTTCCAAATGTGGGAGGATGACCGTCTATGGCTATATGATTTAATCTGTAGGCATAGCCAAACATGGGTTCCTTTTTGAAGATTTTATTCCTGTTGCAAGATGTACTCAGCCAACACTACCCATATTTTATCTTTAGGGTCGAACATTGCCAGTACAGATCATTTTGTCAGAAGAGCAATATTTTGCTGGTAGGGGTCTAAGATCCCCATGCCCCCTTGATCTCTTGGGCAGGCTATGGTTTTCCAGGCCACTTTGACGATAAAACCTTAGTCTTCCTCCGACCGAGGTTTCTAGATGTATCTTGCCCCAACCACCTTTATCGCCTTGTAAGCCTCCTCCCTTAGCAGGTGAACCGAGAGTGGAAACCAGAGGGTAGAGAAGGTTGATGAGGAGAGAATCAGCGCTCTCCCAAATAGGGAGAGCCTGTGGTGGCGGATCCAACCCAGGATTTTCCCTACCACCTTGTCTTTAAGGAGAGCGTCCTGGGCTCCGAAACAGTCCAACAGTGAAACCTGGACCCCTAGAAAGCGGTCTGAGGAGTTTGTTGGGATCAATTTCATGCCCCAATTGACGCAAAACGAAAAGGGGGGAGCGAGGATATAAACTGACTTTTTCCAATTGATCGACACCTCTGAAAGGATACAGTATTCCTCCAAGACCCTCCTCAGTTCCGAGAAGGATTATGGCTTGTTTGCACAAGCGACCAGAGGGCAACCTTGGCGTAGGGATCTAGTTAGTGGGAAGACTTCTGAGAGTCTGTCAATTTACTAGCACAATTGAGGAGGCATCCTCATACATAGCCCTCACCCACTTACAGAACCCCACTCCACAACTCATTTTATAAAGGGGTGTAAATACAAAAGTCCAGCCTACCTTGTCATAAGCCTTTTTCATATCTAGTAACAACACTGCCATATCTAGTTTTTCCTTTCCTAGAATCTCAAGGGCTTGGATGATGGATATTATGTTGTCAAAGATTGTCCTCCCTTTCACAAAAGCTCCTTGTTCCCACCCTATCAATTGTGGCAGGTAGTTTGAGAGTCTGAGCACAAGGGTCTTAGCTAGGATTTTGTAAGCAACGTTTAGTACTGAGATAGGTCTGTAGTTTTTGACTTCCTTTTTTGTCTCCTTTCTTATAAAGTAGAGAGATCACGCATGTTAGCCATGTTTTAGGCAACCTACCTAATTGTAAGGAATGATTAAAAATATGACAAAAAAAAGGGCTGAAGGAATCCGAGCAACATAGGAAGAGCTTCACGGGTAATCCATTTGATCCCGGACATTTCCCTTTGACCATCTGTTTTGCTGTCGTCAATAGCTCCTGTACTGAGAAAAACTCATCCAAGGCTTGTCTGGCTGAGAGTGGTAATGAAGTTTGCATGTTGTCCCAAAATGTTGATACTCCTGAGAGATCCGTGTCTACAGAGGCTTAGAGGCGCCTCGAGGAGACTATCTCTGCATGGTAGAGTTTGGCATACTGACACGTCTCCCCTATGTCTTGGGCAATGGGGGCATTGGGGTCCGCGGGGTGTACCAATTCCCTCAATAACGGCTTAGCTTGATGTAAGAGTACGGACCTGAACGTCATTTTGGTCATCTTGTCGTAGTCTGTTAGGCCCCTTATCTTTAGCCATTCTAGTCATTCCTCCTGTTTTCTTACCTCAAGTTATTCGAGGAGTGTCAGGTTAAGCTTTCTTTCCTGGGCCCAATAATGATCCGAAAAAGGGTCTTGTCCTATTTTTTGTTCGGCTTCCCTTACCGTTGCCTGAGCGCATTTTTCCCTCCAGGACCTGTTTGCTGCTTTCATACGGGAAAAGGTGCGCAATGCCTCGGTTATGATGCCTAGCCCTACTTCGATCCAATCCTGCCCCTGGAAGAATAGGTCCTTAGCCTCCATCCAGACTTTCATCTGATTGGATACCCAATTGGGTATCCCTTTGTCCTTAAGCAAATTGACGTTAAGTTTGAAAGGGGGACATACCTTCTCGAGGTTGTCCCTGACTACCACATCCAAACACACTGGGGCGTGGTCTGACAGGAAGAATTCTTTTATATCACACCAAAGGCATTTATCCCATATAACTCCTCTACAAAGAAAAAAATCAAGTTTTGTTCTGGGTTGCGGCGCTTGTGGTGAGGGCTTAGAGTCCTACCACGTATAGCCACCAGACTCAGGATTTAAGACTTTGTAGACTTCTGTGAGGTTTTGGGACTTGGCCAACGCAGTCAGCATCACAATGTTCGTCCTTAAACCACCAGTACTAGGTCCAGCTATCGACCGCGGAAAACAATAAAGTAGAAACGTTTCTAGTTGGATGAATTTGGGCGCTCCTGTAGTGGCCTGTACGTTTCCTAAAATCATGTAGCGTTAACGGGCGCGACTTTAGGAAGTACTCGTGGTTTAAGGGTGCTGCATTATGACAATCCAAACCAGGGTTGAGTACCGTATTCCAGTCACCTGCCATTACAAGATTTTCTACATCTAGGATCCATGAGGGCAGATGAGCGAAAAACTTAGTGCGTTGGGTATAGTCCACTGGTGCATAGGTAGCCATGACAACCCAATCTTCTTCCTGTAGGACGGCCCATAGGGTCAACAAAAAATCTATTATATCTACTGTAACCGCGGGGAGCGCGGGGGCGCAGCCAGGGCAGAGGGGTTGTAGCGGGGATGAAGTTTTGATTGTTGTAATGTGTTGCTTTATAGCAGGTCAGTCATGAGTTTTTGCATTATCTAGATTTGAACGTGGGTCAGTATTTCAACATTTCACATTGCTATACGTGCTGAGGTACGATCTTCGATCACAGACCAAAGTTCGAATCCAGTCCAGAATCCATTGCTTCAGAACACCTCCAAAGAACAAGAACAAAACGAACAAGGGAAAAAAAAAAGGAAAAAAAATGAACCTAAGGAATGGCAAGCCAACATTAAATTATGAATGATGCTATGAAGAAAAAAAAAAAATTTATTTTTTTTAAGAAAAAAAAAAAGAAATTGGCATGGCCTGCGAGGAAAGCGGGTCCAGCGTCCCATCATACATTTTATAGAGCATGAAATAGTGAGAGACACAATTGCGAGCCTTCTATTACATTGTTCACTGGAAAATACCCCTTAGTACTTAGAACTTTTCAGTTTCAAGCTTCAACAATCAGTTCCCTCCTTAGTTATGGTAGTGAATGGTTTGTGTGATGCCCTTTTATCTAATAAACCGTCTACGCTGTGAACCTCTTTCGTCCCGTAACCCCCTCTGTTCGGTATCTATTAGTCTGTTGTTCCTTTTCCCATGTCCTTCTTCCTTCGTATGTTGTATTTTGTTGGTCCTGCTGTCTGCTTGCTGGCCATTATCCTTAGGCCTTTAAGTTCTTCATTTCTCCCTGGCCCTGCGGCGTAGGCAAACCATTCATTTGACCCCGTATCTTTCCTGTGTTTGGTGACTGTTGTGCTTTACTCAGAACATCCCACATGACTGAATGGGGTTTGACTGACGGGGGAGGAGGGGCAAATAGAAGAGAGGGCAGGGGGGGGTAGAAAGAAAACCTGGTTGGCGGCCACCGCAGAAACCACTATACACCTACCTATCAAATCCATTCCTCCAGAACATGTCCAAATAGCAAAGAAAAGCAAGCATAGTTACGGAGCACAAAACCTTCATGCCAAGCAGAAACCGGTCCTTGCCTAAGACCGGTCACCTCACAACGTCAACCCAGACTTGAATCATTTGTCGAGACTACACCCTCATTTTTTCGCTGCATGTGAACTGAAACATAGCTTGTATCCGTTCATTATTGGTATCGATATCGAGGTGCGTTATGCTCGGGGGAAGACCATTCAACTCACAAGGCACATAAATGAGATTGAGTAGGTCAGCCCACCATGATATTTCCCGAAAAAGAAAACCGACCCTTACAACCCAGGTAAGCGCAGCCTCTGGCTGCAAACATTTTTTAGTAGGATGCTTGTTCCACGACCATCGACTTTAAAAAAGAAAAAAAAGAAAAAAGAGACCCAATTCGATTTCACTCCTTGCCTAAGACCGGTCACCTTACACCTCAGAGTTGAGCCTTCAATCGTTCATCGACAAAAAAAGAGGGGAAAAAAAAAAAAAAAAAAAGTCTACAAAAAAATCTATTAGGCGTAGAATTTGCGGGGAGCGGCGTTACCGGGCGGCATAGCGCAGCGCTCCGGTAACTCCGTCGTCGCGGGCGGATAGCGCAAGGGACGCTACCTGGCCAACACCTACGTCATCGCGACAGAGATGGGAAGGTGTGCGTACACACCGCCGCATCGGTGGTGGACCTCGGTCCGAGATGTACTCACGTCGTCTAGGTAGTCCATAGCCAAACCTAGGTTAGACACTATGTAGATCCTCCGCGCGATGTTTCCACAGACACGGGCCAGAGGTAAAGTAGGTGGTGACCGAGAGTCTCACCGGTGATGAAAGGTGTTTCAAGTTTAATTGCCTATGAGGTTTTTGCCGCCTGGAGAATACATAGCCTAACTTGAGGAGATTCAGAGAAGCCTTGCGTATGGCTAACCTAGGTTACTCTCCCGGTGGTAAGTTAGGAGTGATTTATGTTTCACCAGTGGAGAAAGGGAAAGTAATTATTAACCCTAGCATTTGAGAGGAAAATTTCCAGTTGTCGGTTCGCTCCGCAGGGCAATCCCAAGCGGCCTCCGAAAAGAAAAATTGATTGGGTGCAGATTACTTGCCACGTACAATGGTTCAACTCGCTGTCCTGGTCACTCAACAGTAAACACAGAGGGGTGGCTGAAGATTCAGGAACGAGGAGCGGGAGCGGCCGACAGTAACAATGATGTTCAAGGCGAAGCGCTAGGTGTAAAAGCAGGAGAGAATTAGGCTCAGGGAAGTCGAGGTGAATTGTGAGGCTGCGTTGGGTATGCGTCTCGGCCACGCTAGGTTAAAATTAAGAGGAAGCAAATGTTCTCGATTTTCCGTGAGATAATGTCATCTCGATCGGCCAAAACAGATGGTTTCCTCGCCAGGTAGTGGTACTAGAGGAAAGGTTATACCCGACAAAGGTATCACAGTCGAATTGAAATGTATAGATTGATGGAGTTGTATTGGCTGGGACGGGCCTCCGCCCAGCAGAGGCGTTAGAGGTAAGATACCAGGCAGCGCTGGTGGCCCGATCTCCGGAGTAACAAGTTAGGGCCGTGAGTGTTTCTTCTTAGTACACAACCAGCGGTTGGGTCAGACCGCAGAGTCGGAAATCCTCGCGCAGCAGGATTAAAACAAGTCTCTGGAGTGAATATTATCGAGACTCCGACCACACCCAAATGCAAGGGTGCATTGTAATAGGCGATGGTCCAGTCCAGCAGGTTTGTGAAGTGGCGGGGCGCGAATAGTCCGCGTGGGTAATCTTAGAAGCGAATTATTAGATTGCTCAGAGTTCACTGGGAGCGGTATCTCAGCGGTCGTGGGGGTACTAAGTTGTAAGACTACGAAACACTCAATTAAACTTGATCAGACAGAAAGGCACACTCTCATCTACTGGACAGAGGGGAGTCGGAGCCTCTCGGGATAGGGAACCCATAGAAGAATTATCCTCATTTGGATTCTGGTAGTAATTTGCCCGGAGGAGCAAACCGGGACAGAAGGTCATGTAGACATAGCGTCTTATCAGATGCGTTTCTCAGAGCAAGCGGCTTAATAGCCTTCTCCTGGGTTAATAGCGTTTCGTCACCTCTTATCTCATCATCCTGAACACGAGTTGGTGTATCTATCCTTCTGCGAGGACACAACAACAATATGGCAAGTGGAGCAGGCAGAGGGGATAAACAACATGCGATTCCAGTCACGATTAAGAAAAACCGTTCAAGAATACGAGACTCTGTGAGTCGTTGTTATGATGAAGGAGTGTGCCCAGACAACATACATCTGGGAGAAGTAATTGAAGACGAAGGTGGCAAGCGTTTTGTGGTAAATGAGTTGGTGAACGAGGTAAAGGACGAATGGTTAAAAGAGAGATCTGTTATTGTGACGTTCCGAGGAGAAGCCCGTAGCCTTGCAAGATCGGTCAAGGAAGATCTGATTCGGGCGTATGAGGATGGTTGGACAGCCAAGCGACTATTTCACCCAAACAACAGACGAGGGAGGATAAAGTTTGAAGGCCCCAATGTCGTATCCTATGTTGCGAAAGCAAAGGAGATCGCGGATTGGCTCATTCAAGAAGGAGAGCTGAAGATCAAACTGGGCACAAAGGAATACCAGGTACTGTTCAAGCCACGACTGTCTCAGCACGAACTACAAGAAGTCAGGATCCATGAAGCAGGGAGAAAATTCTGGATCATGGCTCTAAGGATCCCGCTGGACGCCTACCTCTTCTTAAGGAGTGAGGTGAAGGGCCTGTTCGGCGAAGTGTTAGAAATGCATAACCCGGAGTATGATAGAGACAGGCCAAGACTCATGAATGTCAAATTTGACATGCGGCCCGAGTCAAGAGGCAGCATCGATGACGAGCTAGTGATAGAGTCCCCTCGAGGAGAACGCTGGAAAGTGGATATAGTATCAACGTATACTGACTGGTGTAGAAGATGCAAATGGTATTATCATACGGAGGAGACCTGCCCTCGTCGTCAGAACGAGGAAGGTCGCAGGAACAACGGAGAAAGGCAAGGGGGCCACAGGGCTAGATTCCGGGAATTTTTGACAAACTTGGGGGGGAAGCGATGCAGAGCTCGAGAAACGGGTCAGATGCGGACCAGCAGGTGAGACATTCGCAACAACAATCGAGACAGGGCAACCTCTCAGAGCAATCTCGCCAGCAAGTAAGTCGGATACATCCGAGCCAGGAACACGTGGAGTCAGCTATGCAGCAGTACGGTCCCAATGCATCGGCTCAAGGGTCCCTCCTCAGGAATGGTGCCCAAGTGCAAAGTACAGGTCACCACAGGGAGTACCAGGATTGGAGGGGGGACCAAATTTGGGGAACGACGCCTGCAAGAGCCTCAGGCCAGCCCTCACTGCCCCTTTGGCAGCCAAGGGGGGGGTGGCCACACCCCAACACAGAAGAACTGCACAGAGAATCGGCCAGGGACAGAGGGTTGGCGGGCGGCCCGACTCACCCAACGTGGCAAGACAACTATGAATACAACCCGTTTCCGGACGTAGGATTGTTCTATCAACACCAACAAGGCACAGGCAGCGGGTGGGGGCCTGGATCGGGGCACAGATTCATTGAGCACCCCCAACCCAGATACCCTTCAACGGCATACGACTGGAGGCAGCTCGCCCCTCCTCCGCAAGACAGAGGGCTCCAAGTACCGGACCTGCACAGAAGGGAAGGCAGCGGGAACTCATTCAGAAGACGACAAAGAGGCTACAGGACAAGGTGGGATGGCCAACCGGAAGACAACTGGAGGAGTAAGGGGGAAAGCTCCTTGCTTTGGAGACAAGGCCACTCCCAACCGTTCTCTACGGTTCGGGAGGAGGTGGAGGTCGCTGAAGGGAGAGTGGCATCTGCGCACCAGCCAAGTGTCACTAAGCTCAAGGAAGAAATGTCAAAGACGTCAGTGACTTCGCATTCTAGAGTAAGGTGGGGCAGCGAATGCGAAAAACATGACTGTGGAAAATCTGTAGCCTCGTCGGTGGAGAGCTTTGCGCGCTCGGGCCAAAGAATGGTAAGCAGACCGAAGGGGACAATCGACAGGAATAGAAAGGCGGTTGCTGTCGAGAGGAACCAGATGGAAACGGTTCAAAGGTGCCTGGCTCCACTCCTATGCACGCATACTGAGAAAGGCGCGTTCTTCCTAACCACAACAAATGCAGAGGGTTGCCCGCTAATCCCCTCGGAAGAGGTAGAGCGTTCCCCCACTCCAGCTAAGATCCTGGAGTGCACCAAAAGGTTGTATGGGACACACGTCCCGGTCAGACTCATTCCGCACTACACAATGGCGAGCATCCTGTGCTCGTCCGTGCAAGGATTCAGGAAAATTTATTTCCCCTTGCTGGATGAACGGATCCCTCCGAAATCAGAGTGCCTGCTAGCTCAAGGTGGTATCAGGTGGTTCCACATGGACGTCATTCGGGAAAGAAACGCTCAGGAACTGAAACTTATTAAAATTATCCCTGGCATCTCAGCGCTGGCGCTGTTGAACATCAACGAAAAGCTCTTGGTCGAGGAAAATCTACATTCAGACTATCTCGTGTCTCAGTTAACAGAAGAATGGAGGTCGAGCTCCAACACCAGCTCCGCCATGGCCAACTCGGAACACCAACGCTCAAGGGGCATCTCTAGTGAGAGGGAACACCTGGGGGCTCAGGAACCATCCCGCATCCAATCCAAGGCGGGCGATGACCAACAACATGATGGATAAAATCAGGGCAGTAACATGGAACGTAAGGGGTCTCGGGGACACAAATGGCAGAGAGAAAAGGAGACGGTTAAAATCCTGGCTGCACGAATGGAGGGCAAACTGCATAATGTTGCAGGAAACTAAGCTTAAAGAGTCTAAGCTGAGTGGGATGGTGACATGGTGACATGGTGGGATGGGCCGCAGGTCTGGGCCCCAGCGCAGAAAACCAGAGGAGGGGTGACAATCCTACTTCACCGGGACCTTCAAGCCTGCGTAATAAACGCAGAAGCGGACCTGTGGGGCAGATGGGCAAGGATGAAGGTTCTAGTGGCCAACGAAGAATGGGTCTTCGTGACAATTTACGCCCCAACGGACGTGGGTGAAAGGGCGAAGTTCTCCAGCCGTCTGTTACAACACATCCCAAAGACGGAGAAGTTGATGATAGGCAGAGACTGAAACCTGAGTTTGGATGAGACACTAAGGATAGGCTCCCCACAGACAGGCAGGAGAGATGTTCAGACCCTGCTGGAGCTGAGTGCAGAGTTGGACTTAGTGGACCCCTTCCCGTCCCTCAACCAAGGAGACTCGGGTTATACATGGTACTCTCATCTACACAGAGACAGGCAACAAATTACTAGAAGAAGGGTAGACTTCTTCCTGCTCAGCGAACTCTCGCAGGACCAAGTCACAATGGTTCGAGCCTCTTGCAGTCCGCTGTCGGATCACAAACCGGTGGTTGTTGATCTTAGACTAAATCTGAATGTCTCAAGGGGGAAGGTTTTTTTTCGCCTGAACAGTCAAGTGCTAGAGGAACCCGGCATGGGTGAGTGGGTAGCCAAACACATGGACAGTTGGGGGCGTGCAAAACCACTGTTTGACTCAAAGGCAGAGTGGCTAGACGGCGGGATCGCGATTGTCTCCGGTGTCCTAGATGTTATTTCTAGGATCATAGCAAGAGAGAGGAACAGGAAAAAAGCGGACTGTCGGAGAAGAGTGAAGGAGGCTGAAGGACGCATGGAAGGTCATCCTATCTCACTGATGGTTTGGGCAGCGGAAAGGGAACGACGTCTGAACGAGTGAGACAAGCTCCAAGAGGAGAAGCAGAGGTGGTGGTCTGAAATCTTAAAGGTAAAAGGGATCAAGTCGAATGACAAGATCTCGAAGGAGACATTCCAAAGACTGCTGCCGAGGCGGACACTGACTCAAATGGTAGAATTACGTCACCCGTTCGTCCAGGCTGCACCTGCGGCCCAATCTGCTTCAGGCATGCTGCAGTATGCGAGAATGTACTACGCAAATATTCTCACCTCTAGACGTCCACTGGACAATGCGCTCACGGACCTCTCCGCCACATCGGACATGTGGGAGGACACCACAGCGAAACTTCCAATTACCGCTCGGGTGGACCTCGATAGACCGCTCACTGTGGAAGAAGTTAAACAGACCCTCAAGTGCATGGCGAAGGGAAAGTCCCCGGGGGTTGACGGCCTTACGGTTGAGTTTTACATCGCCAACTGGTCGGTGTTTGGCCCTGCACTAGTGCACCTCTACAATGGGGTCCTGGTGGAAGGGAAGTTAGGGAAGGGCATGACACATGGTGTCATCTCAGTTCTGTTCAAGAAGGGGGACAAATCTGAAGTCCAGAATTGGAGACCAATTTCCCTTCTAAACGTCTCGTACAAAATACTGGCAAAGACCTTGGCGCGCAGACTGTCGAGTTACTTACCAGAATTGGTGAAGAGGGACCAGGGGGCATTTGTACAGGGGAGATCCATCCTTAACAACATTGTATCCGCCATCGAAGCACTGGAGGTAGTTCAGACAGAGAACCTGAACATGGCGGTCCTTCTCCTTGACTTGGAGAAGGCGTATGATTAATTGGGATGGCGATTCGTACTTACCACGTTGAGAAGAATGGAATTTGGGGAACGGTTTTGTGCTTGAATAGTAGCCATGTACACATACTCTACCTTTGCTGTCATGATTAACGGACATTTTTCTGAACCGTTTCCACTGTTGAGATCGTTGCAACAAGGGTGTCCGCTCACACCCCTCATCTCCGTCCTGCAACTGGAGGTGCTTCTCAACAGGATTCGTAGGCATCCGGAGATAAGAGGCTTGCACCTGCACACGGGAGAGGAGTGCAAGGTGAAGGCTTTAGCAGACAACCTGCTGGCCTTAAGAGAAAACACGGCATCATCGCTGGCGCCGTTGAAGATGGTCATGTTGGAGTATTCCGTACTTTCGGAAGCTTCCGTAAACTGGAGTAAGTCGGTGTATCTCCTCCCAACCCAATTTGTACTCCAAGTAGAGTGGGGTATGATAAGGGTGCTCGCGGGTGAAGAAGAGAGATTCCTGGGTGTACTTATTAGTCTAGAAATAGAAGCTTCGTCGCAGGGTCTCCTCCTGCAACAACATATCTCAGCCAAGCTCAGATTATGGGGTACGACATGGCACCTATCCCTTCTGGGTCGGGCGTTGGTTGCAAACGTGGCCTTGCTCTCAATCCTGTGGTTTGTGTCCACAATGAGAGAGATAGCAGCAGGAGTAGTCAAGGCGGTACGGAGACTGGTCGCCCGTTTCATATGGAAGCCACGGGCGAGGATCTCTGAAGGGTTCATCTCCAAGGTAGCGCTGGATACACTCTCCTTCCCTCGTTCCAAGGGCGGTCTTGGTCTAGTGGACCCAGCTCGAAGAAATCAGGCGCAATTATGAAATTGGGTGGTCAAGATAGCCAATATGAGGACTAGGGATCACTGGGTGACAATGGCGGAGCAGATCCTGATGGGCGAATGGGGCCTGAGCAGACCGCAGGACGTCTGGGCATGTTTTTTTATGCCCTCCTTTCGCAAGAAAAAGCTAAAATCCAGGTTCTGGGAACCGATCAGAAAGGCCTGGAACAGGCTCCCACCGGACGTGTAGAAGAAGCCATCCACCAAGGAAGAAGTGCTGGTACAGCTCCTGTTTGAAAACCCATCGATCATGGACCAAGACGGACAGCCCCTCGAAGCGGATGGTTCCACAGGCTCGTTCGGCCAAGCATGGATCAAACGAGGTGTTGTCCGTATCTCAGACCTGTGGTCAATCCTACTGGGAGGATGGAAGCCCCTGGGAGAGATCAAGGAATCCCTCAGAGGTCCGCAGAGAGTGGAAGCCCATTGGAGATCACTGGTTGATGCTATACCCCAGGACTGGTTACTGATCCTAGGTCCTGAAGGGGTGGACCCAGTGGGCAAGTGGTACGTGCCAAATCAGGAAAGGGGTCAGAACACCCTGTGGAAAGTCCTGGACATCTTGCCCAGCGGTTTCAGACGGGTCGAAAGGTGGCGTTGTGAGGGATCAACAGACACGCTGAGCCCGATGGGAGTTGAAACGGTCCAACTGTGAGACAACCCTGCTCAGGCCAGGCTCCTGGCAACAAGAGGAAAGAGGCCAACAACTAGACTGTACACCTGGATAGGTGGGGTACCACTTATCCAGCTCTGTATTGATCCAGCAGCCTGGAGCTGGTCAGCCAAGACGGAGGGAGTAGCAGAATTAAACCTTGAGAACTACTCAATAGCTCAGGGCTACCAGCAACTCAGTCACAAACTGAAGACCCCGACGCAAGTTGCTATCCCTCGGCGGCAGGCGGTGTGGAATGAGGACTTAACCGGGGCAGAGGCGGACTTTGAGAGGCTTTGGGAAACTCTGACAACGCTTCCAAATGGGAAGCAAATCAGTATCCTGTGGATGATCTCCCTGATGGTATCCCCATCAGCGGTCTGGCTGGTAAGCAGGGCATGGAAGTAAACCTTGAGTGTACACGCTGTCGGTGGCCTTTCGAATCGACCAGGCACCTATGGTTGGACTGTCCCGCGTCCAAACACATTTGGAACTGGTGAGCTCACCACTGGAAAGAGGTAGGAGGACAGGGAGTAGAATGGTCAGAGAGGTGGGCGCTGTTGGGATTTCTCCCACCTCACACCGAAGGGCACCGGGGTTGGGGCTACATGGCGCATGTAGTTCGGGGTCTGTTATGTGAAACCATTTGGAAAGACAGAAACAGATCCAGGTTCGAGGGCCGGCCTTTCGCTGATTTGGAGACCAAAAGGCACATCAGCAGGGGCTGAAGCAGGCCATATGGGCAGATTGGAGAAGTAAAGCAAGATCAGGGAGAGGGAACAGGGAACAACTGAAGTGGTTTCGCCACACCTGGGCGCAAATCAGTCAGCTGGTAACAATTCACCCAAAGAAGGGCTTGGTCTTTTCAGACTGGTTCCTAGTAACGCCGCCGGTGAGTAATCAGTAGTCAGGTAGGTGTAAGGTGGCACCAGAGCACTCGGTGCGGTAGGGTCACAGTGGGCCTTTTTAGTAGACTGTCTCTAGAGCTAGTAGAACCAGGACACTCGGTTCGGCAGGGTCGTGGTGGGCCATTAGGAGAGTGCCAGTAGAACTGGGACAGTAGTCCCCTGGGCCGAGTTAGTCCCAGTCTAGTGTAGAGGCCAGTTCATACTGGGCAGGCATTCATCAAAGTTGGAACCGATCCACTGCTAGTCCGGTATTGGTGTACTCAGGGCAGTTTTGTAGTAGTAACAGTTATCTGAAACTGCAAGAATTCAAAGTCAGACTCAGGCACGGAAATGTTCGTATGGAAGTTAAACTAGTGCATAGGTTATACTCTGCACTGGCAAGAGTATCCGCAGGTCTCCTACCTGTAAGCTAAGCTGACTGATGCTGTCAGATACATCCGGGTGGTTTGTGAGGTCCCCGGTCTCGATTGGCATTATTAATGAACTGTTGCTTTGTAAAAAAAAATTAGAAAAAGTTCTATTATATCTACTTGAAGGTCCGTGTTGAATAAAATAGCTACCCCTCCTTTCGTACCGTCTGCCGGGGGCCAAAATTGCGGGCCCGAAATGTGACGGATGGCGAGTAGTGCAACTAGGCCCTTACTCGCGACTACGAAGCCCTGCACTCTCAAGAAAGTTGCCAAGTTTGGCGAGTAAGTGCAACCACCGTGCACAGGCGGGGAAACCGAAACCACTCGCCGCAACTTGTGTCGACGGTGCGGCGAGCACTCTGACATATTTTTCATTCGCCAAGTTTGGCGAGTAAGGGCATCGCCACACCGCTCTCGAACTGTGCAAAATGAGAATGAACTTCCCGCGAGGACATGGCCAGATGCACCCGCCACATTTTTGTCTTTTTCACATTTCGAGAGCGGTGTGGCGAGGCCCTAAGTGTAACCAGGCGTCAACTCGCCAAACTTGGCGTATGGAGAGTAGTGCAACCAGGCCGTCACTCACCAACACAGCACCCTAGGATGTCTCTGACGCTGCGAGTGGCGCGTGTACGCCTAACGCTATTGGTGCACGAGACAGCGATATATCGCACTTCTTCTGTCTGTGAGCAGCAGGGGGTGAGGCGACAGGGAGGTAAGGAGGGCAGGAAAGATTGCGTGCGCGTGTGCGTGTGCCTGTGATAGGCAGAGAAAGAGAAGCGGGCCTCCGAGAGTCAGAACTTGAGAGGCTTGAGGCCGAGAGGCGGGAGAGGGGAGAAGATCGCAGTGTCACGGATTCCTCCCTCTCAGCTTGTAGTTCCCCGGACATTATTCGTGTTATCAATTCACGTGTCATGTGGGTATTGAAAGTTTAATTCATTCTGCAGGCATCGATCAGAGAATAACATGTGGATCAGGAGAGCCAACGGAGAAAGCCGATCGAGGAGACCGGAGGCTGCTAGTCCTAGTGATGTTGCTGGCATCTGTTTGAGGCGGACTGCCGCTGCCGCTGCTGGATTGTGAGCGGGGACGCCTTTTGCGCTGCCCTCCTGTCTGCTGTCTATCTGAGCCTTTTCCACTTTCCCATGCACGAACATTACTTCGCTTGCGCAATTTCCACTGGCGATCTGTGTGAAGAGGAAGAGGGAGAAAGAGCGAGGAAATCCTCTGTCTTGTTCGTGTTTCTTCGTGGTTCCGTCTCGTTTGTGTCGACTGTCTAGCGAAGTCTCTACACGTTTCGGCTATGGCGGCCGGTACGGCATCTGTGCTGTCCTGTTTGCGTCTCTGGGAATATGCGGACAACTACATTTTCGAACCCTTCGAGGAGAATAGCCCGTCTTTGCCCGTCCTCAAGGTCGATCGTGACGGCGGAGATCTGAGACTCGATGGTATGTTTTCCAGACCGGCACTGCCTCCCATGTGTTTATGCCTTTGTGTGATATTGCCCGTAATCGAGGAACTGTACGTCTGGTTTCACAGCCTGACCTCTCTCTCTCTCTCTCGTCCGTGTCATTTGCCCTCTTGGCCTAAGGACCCGCTGGAACCTGTTGTATTGCGCTGCCCTGAAGGCGGCATCTATCCCCAAATCCGAACGCGGCCTGGATATGACATTTCCTTTCCTTTGTTGTCGATCTTCTTCGTTCTTTCTCGTAATTATCTGCTCAACTATGGCTGTGTGCTCTGCTATTTCCTCTCTAGCGTGCTCGTGCAATTCGAAATGCTATCGACGGCGGGCACAGCCCCTACTGTGGTAGTAGTGCGTGCCCTCGAGGAGACGAAGTTAAGCGAGGGCTGCATTTGCCGGAAACGAGACTCTGAGGGCATACTCTCACTGGGACTTTTGCCACTCAGTTCTGGACGTAATTGCGGTCAGATACACCCATGTCGGGCCGTAATTGGAGTTAAATACATCGAGAAAAGCCCTAGCGTGACGCCCTAAGGGGACGCGCGGTTAGCCACGTCCAACTGTGTTTCTCCATGATCAAATTATTGTGGTTGATTCTTCGAAGTGTCGATGTTGTTAATCCGGTTTTATCTCTCTTGTGAGAACGCGATTAGAAGCAAAAATGAGAGTTTTCCGCCCGTGTCCTCGTGTTTCAATGCGATGACTTGCATTAAGGCCTGGTTGCAATCTGAACTAAATTTTGATTCTGATGCAAAATTTTGGCGGATGGCGAGTAGTGCAGCTAAGCCGTTAGGCAACGATGGCGTGTCCTCTGAACGGATCCATTTCTCCAGATTCCAAAGAGCGAACAGCGCAGAACGGTTTCGATAAGACAAATGATATGTGCAAAAATCAATCATGTTCGTGTTTCATCAAGGGAGCGGAGGAGAGGAATGCTTTCGATCAGACAAATGATATGTGCAAAAATCAATCATGTTCGTGTTTCATCAAGAGAGCAGAGGAGAGGAATGCTCGTGAAAAATCGGTCTGCGGCTGTGATTCAGAGACATTGTTCCGCCTTTTCGTTGTCCAGTGCAACGACTTGTCCTTCGGGTGTGCGCATAGTGAAGAAAGCTATGCGTACGACGTATGGGTAGATGTGGTCTCTGTGGAGTTACCCACTTGTCGCTTTGCCGGCCCTCATTCAGGGGCTCAATCAACCGATTATTTCTCTGTGGGCTATGGTAAGTCGTGCACCGACTTGTCCTACCGGTGTGCGCGTAGTGAAGAAAGGAATCTCTCTCTCTCTCTCTATACGTCATCGTATATATAGGTAACACACTTGTCGCTTTGCGCGCTCTCATCAGGGGCTCAACAGCACGTCTCTCGGCAGATGCTATGTAAGCGATTAACCGATTATTTCTCTCCGGGCCTTGCTAAGTCTTGCACCGACTTGTCCTACGGGTATGCGCGTAGTGAAGAAATCTCTCTCTCTCTCTCTCTCTCTCTCTCTCTCTCTCTCTCTCTCTCTCTCTCTCTCGGTATTTACTTGTCTTAATTCCCTTTGGGCGGGGTCCTGCCCTGATTGAAGCCCTCAACAGCAGAACGTCTCTCGGTATTTTTTCTCTCTTGGCTCTGCAGACTCCTACACCTAGATCGTTCTCATTTGTAATGTCTTGACATTTTTTTCTATTTTCTCTTTCTTGCGGTCTTTTTCACCTCTAAGGCCTGCCTATGTTGCTGTGTTTTTGCGTCTAGATTTTCCGCCATTTTCCTCCTCTCCGTTTCGCGAACCTCGTCAGTTTCCCCTAACTTCCTTCGCTCTCGCTTACAGTTGCCTGCTTGCCATCCGAACCTCGTAGCTGGCGGTTGGGCTTGGATATCGCATTGATGGTCTATCGCAAACCTGGTTCAGTTGAGGTTAATAACTCTTTTCTCGTTAGAGGCGACAGGAGTGCTCTTGGGAAAGGAGTGACATGCTGAGAGATGGGTTTGGTTGCCCTTTGGAAAGAGGATTGTAAGAGGATGTTGAGCATCTTGCGAATCGAGGGAGCATTGGATTTGATGCGCAGACCTGGGGGAGGGCGGGCGGGGGGGGAAGAGGCCGCGAGAGGGGAGGGCAGGAGTTCTCATGAACGAGTTGCAGGGAGAGCAATGATTGTATAGAGCATTATTCCTGTTGTCTTGTCGAGCGTCTGGGAGGCAAGGAGTTCTCATGAACGAGTTGCAGGGAGAGAAATGATTGTATAGAGCATTATTCCTGTTGTCTTGTCGAGCTTCTGGGAGGCAAGATTGTCTCATCGGTCCCGTGCTTGCTGACTTTGGAAAGCTTACTGTTCATGCTTGTGGAGATCCGGCACTTTGGGTGACGTATTCAGGTTACTGCCTACCTCAAATATTCCTGTTTGTAGGCTGATTCCTGGTGAAAGGCTTGTTAACGAACTAGGTGGGAATGGCTATACAGATGAATGTAGACGCAGCATGCATGAAAATGTCCGAACACATGAATTTAAACGCATGGATGAAATCGTGAAAAGGCAGTGAATGAATAATGTAGAAGTTTGTACTCGTTCGAACGGTCGTCTCTGGGCTTTGCTACTATCATGATCGTCAATCGGAAAATAAGATTTGAAATTGCGGCCGTGCTCCCCAGGCGCATCGTTTAGTGCGAAATTGGATGAGATGCATTGTTCTTCCCTGTGTGTGCAATGTCGAGGGAATATTACATAAAAGAAAGGTGCATTTTTGTTTTCTTCCGTGTAGAGTGCACGAGATTAGGATGGTCCTGTGCAGAAATTCATGGCGCAAATGGCGCGCATTTTCTTCCGTATATCTTTGTTTTTGAGTGAAGTAGCCTCCCCTGTTCCTGCAGTTTCCTCTAGTTATCACGATCCTGTGCAGTACTGATGCCGCAAGTGCCGCGTATGGTTCCCCTCGTCGTTGGAAGGCCTTTTTTACGCGGTCTCGGTAATAGCAGTGAGTATAATGGAGACATGCAGTTCTTTCTGGAAACTCACTTGGAAATGCAAGTGTCTTGTCTATGTGTAGGGGAGTGAGCCTGTTTGTGTGTGTGTGAGAGAGAGGAAGGGAGAGAGAGTGAGGGAGTAGATATATTAGATAGATAGATAGATAGATAGATAGATAGATAGATAGATAGATAGATAGATAGATACAAACAAAGCAAATGACACATCCCACAGATAATCCAATTGCCACAAAGCAAATAACACATCCCACAGATCAGCATATGTTTTCTTTTTTCTTTTTTTCTTATTTTCTTAGTTTCTTATTTTCTTACTTTTTTATTTTCTTATTTTATTTTCTTGTTTTCTTATTTTCTCTTTTTTTTTTTTTTCTTGAACTCCGTACCGTCTGTACTGAAGGGTGTCCAACATTTTCTCTTTGTACACATCCGTATCGCCCAGAACTGCATGATGTCGCACTGTGATGAACATCCTGCTGTTTTTTTGACATGTGGATAACATATACGTTGTCCCTTTTGTGCACAAGGACGCTATCAGAACTGCATAATGTCGCACTGTGATGAACGTCCTGCTGTTCTTTTGACACGTGGATAACATATACGTTGTCCCTTTTGTGCCCAAGGACGCTATCAGAACTGCATGATGTCGCACTGTGATGAACGTCCTGCTGTTCTTTTAACATGTGGATAACATGTCCTCTGTCAGGACTGTTTTGACGGGATGGTTCATGCGAGCCGTCCTGCTGAATGCTGTGCTAGCGCAGCTCTCCTTGGGTATCCTTGTGAACATCCACATCATAGTATTTATGTTTTTGCATCTTCTTCGACAATTGGTGAAAATTCGTTCACGAAAGTTCTTGCACAATTTGTGGATGGTGCCGTGTGACCAGCGAAGTGCCAAATCGCAAATTGCTACAGACGGCCAGGGCCTTGTCCGGGCCTTGTCCAATCTGAAAGGGTACAGCAGTGCCACAAACATGCCCAAAACCTCAAATCTGCCGAGGTCGGGACAGATAAAGCCTCTGAAAAGGTACAGGAGTGCGATCGGAACCATGCCCAAAACCTCAAATCTGCCGAGGTGGGGACAGATAAAGCCTTCGACACTTCCTAGGAAGGCAGAAAAAGACAACAAGAAACGGGAAAAGAAGGAAGGAGAGCCGAAGGCAGAAAAAGACAACAAGAAACGGGAAAAGAAGGAAGGAGAGCCGAAGGCAGAAAAAGACAACAAGAAACGGGAAAAGGAAGGAGAGCCCCACCTGTTCATCACCTCTTGCGTACAAGGCCAGCCACGTGGATGCCCCATCCCCGTGTGTCACAAGGACCCACTTATTTTCTTTTTTTAGTACATATTTTATTTTTATTAGTACAAATTGCCGCTGTCCGGACTCGAACCGGAATGGACAAGCCGCAGGTACCTCATACCTGTATGTTTACCAAATTTCATGCGCTCCGATTCAGTGTGACAATGTATAAGAGAGAGAGAGAGGGAGAGAGAGTACTCTCATTCATGAAACTGGTCGTACAGGTTTGCAAGGTGAGGTATAGAAATCTCTCTCTCTCTCTCTCTCTCTCTCTCTCTCTCTCTCTCTCTCTCTCTCCCCGGTCGTGGGCACTCTCTAAGGGCATACTCACACTGCGACCCCAAATCCGCAAAATATGCGGACTTTGGAAGGGTCGATTTGAGGTTTTGGGCATGGGTCCGGTCGCACTGCTGTACCTTTTCAGCCCGGCCAAAAAGACCCGGAAAAAAGGAGCACTTTGCGATTTGGTCACAGGGCACCATCCACAAATTGTGCAACAACTTTTGTGAACGAATTTTCACCAATTGTCAAAGAAAATGCGAAAACATAAATAGGGCATTTGCGCAAATTCCCTTGCCGCGCGGCTACACAAGCCGGTGGGCACAGGAATGGTACATTTAGGACTTTTGGCAAATCTGTGTGACCGGTCCTCTACCTTTTTTGGGGGGAATTTGGGATTATAGGTCCCAGTGTGAGTACGCCCTAAGTTCTTCAAAATGTCTTTGTTCTCGTGCATTATACTTGGTAAGATACCAAGTATTCAATGAAGCAACATCATGCAGATGTGAGATATGGCAGGCAACACAGAAGATAGACAGAGCACACCGACATAGATAGAGCACTCAGGAAGTTGACGAGAACGACAAACGAATTCTCTCGAACACGAGGGCACCGAAAAATTAAAATGAAACACAGCCCAAATAGCTCGAACCGAACGTGAGCATAACAGCTCATAATCCTCAATATCCAAGTCCGAGCTGCTGGCGGTCGACCTTCATCCGGCCGCCAGAGCCGGAATCGTCAGGGGTCTATGCGACGGAGATGCAGTTCCTTTTGGACTACTATCTCTTTGGGCACTCTGTCTTACCACTTCTGCTCACCTGCTGCTCAACCGGGTGGGAAGGAAATATGAATTTGATCTACTGTCGGGAAGGAATATGTTTGTTGTGAGATTTCCCCCGGTGCTGTGGTGGAGTTTTGGTTCGTTCACACGTCATAGCATTCCACAGCTACCCTCCCGCCCTCTCCCCTGTCATGTAAGTTGCAAAACTGTAAATGTATGTTGCAAAACTGTAAAATTAAGTAGTAATCGCTCACTAACAAATAGTTTATTGTCATCTTGTGTGGCATTGATAATGGGGTCATGCATTATCAGCGGATGAGTCGACAGCCATTCCCTCTGCTTCGGATGGAGTCGTAGCGAAGAGGACGCGGACCGTCTATGGCATCCTCGGCATGTTACGTCTCCTAGCAGGTCTCTCTCCCTCATCCTCTATTTTCTCTTTCTTTACACTCTTCAATTCTTCCGTGTCTCTCTCTCTCTCTCGTTCTCTCTCTTCTAGGTTGCTTTTGCTCTCGCTTAACTCCCCCGCTCTTGCTGAGTCTCTCCTCTCATCTTTCCTGTCTTGTGTTGTCCTCCTATTTCTCGTCCTCTACCCTATCCTTGTCTCCCACTGTCTTGGCCGCTCTCCACCCTCGCTACCGCCTTCTCTTCATCGCGATCTCTCCCCCTGTCGGCCCGCCTCTTCCCCCGTCCTCTTTTCCGTGCTTTCTGGCCGTCTGTCCTTTTCTACTTTCCTCGTTTCCCACTATTCCGTTTTCCCTCTCGTTCCCACTCTCAGTACTAACATAGTCTCGTTTCTCCTCGTTCTCTATCCTCTCCCTTTCCCTCTTTGTGGCCCCCGCCTTGTCTCTGCCGTGCCTCCTGTTCCTCACGTCTCTTTCGTCTCTCATCCGCTCCTGTCGTTCTCTCACCTCCTGTCCTTCCATATCTTTGTTTTCCTTTCTTTTTTCTCGTCTTTTTCCTGCCCTTCCCATCCCTCCCCTTCTCTCTCTTTCTCGCCACTCGCCCTTCTGATTCTCGCGTCCGTTCTCTTTCTCTCGCCCTCTTCCTGCTCTTCTTCTCTTCTTCCTCCTCTGTTTTCCCACTCTGACCGCTCTCGTACCATTTTCTCCAGTTCAGCCCGAATGGATCTGGGCACCTTTGGAGCGAGGCCCTATGCTACCATTTCGCTTACCTCGGCTTGCGTTTTGTCCCTTTCACTTCGTTCTCCTTGCCTCAACTCTCCCCCTTTCTGTTAACCCGTCTCTCTCCTCCCTCTGCCTGTTGCGATGCTGGTGTCTCTCTCGGAATGTCCTTCCCGCTGTGCTTTCCCCCCCTTTCTTGAGGAGGACGTCGATCACACCAGAAAGCTGTTGATCATGATTTTAGTGTAAACTCCCTCTCACTTTCCATATATATTTCTCTCTAATCAGTGCAGCGATACGGGAATGTTTGCGAGTCTTGCGGATGAGAAGATCGGGAGTGTAACGCCTGCCTTCCCTGCGCTGAGTGTGCTATCATGTTCGCTATACACGACTCCACAGAAAAAGCATGACTGGGCCAGACTGTTCCGTCACTTTCACCGACTCGTAGGGTGAACCTCGAGACATCAGTGTTCTGTGTGTGTGTGTGCGAGAGAGAGAGTTGTGTGCGTGAGTGTGTGTGTGTGTGTGTGTGTGTGTGTGTGTGTGTGTGAGAGAGAGAGAGAGAGAGAGAGAGAGAGAGAGAGAGAGAGAGAGAGAGAGCTGATTGTGAATTCATCTTAGTTATCGGAGTAGTGTAGAGTGATTGAAGAAAGGCTTGTAGGACAAATCTGTAACAGCAATGGCTCTGTGGTGGTGTTTCCCCGAGTGCACAGGTCCGTATCTGATTGTCTTGACAGGACGGCAGGGTGTTGGAGTCTTCAGGGAAAGTGCTGTGTGGCGGGTGACAGGGATGGACATACTCCCGTGTTTTACCAGCACGAAACACTTGTCTGCATCACAGGTATTGTTGCGAATGCCGTGGTTTTTATTTGTTTCTTTTCAACAACGCTAAACTAGTACTGGCGCATTGGTGATCAGAGGTCCTTTTATTGCTTGGTCATTTTGTAGAGACTATATGCAGTTTTTCCTTTCTCTCTCTCTGTGTTTCTCCCTCTTTGTCGGTGGAGTTGCGGCATTACTTAGCTCCCATGGATCTCTCAGTGCAGTGATTTGGAACCACAGTCCTCTTACATTTTACCATCTCTTGGGATCCCTTGGGATGCGGTGGTTCTGGAGATTTTCTGACTTCTCTAAGTTCTAATGGCGTGGTTTTGCCACTTGCCAACCTCCAACTTTGGTGACTGAGTCGTTGTTCCTGTTCCACATGTGCTAATAGTATTTCCCCCATGGGAAGCAAATGTTGTGGAGGTACACCAGGCTCTCTCCCCAAAACCCAGGCGTTGAGCTGTAGAGGTATGCTGGGCCCTCCTTGTGAAAACCAGGTCCATTTGACGAGATCCAGGGGTTGGGCGCCTGATGACTAGGGAACCAGGCTCTCTCTCCAGAGACCAGGTGTAAATTGTCGAGGTATGCCAGGCCCTCCTGAAAACCAGGTTCATTTGGCTAGATTGACGCGGTTGGGCGCCTGATGTCTAGGCTATTTATGACCGCTGGTGATTGGGGTGGTTAATCCGTATTTTATATTATACTATACATTGGGGAAGCACACAAACGTATGCTGTTTGTTATACTTCCTGCCTGCCATTGAAACTAAGTGGTAAGGTCCAAATCGGTGGATACTGACCATATTGGAGTTGATTACCCATCTATTGATATTGATTGGGGGACAGGTGACTAGACAACTTACAACAATCATTATGGGCTCAGATGGATTCATGGAAACCAGAGCCCTGGGAGATCAGACATTGGGCCTTTACACGGTTCAACATTTGATGTGTCTGGAATGTACTGGGAAATTGTGTGAATGTAATATGGACCATATACTTTCGGAGCGATCCAACATTGGGACCATACCATCTCCATTTGATGTGTTTGGAATGTACTGGGAAATTGTGTGAATGTAATATGGACCATATACTTTCGGAGTGGACCATACCATCTCCAGATACATTTCGAATGTTGAGCAGTGGAGTGAGGGCCGTCAGAGCATAATATAATGGGTGTGGAAACTTTCGGAGTGAT
>BFEA01000003.1:151007-182904 GCA_003427395.1 Chara braunii
CATAATATAATGGGTGTGGAAACTTTCGGAGTGATCCAACATTGGGACCATACCATCTCCAGATACATTTCGAATGTTGAGCAGTGGAGTGAGGGACGTCAGAGCATAATATAATGGGTGTGGAAACCAGGGCGCTGGGGAATGACCTTTTTATTTTTATCGAGTTTGGGCCACAGTGCAGTTGTAGCAAACATGAATTAGCCCCTTGATTGATTCAGAGCCAGGGGTGAGGTCCCACTTGCATGGATTAAAAAACCACCACGGCCATTGGAAGTTGTGGTGGTATACCGATCGGCCGGGTGGATGTACAGGCCTGCCTGAGCCGGGTTAAATCCATTAATGATGAACTGTTGTGGTACCGTAGAGACAGCTGGGTAAGGTACTGGTGGTTTAAGAGTGACCTTCGATAGCGAAGATCAATGGGTAAATCTCTGTCTGGGCAAGTGGGACCCCACCCCAGGTGGACATTGTTGAAACGGGAGGGTGAAAGAAAAACATCTGAGTGCTGATTCCTGCCGGACATATATTGACCCTTAAAGTTAACTGACCATTGGCGGCCTAGCCTGAGTGGTTGGGCGTACTGGATTGCACAGTCTCTGAGGGATATATGCATTTCGTTTGTGCCAATTTCTTTTGTGGGCATTTGTTTTTCTTGTAAATTTGTGTCGCTTATTTCCTTCATACAGTAGAACCAATCCTCAATCCCTGATATTTTTTGATGATATTTTCAAGAAAGGAAATGAGAATAAATATTCACCAACGTTGGGGCCTCTCAATGTTATGCACCCCTGCAGTACCCCTGTTGTGCCTGGCAGCCTGAACAATTCTATGACCGTCTAACAGGTCCTTTCTGATGGGTCCTTTCTGATGGGTCGCTTCTCATGAGTTTCCTTCATAAAGCGGGTGGGACGTCCCTGTCATTCGTTATCGAAGTGCGATCTTCAACGTCCCTTCCCATCAACCGGCTGTGGTGTGTACACTGGCCAATCGACCAGATTTGGACAAATCTGTAACGATTGGTGGGACTTTTGTACTGTGCCAACAACACTTGCTCGTCGCATGCTTTCTCATGGACATTCCCCACTGACCCTTGCTAAGGGTGGACCTGCTACATACCCTCGTTAACACCGCCATCTTGCACATGTGACGCGTCTCTCTCAGTGGTTCCAATGCATGCTGCGATGGTCCCTGTATCATCCACTTTCTTCTTTGCCCTCACGTATTTTGCTAGTCTAACGGTCCTTCCATCTGGCAACACATGCTAAAGCATCTTTCTGTCCCATTCAAACTAGGGCTGTGCAACCCCGAGGTAGTACATACCTGACAGCATGTCAAATGGTAAGTCGTCACTCCCTTCCTTCATAGGAGAAGGTGCATACCACGTCGTTGACGTAGTCCTGGACAAACATGTGCACCTTATTTGGCAAGGTAGAAGCTACAACTCTACTCAGCCGCTGCACCCGGTTCCCTAAGCACAGCCTCTCAACACACTCGTGACTAATGAAGTTCTGTGTGGAGTCAGTATCTGCGAAGGCACCACACTTATGGGGACCCACACTGACTTCCACAAAGAAATGCTCCCCTCTGGGATCCTTATACATTGCCACTAAGGACTCACGAGGGTCTTTCTCTGACCACTCCTTCTCTAGGTGTCTTCAGACACGTTTAACGAACAGAGCGTTGTTTGGTCTAGACATGTCTGCGGGGTGACAAGAGAGTCCCTTAATGGCCATCTCCTGAGCACCTCCGTGGGTGGAAAGATCCGCACCCATTGTGGGTGGGATCTTCTGAGAGACCTTCGCGTTCTTGGACTTTTGCGTGTGCCCACATTGGCTGCAGTTAATGCAAGCTCCGTGCCAGTAATGATCCCTAAACATGTCATTAAGTCCAGCTTTCACCCTTGCAGGTGCATTGGGTGAAACCTGAGCCTTGCCTTGACTCCTCTGCTGGCCTCCCTTACCCTGGCCAGCTGCCTTTCCTTTGAGTGCTGCGGCTAGAGTTCCTCCCTCAACACGCTCCTCGCTGCCTAAACTTGTCTCATCCGCAAATCATGACACTTCCTACCGAAGCCATGAGATGCGACTATACCATCTAGCCGTCTTGCTGCCAAACCCTTGAGGTACGAGGCAGACACAATCACGTCCTGGTCGGGCAGCGTTTGCTTGGCCCTTATCCATAAGTGTTGCCAAACCCTTGAGGTATGAGGCAGACACAATCACTTCCTGATCGGGCAGCGTTCGCTTGGCCCTTACCCACAAGTGTTGAGGTTCACCTCGTCCCCTGAGGACTCCAGAGGAGACGACGGGTGTATGGAAACCATTGTTGCTGTGGTCCAGCTGGTACCTGTTGCTGTATGGATTACTGGACTGGCTGCCCTGTGGCTGCAGCAGGTGGTTGTGAAGATGAAGAAACAGCACCGTACCTGACAAAGGTATGCCAAACTGGGGAACGAAAGTGCTTGACATTGCTGGCAATGTGGACGGCGATGGGACTGGCCGCTGCCTGACACTAGCTCCGTCAGGTCTACCCTTCCCATTCACAACACTATCTGATATAGGGTGGACTGTCAGGTCCGTCAGGTCTACCCTTCCCATGCACAACACTATCTGATCTAGGGTGGACTGGATATCATCTAGCCTGCTATCTGTGTACTCGTACATGCTCAATATTCCCGCTTTGAGCACCTTTGTAGAGTCATCTATGACAGCATCATCTAACCCCTCGATCGCACCCTTGTCCACCTCTATGCTCTCCAGCGTAGCTTTTCTGTTTCTCACGTCCTCCTCTCGGTTAGCTACATTTCTGAGTTCATTCTCTAACTGAAGGTGAAGATTCTCTACTTCTTGGATCTCTAGGTCCTCCCTAGTGGGCTGAATTGGCTGGCTGAACTGTGAGCCTGCCATCTGACTAAAGGAGGAGGCTTGACCCGAAGAAGAAGTTGAGACCTGTGGGCTCTACGATGACTAACCTGCGAAGCCACTTCTTTGATCTCTAGGTCCTCCCTAGTGGGCTGAGTTGGCTGGCTGAACTGTGAGCCTGCCATCTGACTAGAGGAGGAGGCTTGACCTGGAGAAGGAAGTTGAGACCTGTAGGCTCTGCATCCTACTAACCTTTGAAGCCGCTGCTGCTGCGGCAGCCATTGCTGAAGCGCGCTCCACTGCTGCTGCTGCTTCCCTATTGCTGAAGCGCGCTCCACTGCTGCTGCTGCTGCTTCCCTAGCCCTCTGCAAAAGCTTGGCCCGTTTCTCTGCATGAAATCTCCTCTTGTCTCCTGGTAACAGGACCTGAAACACTACAGGTATACAATGGGCTCCCTGATGTGTCAATCTCCTATCGTCATCTCCCTCCCCCTCACTACTAGTTCTGCTCATCAGCTGAGGCAGATCACAATCTGTACTAGTGTCCTCTCAGGGACCTACCACAGCATGGTGTTTGACCGTGTTTTATAAAAAAAGAAAGAAAAAAAGCACGGTATGAACAGCAGAACGCACGACAGATGTTCTTCGGGACATCCGTTAAGATTGGAACGATACAGACAAGATTAGTGGCCATCCGTTAAGATTGGAATGCCACAGACAAGATTAGCATGGCCCCTGCGCAAGGATGACACACATAATCGAGAAGTGGTCCAAAAAAAAAAAGAAAAAAAGAATGCACGACAGAAAGTGTCAACAGCAAATGTGAAGATGCAGCAAATAATCTATCCTACTTTGAGTAGTTCTCAATCACCAGCAAATGACAGAACTGGAAATGGTAGACTGCTACAGTTCCAGTCTATTGCCCTCTGTTAGGTATCGGCAGTCAAACACCTCAACTAATCAAAAATAAAATAAATCACTTGTCCAGATGCATGTGCGAGGATCTGGGTCCTCGGCAGGCCTAAGGGGCCCTGATACAGGTGTGCCCTAAGTGAAGGTTGGCCTAACAAATCTCGAAAGGCCCTCTGCTGTCAATGTCGTATTTGGGGTCCAGGCAGTTGTGATGTGCCAGTTGGTTGAGGGAAACACAGGCCGAGCAGCAAAGACATTCCACAGCCTTCCAGGCTTTTCCTGAAATGCAGGCCCTGGGCAAGAATTGCAGCCTCATACACAGACAGTTGGGAGGCCCAACCGAATGAGGCCCAGTAGCTGCAACAGAGACACAGCCTCCTGGGGCCTACCAGAGGCTTCTGGGCAGAGGCCCAGGCCAGCCAGGCCGCTGGTTGAGGCAGGCTCTTTCCATATAGGAAAGAGCACGCTGGCAGGTCTGGCATTCAGGCACTTGCCAGATGCTGCGGCAGAGCTGCTGGAGCGATTGCTCACGGGCTGCTTAGCGCTAAGGGCAAGGTGCTGTGCGAGTGTGGTCGCGCAGGAAGCAGGGCGCTGCTGAGGGCAGGAACATAGCCCTGCCATCCATAGCTGGATGGGCTTGGACTACAGTGAGACGCAGGGGTGGTCTGCGGGTGTACAAGGCATAGACATGGGTTAAAGTCAGGGGGGAGAGAGAAGGATGATGATGATGAGGATGATGTGAGGGTTCATACCTGGTATTGGCGATGGTCTGCATTGGGCGACATCAAGTACTGGCTGCTGATGTCAACAGTTGTGTTGTCAATTAGTAGGCAGACAATAGCTGTGTAGGAAGTAGGCTGGGCGCAGAGCGCCAAGTAGGGAGAACGGCCTGGACACTCATGTTGGTGGTGGCGAGAGCAAGCTCTCATTGACATTGGTTTTCAGTGTTACGATTCTTCATTGGTGTTATATTGGTGCAATTCTGCTTTCTGGATATATGGCTTTCAATGTGATTGTGCATTCTGGATTTTGTCATCTCGCTAATGCTCATTTTCCTTGCACATGCAAAATGGAAATGAAAATAATAATAATTGAGCTCCAATTGGAGCCTTCAATTCCCCTGTATCCAACATCCTGGCTGAAAATTGATCAAGCAGCGGTGTCTGTGGTGTGCACACTGGCGTACCCGTGTGCCCACGTGATGAAGAACGAGCCAGCCCTGTCCGCACCATTTTTGTCCTCGCGTACAGTGCGAGTCGTTTTCCGCTCCATAGTATCTTGAACGGTACACGGCAATCCCCCATAGGGCTGGCCTTCACAATACACCGTCTATGCACAGCAAGACAATGCAGCAAATCATGTGTGCTCTACTCCCATGGGTTGGCATGGTGACTGTGGCCCGTGCTTTGTCCAAGGTGCTTCAAGGCACTGCCGTCTCCCACCAGGTGCTCCACCAGGAAGAATGTCAGCTCTCAAGGTAGAGCGCTCGTGACTCCTGAGCACAAGAGGAGTCTCCAGCATTTTCTCCCTCATGGTAAGAAACGTTAGTAACAAAGCGCATGGACATAGCTGCACCCAACCACAAATTTCGCACCAATTGAGCCAATGGGCATTTTGATGACCAGTAAAAGCCTCGGTACCACACAATACAATGCAGTGCCACCTCAGCACAAATGCCACATCAGCATGCGCTTGTTATCCCCATACACCCGCTGTCACCACTGCCTTCCATCCCACTCCCCTCTACCCGGGAGGGACTCCAATCAGTCAGCATCTAAGTATCCTTACTGCTGAGAAGCTTCGTTTCACCAAGTAACCAAGACACTAGTGCCAATATGGTGATATCTGAACCATCTCTGATACCAAATTGTAAGGAAAATGAGTGAGAGGGATGGAGAGAGCCAAATTGCAATATCACGTTGTCCCAAGCAGAAGGCGTAATGCTTGGAGAAAGAAGCCAAATAAGAGCAATAGAGTGAACCCAAATGTCATTGTCAGCCTCTTCTCGCCACCATCAATGATGTATCCAATCCCCGCCCTTCTTGAAGGGCGCCCAGTGCCTTGCCTACCTCTACTCAGAATCTACTCTTGTCTACACAATGACCTGCTATAGGAATCACTTCAAGCTGAAGACCAAATGTACTTGATGAAGTCGACCATGCAGACTGCCGCATACACCAGGTATGTGCCTCTCATCTCTCTCACCTCACCCCCTTTGCTCCCACCTTATGTCCATTTGACCAAAGGCCACCATCGCCATCACCAGGCTCTGCTGAGCATGCCCGACTATGGCTGCTCAACGCCCACAGTGCTTGCTGCGGCCTCTCACCTCTATGCACCCGTGTGCACCCTGACGCTTGTCTCCAATGACCTCCACCTTCAAACTGGCAGCGTGGCCGCAAGATAGAGCCAACCAGAATGTGCTCCTCCTTGGGCTCTCACTTTCCTAATGGAAAGTGAGATCTGCCCTCGCGCTTTTTCTAGTCCGGCCACTTCGGGCGACCAGAAAGCCAACAGGCTGTCACGCAGGATTTTGTAGTTGTTTGCAATAAATAAATAAATTAAATAAAGCAAATCCCTTCTTGTTGTGTGCGTCCGGCTTCGAGCGAGACCCTTCAATTGCGATCTTCGTCGGTCCCCGGTCTCAGGAATCTTTTATTTTGATTCGGAACAACAGAAAATCATGCAATTGATAACCATTAAATTTTTGGTGTGTTATGCATACATTAACTTGTCAGTTTACTAATTTTGAGAACTGTGATAGAGTCGTTAAGAAATGTAATCATCAAGCATGGCAATGCAAAGAAGCAAGACTAACTGACTCAAGCAATGACAAAGTCAAATGAGGGAAGAATGAAAACTCGATGCTCACAATCTCGAGTCCTCACTCATCCCTCTGGGTCATGCTCACACTAATCTCGAGTCCTCGCTCATCCCTCTGGGTCATGCTCACAATCTCTCATTTAGCTGTCTGTTTCTTGTGCTTTCGGCCATGTCACCGCACTTTCTGAGATTGTGGTTTCTGTACGTAGAGCCGCCTGAAACCTGCTAGTTCTGAGCACTTCCATCCAAGGTACATGATACGAAAATCAACCATGGCACAAAATTCCTCCCATAGTGTTGGAAGATACGACTGAGAAAAGATCCCTCGTCTGAGATGCGGGAACTCGGATGGTTCTGTCACTGCCTCGTAGTCAACAGTAGCGGGAGAGACATACCTCTTGGCCAGATTGATCAGGTCACCCCAGTGAGAGCCGTCAGTCAGAGTAAAAGGCATTGGGGGTCTGGGATAGTCTGAGTAGAGCTTTGGTCCGAAGCTGCGGATCAGCTTAGTACAACCCTCATCAAGCTCTCTCTCTCTCTCTTCAAGATACTTGGCTGCCATAGTCCAGATTGAGTTAGAGTGCTCATGAGTCTCCTTTCCCTTTTTCACATAGTCTTAGATCATAAATGGTATCTCCTGCAAACTTGGTAAGAACAACATATATCGACAGGTCACCTTGCCTGAAGTCAATGGCGCTGACATACTGGTACTGGAAAGCATCCTTGGAAGAAATCGTGTTGAGACTGGCCAGTACAGCCTCTTGGACCGAGAATGATTGGACTGCACTCATGTGCTGCTGCTGACTGATGAAACTGAACACTTCACTCCTTATCGTGAGCTATGTCTTAATGTCTGATGGGATGGAGGGTTAACCGCTTGCTGATTGAAAGGTGATTGAATGCTGATTGATAGGTGCTTGAACGCTGATTGATAGGTGCTTGAATGGTGATTGATTTCTCCTCTCACATCATGACAATGCCTCGTAATCCCGGTTACGGCTAGTCTCTTGAAAGTACTGAACGGTCTCTTCTACGTCTGACCCCTGAGCATTGTCGTGTGATTCCCACTTTGACAGTTTGTCTTTTTCTGTTTTACACAGTCTACTCATGAAGTACCCCCTTCTCCTTTATAATGTCTGACTGCAAACTGATGCTGATTTTTGATGCAATCAAGAAAAGTTGAATGCTGATTGAGTACTGACTAGATACTGGTTGGGTGGTGATTGGATAATGGATCACCAAACGCTAGCCGATTGAGTACTGACTAGATACTGGTTGGGTGGTGATTGGATAATGGATCACCAAACGCTAGCCTATTGGCGCTCAAAAGGTCGAAAAAATTGCAGATCTCAGTGTGAAAAGTAATATCTGAGCCTTGACTAATCTTTTGATGAAAAATTTGGAGTAGTTCAACAATTGGGTTTTAAATTATACTTGACATTTGATTGACGTTTAAGCACCTGATTGAATGCTTTGACTCTTAAGTAGCTGGGTGTTTAGTTGGATAACTGGTTCTCGAAGTTGCCACATGCCCTAGCCTCGCCAGTCCACCCTCTGCTGTGTACGACACGGTACTGTTAGTAACCTTTTCTCTTCTTACCCTTACTGTTGTTAGCTAAAGACCTCTCGTGCCTGGTCCACCGTTTCTGCTGATGAGATGGTGCTGTGCAGTCGCCCGTCCGACTCGTAGAAGTAGACAGTGTATGCCACGAACTTCTGATCTTTCACTATTTCTAGCACTCTCTTTCTCATCAGCCCCAAGATGTACGAAATTTCCTCAACTGCTTTCTCCTTCCAGTCATCCCTCCTGTCCAGGTGGAGGGCATAGGTCATCCTCACCTTGTCTCTGCTTTCCATGATTATCGCGCCCCTCTCATAATCTTGACTTGGGCTTGCAGGGACATGATGGGAAGCAGAGGACCGTTAATATTTCTCATGAGATTTCGTCGGGCTGGTTTCACTTGATCACGACAGTGACTCTCAGTCGTGCACAGAATAGGCCCCAGAGTAACCAGACAAAAATACATGGATCAGGCAGATGACTGTGGAAAACAGATCTGTTGTAGTGGCCAGGAAGAAGGCTTGTTGTTTTGAAACTCAAATGGATGTTGAAGGGGGGTTAGGGTTCTTTGTACCCCCGAATGAGGTAACGGTCGAGTAAGAGATTTCTTGCTAATTACAGGCTCTGATTGTTGTATCGTGTGCAGGGGCTATAGATGCCGATACTCAGGTAAGAGCTCGTCCGATCGGAACTTCAGCTCGGAAGCAGAGACCCTGGGCTCAGGGTGAGTCTGAACGCAAGGTAGATCCCATTACGAGGTTCATACATTTAAAGCCGTGAATCTAAGTGTGATTGAGTATTGTCGGCCCAGTCACTCATACGCCGCGTGGTATCAACCAGGGTACCGGGGCTCAATAATCGACCCTAAGTATAGCCCACTCGTCCTACTTCAAAGACAGACCATACTCGTTACGCCACTCTAACTAAAAGTCTGACATAGTTAAAGCTCAGAGCCCGGGTCTTTCACCTAAAGACCTTGATTCCTGGCACTTGACCAGTCCGTACTCAAGTTCAGTGAAAACAGATAGGAACAAGGTCTCTGAGAAAATTGCCCTAGTGCTCACGCTGCTGGTGATTACGTAGAGGTCAACTGAGGGCAAGAGTCTCTTGAGATCAGGAAGGAGTGCACACATCGCACTCTCACAACATAATTAAGACCCTGTTGGCTATGATGGGGAACTCATGTTACTTTTCTTTGAGTTGGAACTTGCCCCAACCTGGGCAAAATAGACACTTAGTCACCATCAAGTAGAAATTTAGCGAGGACATAAAATATTTTCCTCAGTATTGCCTTTCTTTTCCCCATCCATTCAAAAAGTCAAGGCCTAGAGCATAGCCAATGGAAATCGTCCCTGCATTCCCTTTGACATACAAGCCCACTTAGTGGGCCCGGAAGTAGACCTGCATACTTGAACGGATACCTGCTTGCAGTCATCAAACTCGCAAATGCATTCAATCGCGCATTCGTCTACTCACACGGGCACTTGCAAGCTTATATAGTCATGCACTCAATTTATCTTAGGGCACAAACGAACTCATACAACTACAAGCAAGTATTCGATCAGGTGAGTCAATGTAAGCCAACGCGTTCACACGCTCATGCAGTCTCACGGTGCAGTCACACGAAAAGGGAAGGGAAAGGTCAGAATCCTAATTGCATTTGTGGCCTCCGTCTTCACAGGGATTAAGCACACAATACAAGGATTGCATAACTCTTTGGCCTTGCCAAGTAGTCGAGTAAGCCACTCAATGCAAGTAGTACATCAGATAGGCAAGTGTGCTCATTGGAGCGCCTTCACAGGGCTTCATGACCAGCGCCAACATTGAAGCAAGAGCTCTATAACAACGGCCCACCTTCGCAAGTTTGCTTCTTTGATTGATTCTCTTTTAGTGATGTTGAAGGTCACGTGAAGGTGACAAAACAGTTGGTCATTGGAGCGAGTGCGCCAACCGGGTGAGTGAGATCGTCTTCAAAGATTGAGAGGCCCCTACCTCTCTGGCCCCGCGGCCCCCGACCTTTTTCCACGCGTCTTTGTAACTCAGGCATCTATTTTAGCATAGAGCCCAACGTTCGTCTTCTCGCGTGCGTCTTGCTCAGACATAGGTTGCTTTTGCTCGGATACATTGGTGTAAATGGTGAGCACACACAAGCCCCTCCGACTCATCCCGCTAACTCAGTTGCCTGCACTCTCGCATCTTTCTCGCATATACTTCTCCTGGCTCACTCAGTAGCTAGCTCGTGGCCGTGCGGATCATGTATGTAATGATCAGAGTAGATGCGTTGAGTCTTCCTCATCTATTAGTATAGAGCATGACGACAGTCAGAAAGGATAAAGTGTGAGGGAATCCGTTCTGCGGCATCATGAGGAAGCTGTCCGTAGAAGACCCGCTGATCCTCTCCAATTTCCTGTCGTCGTGCGCATTCTTTGGCAACTTTTAAGCCATCAGCACCTCTAACGACTCGACTCCAGAAAGACGCGTGGCGTCAACAACGGATTATCGTGGGCTGGTTGTGCTCATGCGTCTTTCCCCTTCAGGATTTTGCCACGGCGTCTTGACAAGATGATCACTATCGTTTCTTTTGCTCTCCTTCAGGACCACGTCTAAACCGCTAGTTGACATCAACAGTAATTTTTCCCACTGTGCACGCGCACTGACTTTCTTCTTGTCCCCCTCCCCATACAACACGTGTCTCTCTCTCTCGTAACCACTAGCCTCTCCCTTGAGTGTGTCGATCCCCCTGTCGCCAAGAGCTGACCTCCGGGTCGTTTTCAACTGGTCGCGCCAGAGGGTGGTTCCTGCGAACCTGATCCGGCCTGCTCCAGGACTGGAGATCAGTCTCCCGGTCACAGGCTTCACTCTCCGCCTCTGAATCACGGTCTAGGTGCCGTTGTTCGCGCTCCGCTGTGTCCGTCGAGGTCCCAATTTCCAGGTAAGAAACGGTCACTTTCAATTCGTTTGTGACCCTGTCCCTCCTGCATCTCCTCTCCGCTCGATCCTTGGCCTCTGTGATGGCCAGTTGCAACCCATGGTCTGCTCTCATCTCTTCTTCCCTTCCTCCTTCCACGTTTACCTTTAGCCGCACCTCCTGGTTACAACGATTATAGTCTAGTATAGCCGTCACTGCAGGCCCTTCCCCAAACATTTTCTCCCACCTCCAAATGTACTGGAGGTATTTCGGCCTATAGCCATAAAGTCTGTTGCTTCGAACCATGGCCACCCTCGCCGAAATATTAGACAGGCACCGACTGCTAGCTCTCGGCTAGCCGTACTCCGACACTCGGAACACGAGGCTGAGCAGTCAGACAATCCCCCGCGCATATCACGCCGCCCCAGCCCCCTCTCCTTTGGGCCTTCAAATACTCAGCGCAACAAATTTACTCAGGCTCAGAGCTGACGCGGCTGGATTGATAGACTCACCCTCCTCTTTTATAGGCTCTCATTATTGCGATCCCCGTGCTCTAAACGGGGAACTCAGGGTAGCCCTCAGGGCTTAACTTAGCCCTCAGGGCTTAACTTATCAGTAAACTTTAAGTCCAAGAATAATAAAATAAAATGAAAGCCGAAATTAAAATTGAAAATAAAGGAACCATCGCACAGGCGAACCTTTCATTTTTAGTCCTTGTCACTTCGTCTTACTCCGGAGTGATTGTGACCTCAAGGCATTGATCCCATAACGGGATACCAGCCATCCTTCCTCCTTTCAAAAACGCACCTTCGGACTATCCCTGACGGGTACCCGTGTCCGATGGCAAGGAGGGGGCTTATGACCTTCCATGGAGGGTGATAAGCCTCCTACCAACGCGGCCACGGGTCGCCCCTCTTTTGGGACCCTCCTGCGCAGCTGAACCGGACCGCTCAGCCACAGCGGCACGCGAGGGGCCGGACTGGTCTAGGCCACAAATCGTAACCGGGCTTCGAAATTCAAGCCGTTGGCCTCCCCGTGAAACGGAGGGCTGAAAAGACCTGAAGAGGACTGAGTAATAGTAATAATAATAATAGTAATAACAATAACAAGGATAAAAATAAAATCGAATCAAAAAGGAAAGGTCACCGCGACTCTACAACTCGAGGCCACCTATTCACCTCAGGCGAAAATAGTGAACTGTCTCGAGATACAGACTTGACACACGACTTTCCTCTTTTCTCGTTTCTCCTTTTCTCCTTTCTCCTTTGTACTTTCTTTTCCTCTGTACCTAGCCCAGATCACGACCCTCGGGCCCCAGTGAACGACCGAGTGGGTCTTGCCAGACCTGACGGTCACCTCAGCTGCAGACCCACTGCAAGGCAGGGAATGGAGCCTACGTGGTACCAACAAGGAAGTCCAGCAACCGTGTCAATCCAGTGCGGCCCTACGGACTGGTACCTGGTCTGCAGCAGAAGTATGCGGATGGCATCCTGTACACAGCAAAAAAGAAAGGGCGGTTGTCTGGAGTGCCTACCTGGTCCCATTTTGCCTGACAGCGACTACAGCTTCGCACATCTAACCCATAACTCGACCAAAGGGCACTCGGCGCGCAGTAGGGACCAATGGAAAGTCCTGTGGCGCACCGAGTGCCCTTTGGTCGAGTTATGGGTTAGATGTGCGAAGCTGCAGTCGCTGTCAGCTTCTTTTCTACTTTCGTGCCCCTGGGCGAACCAGGCGGCTACCACCGCCACAGGCTGGTAGTGCTCTGCTGTACAGCAGGGCGCTGAGCCTGAGTGGACCAATGGAAAGTCCTGTGGCGCACCCTTTTGTTGAGGGCAAGCACCAACAGGACCGGTCTGTGTCGGGGCACCTCTCCGGTATATCAGCATAGTTGTGGAGGTTCGGAAACGGCTTAATGGGCCGCGGCATCAGAGCGAGGACCTGGTATCAAGTAGGGACGCGGTACACAGAGGAGGGCCGGGACACCTCTCCCTCAAACAGCGCGCCCTGGGCCTGGCTACCGAGTTTCCAGTAGCTTCTAGTCGGGCCCCACTATCTGCGCCCACGCCCAATGCAGACAGTGGCCTGGGCCCGCAACAGTTAAGCAGCCCAACTGTGCTACGTGGCCAGCGTCACATGTAATTCCGTTGGCCTCTGGCCTCTGGCCACATCGCAGCCTGGATGAGCCCACAGGGCCTGGGCCTTGTAACCAAGTGGTGCGTGGCAACTGTCTGGCGGCCCCACATGCAGACATGACAAAAATAAGGCCTCATGTTAAAGTGCAGGCCCACCTTCACTTAGTGCGGCCACGAGGCTTGCTGGGGGCCCCTTTCCTGTTGGGTGTCGGGGCCTAAAAGGTCCTGCGAGGGGCTCAATCCGTGCAAAGGTAATAAAACAAAAGAAAAATGCATGGTGTTTTGTTTCTATTATTTTGGAATGGATCTGGACTGTTTCGTAGTGTTAGACTTTGGTTATCTTTTCTGCACTTTAGGAGTAGGTAGGGCGGTAGGCCTTTGTTTTTGTCGAGTCGGAGGTTAGTTGCCCTCTCACAGTTTCCTGTCTAGGTGCAGATGCAGATAATCCGTAGATGATTGCTGCATGGTCGGTCGGATCGTCCGTAGGCAGTTGTCCTAGCAGTTTAGAAGTCTACAAGTAGGTCGGGCACAAAGGAGGTCGGGTTCTTTTTGTAAGTTTTTTTGGTTGTGGAGGCGTGCGGTCTTGGCAGAACGAGGAGTGCTGATTTTAGCGCCCGCCATCTTCATCTTCTCGTGCAGTCTGGGTGGCCATAGCTGTGGGGCCCTGACATAGGAGGAGGCAGCGCCTGGTTGGAGTTCATCTAGGCGCTGGAGGTAACTACCTCTGCGTGTTGTTTGTGGCGGTCGAAGACAACAGCTGCTTCATTGAGCGGCTGCTGGTGGGAGGCTGCCAGATCAAGGCAGCCGTCATTCTCTCCTTCATCGAAGTTCATCTTCTTCTTCATGGTGGTTTGGCGCTGCTGATGAGGCTTCTGACCTTACACCAGATCAGCGCCTGCAGCTGCAGACACGTAGGGATTGGGGCGCTGGTAGAGTAATGCGCTATTTGTGTGTATGGGTTGCTGGAGGAAGAAGTTTCGCGGAACAGTTGCTCAAGTTCTCTTGGGGGTTAATTGAGGGTGGAGAACAATTCATGGTTGAGATTCTCAAGGGTGTACTTGATTGTTGATGGTGGAGAGCAGGGGGATGAATAACTATTGATTGAAAACTAATTTATTTTCTCTCAATCCCATATCAGGTTTTGGCGTCTGCTGTGCAACGGCCGGAATCTGCTCTCTTCAGTCTGCCTGTCATTGCAGATGTGTGTGGGAAGATTCGGATGCGGTCTTGGATTGTGAAATAAAGCACAAAACACTGATTCTTGAGCCTTTCTGATTCTTTCCTTTGCTTTCATCTGCACTCTACACTCCTTGCTTTCCCTTGCTTTCCTTTTGCTTGTCTTTGCTTTCTCTCCATCTCTTTCTGTGTTTATCCTCTCCCCCTTTGCCCTGCCCCTTTCTGACAGCGGGCCATGATGGCACACGGGGATGCGGGGAGCTCGCGCTCAACTTCATCAACGTGTCGAGCCTTGTGCGTGAGAGGCACAGTCAAGCGGGAGTTCAAAATATGAATGACAAAAATGAATGGTTTCAGTGCGCTCTTCATGTTTGCCTTGTGTATTTTTATTGTTTGTTTTGCGAAGTGCGTTCTTTTAGATCGTAGATGTGGTAATGTATGGCTGTGGTGGACTAGTTCTGGAGCTGATGTGCTGAGCCTAATCTGCCCCGGTACAGTAATGGTTTCTGGCAGTCCTATGTGGGGAAATTCGGGCCTATGGTGGTCACCACTTTGGGAAAAAGGGTGCGGATATGCTATGTATTGGTAGTTTGAAAAAAGGACTGGCTGGCTGTTTTTTAGAACCCATTATAAAAGGCTGGTCATGCGCAATACTCGAGACAGTTTTGTTTGGCAGTTTCTTTTCTCAGAAGGACACTGGTTCGTCATTTGTCTTCCCCGTTTGAATGACAAGGCGATGTCTTTCAGCCACCAGGCAGATTCGGGGGGGGTGGGACGGTTGCAATCAGACTTGTCTCGTTCGTTCTCACTTCCAACATACATACATGCCGATGCCGATGGCAGAACAACTTCCTCAATACTGAATGAGCAATAAACTTGAGATTGCACACATGTTCACACTGAAAAGTCAGAGATATGGCCTTCGGCCAGGAACCCAGCTTAAGTCAACTTGTCACGTCTAGCGGCTATGGCTGCTGAACGGTAGTCTGAATTCCCACCCGAACACTGTATTCACCATCGGACACACTCTCACTCACACACGCATGTACTAGGATCTACCCTGAATGTCCACGCTTCTACACACACACTCTTAAGTCAACTTGTCACGTCTAGCGGTTATGGCCGCTGAACGCTAGTCTGAATTCCCACCCGAACACTGTATTCACCATCGGACACACTACTAGGATCTACCCTGAATGTCCACACTTCTACACACACACTCTGCACTCTATCTGTTGATGTCAGCAACCTCGCAGCAATGGCCGTCGTCGTCTTCCTCTAGCGGCTATGGCTGCTGACTTCCTCTCTAGCCCTCTTCGTCATTGGGCTGCTGCAGACCTCCGATGCACAAGTCGCACAAGCAGCGCTTCCGCATGGCTTGCGGGCGAATGAATGAATGGCTCAGCGGTGCCTCTTTATTTATACTGTTTCGTCGGTGGTCCTTTCTGCCTTCGGTCCCAGGCCCAAGGAGTGTGCAGCCCCACCTGGTACTTGCTGACTGGGCAAGGTGAACTGGGACTGAGACTGGGACTGGGCTGTACTTCGCTAACTCAGCTACGGACGACTGACCCCTGCAGCTCCTAAGAGCCACGTAGTAGCTTCTAGACTGGCCCTTCGCTACACTTAGGCCTAACCTACAGGACTGGCCCTAGGACTGGTGACACTACGCACACAACCCAAACATAAGTTTTAGGGGACAGGTCACGGGTTCAAGGCACACAGGGTCAATGGGTAGCTATACACGGGGTCCAGGGTTAGGTCTAGGTATGAAGCCCTGGCATCTGTATTTGTCATGCGAACTAGGTGAGAACCGTTTCAGGTTAGGTGTCCTTCGAGAGACAAGGGCAGTCTGAAGATGTTTGGAGGAGAGCCATTGTCTTACAAAGATGTTATGTCGTGGGTGATAGGACAGTTGGGAAACTCAGATCTTTTTTTATTGGCTTTGACATCACTAATCCATCAGGATTGTGACCTGTTTCTGGCACCTGGCTTTTTGGCTTTCAAATCTTTTCGATGGTGGAAATGACCAATCTCATGTGACCAGTGACTTTTTGTCTTTTGGACCTCTTCCCTGAAAGACACCTGAAAGACACCAATAGTGTCTCTGGAAAGAGCCTTTGAAAGCCTCCCGAAATACAATGCACATCTTCCACACGGTACGTGACCACAGTCTGTAGTCCTTTGAAAATGGGCACTCGTACTGACCACAATCCCGGCAACAGAATGGACTGGCATCGGCTGGACGTGAAATGACCCCTAGGGTGGAAAGTTCCTGTGTAGAGGCCAAAGATGGCCTTGCACAGGCTTGCAGTGAAATTGTGCCTTTGCCATGGAACAATGTTTAGCCATGATCATGAAATATCAGGCCAGAATCTGGTGTGATGGACGGATACCCTTGTTGAGGGTGTGATCACTTGGAAAACCAAGTGATGGAGTGCTGTTTTCTAGTGCCTTTCTTGGGATCACTTGGGAATGCTTCTGCCTCACATGCCTACCGAGGGGGTGGTTGTAGTGTGTTGGGTCGACCTGCTGCAGCCGAGGGAAATGAAATGGTGTGGGAGGCATTTGTTATGAATATGATGGTCTGTTGAAATTTTATCAACACTCACTCACAGGAACTCCCATACACGCCCATACATGCACAAAAGGAAGGGGAGAGGTAGTGGAGTGTCACACCGCCCAACAAAAGGAACACAGTGGAAGACTCGGAGAAGCGAAGTGACAGAAAACACAATTCAGTGAATTCTCTCCACATAATTCCCAACAATCATTCATAGAAGAGAACCGAGAGATCACAACCAGAAATCAATGAAGAGATGATAACCCAAATACAGTGTTACAACTGTCTATTAAACTCGGAGGATCATTTTCACTGAGTAACCTCAGAATCCTGTTGCGCTACCCTCAGAGGGGAAGCACCTCAACCCCACCACCCGGAACAGCTAAAGATGGCACTGAAACCCCAGGTAACACCCAACGCCACCCTGACATCCAACTTAGTGTCTTGCCAAAGTGAAACAGGCTCCCAGAGCCAATCGCCACTCAGATGATGAAGAAGAAGCTCAGTGCTGACAGTCCCTGATGAAGATGAAGTCCAAACGATGATAGCATCTGAGAAGATACAGCTATGACTGCATCGCCATTGGCACCCTACTCGTGAGGAGGGTCAGCAGTGCACCACATGCTCCAATGCATCAGATCTCTGATAGCCCAGACCGCTTTGGCTCCCAAAGAGTTAGAGAGGACAGTGTTGACCCCAGTCTGGTCAGCGCTCCAAAGGTTTGGCTATGTCCGCCATCTCCCACACTGGAATCAGCAACCACGACCTGATACCGTGTGCGCAGCAACTTTCACTTGAAGTGTCAATTGCCAAGAGCCCAGGACCGATGTCCCCATCCTATCTATACCGTAGACTAGCCTAGACACGACCTAGACGGGACTGACTGACCGACCGGTACCGTTTCTGTTTCGGCCTCTAAGGCCTCTCCCTACCCGACTATAGGCTATAGGACCGTCTATCAGCGTAGGCCCATTGGGCCTGTCTGTCCTAGGGGTAGCCCGGGTTTGCTATTCACAATTAGGGTAGCTGCGAGAAATTCGAGTTAGTATTGGGCCCATGTTTCTTATATTTGCAAATATGTCCCTCATGAATTTTCCTTTCAGGTAGGTTTCTCGGTTAGCCCTCAGCCAAGCAAAATTACGACTTTGTCCCTACCTATGGTACAACCTCGTTTGAGAGAGGCTACAGGCAACTTGGAACCAGCAAGTCATTGCAGACCTACCCTCCCTTGGAGCGTGGACCTCCGAGCTAGGGGCGTAGGCGTGCAGAGCGTCGAAGGGGTTCTCCCTTTTGCGCAGCCTCATATTTGAGGATAACAGAGTTTGCTGTTTTCAGAAGCTCCTTGCAAGTAAACCAACGATCCTTAATATGGGGCTGGTAAAGAAACTGCACAAGGTACTCCTTATCAGGACTTGTACCACACTCATCCTCAACTTTTTCCACCTCATATCCCTTCCCAGGGATCGAGGGACCAAATTGAGGAGGCCTATCTGGAAATGCATTAGCTTACGATAACAACTTGGATGCATGAAGACGGGGTAGCTTTGTAGATGCAGTGGAACATCCACATGATAAGATGGCCCGAAAGGGTCAGCTCCCACTGTGTCTAAAACCTGCCATGGACGCATATAACGCGGCAACAGCTTGGGTGAGATGTCCTCTTCGCACGATAGCTCATAATTGAGTACCTAGACCTAGTCACCAGTGCGAATGGGGGATGGTCAACGATGCTTGTTAGCCTCCTGAATCATAGCCTTTTGGGTTTTGAGCAGGTTTACTCTGGTTTGTTCGATATCCCTCTCCTACTGTCTGGTGAACGCTGTAGTCCTAGGAGTCAGTCTGGGGGTAGCCTTATCGATGATGTCATCGAGAGGCTGACGTGGCTCACGTCCCTAATGCAATGACAAGGGGTGAACCCTGTGGAGGAGTGTACAAACGTGTTGTACACTAGCTGTGCCCGCCCTAGATGGATATCCCAGTCCTACTGATTAGGGCTAATCACAGGACGCAGCAACTGGAAAAGAATCTGGTTCATCATTTTAGCCTGCCCATTGGCTTCAGGATGACAACCAAATGTCATATCCAGTTTGGAATGAAGGTAGTACTTGCAATAGGACTGCCACTCATTGCTGCAGAAATGCGGATCTCTATCGCTGACAATGGAGGTGGGTGGTCCATGATGAGTAACCCACCTATCCTCAAAGGCCGCCTGGACGGTCGGAACTCTGGTTTCCTATGGCAAAGGAATAAACTCTGCGTACTTGGAGAACCGGTCCACACACACCATGGCCTGACGCATAGCGCGAGTAGTCCTCCCCAGGTCAGTGAAATCAATAGCCACTGACTGTGCTGGTGCCTCAGGGATGGGAAGTGGCTGTAACAGGCCAAGGGGAGGTTGGCGAACGTCCTTATTCCTTTGGCACAACTCACTGGTCTCAAAGTAGTGCAACAGGTCTTTCCTCATCTATGGAAGAACAACTGCGAGAAGGCTGCTAATGATTTTAAGGCCCCAAAGTGGCCGCGAGCATCATGACACTCAGACGTAATGAGTGTTCTCAATTGGCGGTCCTGAGGGATGCACAAACATTCCTCTCCTTTGCTGCAAGTGTACAGCAGATTTGAAACCAGAATGGATCCTGGTTCAGAGGCAGGATCAGTTTGCAGACTCTTGACAATCGGGCCAAAATCCAGGTCCTGTGGCAATAATTGGGCAATGGTCTAATGGGTGCCCTACCTAAAGTATGAGTAGAGGAGATCAAGCAGAGAGCGTCAGACCTACAAGAAAGGGCGTCTGCTAGCCCTTCTTATGTTTTCAAAGTCAAACAAAACAATGAACTGAATATAGTGCGCACACTTGTCATTCAGTTCCCCTTGGGTCTGTATCCACTGTAAGGTGGAGTGATCTGAATAGACATGGAAGTGCCTGCCCATGAGGAAATGCTACCAATGCTTTAGCGTTGACACTAGAGCATATAGCTCTTTCTCGTACGTGGAATCTTGCAGCTTCTTGGTTTGATCTTACTTGTGTATTCAACCAGCTGCAGACCATGCCCACCAACAATGTGAAGTACCGCCCCAACCCCATATTGGCTAGCATCAGTAGTTAGTACAAAGGGCAAGATAGGATCACGTAACTTCAGAAGAGGTGCACGCATCAAGGCCTCCTTGAGGCGTGTAAAAGCCTGCTGACAGTTTGATGTTCAAAGAAAGTGGGTGTCTTTCTTTGTGAGATCAGTGAGGGGTGCAGCAATAGCAGAAAAGTTCCTAACGAACTTTCTGTAATATGATGCAAGATCCAAGAATGATCGGACATCACGCACTGTGGTAGGCTGTGGCCGGTCCTGAATCGCAACAACCTTTGTTGCTTCAGGAGTTAGCCCTTCCCCAAAGATTACATGTCCCAGATAAGTCATAGAAGTCACTCCAAAGGACTTTTCCCTGTTGATCTTATATTGGGTCTCATGTAGTGCCCAGCTAAGGCCTGAGTATGCGATGCATCTCTGTCTGGAATGTGCCAGGGGCATTGCAAAGACCGAAAGGCATGACCAGGTACTAAGTGTCGTATTTGGTTTTGAAGGCGGTTTTGTGGATATCGCCTTCAACCATCACAATCTGGTGGTAACCAGATTTGAGGTCGATCTTGCTGAAAATTGTGCAACCCTACACCATATCCAGCAGATCATCAATCCTAGGAAGGGGCTTTGTAGACTTCTTAGTGATCTTATCGAGACCCCTGTAGTTGACGCACATCCTGAATTCTCCATTTTCCTTTGGAACAAAGAGAATTGGAGCCCCAAATTCAGATGTGCTGGGTCTGATCCAACACTTGCTGGTCAGGGTTTCAAGCTGTCTCTTAAGCTCATCGAGTTGAGCAGGTGACATCCTGTAGATACGACCCTTGGGAGGGACTGTACCTGGCAGGAGCTCAATCCTATGTTGGGTCTGCCTATGGACAAGTCCAATAGGCTTCTGCATCAGGTTTGGATACCGGTCCAAAACCTGTTGAATCAGTGAGGGGCAAGGAGCAACATCCACACTAGTTTGTTTCATATATGCGACAAACAGACGTGTGTGGGCAGTCTGGCGAGAGAGCTGGAAAAACTCATGTGCTCTCATACAATAGCAATTGTTGACTGAAAGGTACCCATCAGCCAACACACAAGGCTGATAGTTCCCTCTACATTCAGGAAGCTCTACCTTAGGGATCTGCTAGTCGATCCTAGGGTTAGTGGCCTCCAGCCACTGCATGGAAAACACAAGTTTGGGAAAACACAGTGTTCAGGCACTGCCTGACCTTCTCCTGTTTGTCAAAGGTAATCGGTAGGTTCTTGACGGCAGAGGTAATCCGGACTGTGGAAGAGTCCCCAATACGGACTTCGAATGGCTGCTATAACTTCACAAATCTCCCATCCAGGTGCAGTTTACCAACAACCTTGGGAGAGATGAGTGCCTGACCTTCTCCTGCTTGTCACAGGTAATCGGTAGGTTCTTGATGACAGAGGTAATCCGGACTGTGGAAGAGTCCCCAATATGGACTTCCAATGGCTGCTATAACTTCACAAATCTCCCATCCAGGTGCAGTTTACCGACAACCTTGGGAGAGATGAAGTTTCGGGTAGCCCCACAGTCTAATAAGCCCTTGATCTTGGCTCCCAGGATGGAGGGTCGCAACAATCTGAGGTCTGATTTATGCTTTTTCTTTTCTTGCAAAGACAGAAAAAAATCAGCAAAAGTTTGACTATCATCTTCCTGCCACGTCTTATCCAGGTCAGGGTCATGTAAGTAAAGGATCCTGACTCAGCAACTCCAACAGAGTCAGTGAGGGTAGATGCAGAGTGAGACTCATCACAATTTGAATCAGCGCAAGTGGAGGGAGCTGCTAACTCCACTTCCCTCTTGTTTAGTTTTTTGAACTAGAACCAGGTTTGCGAGGCATATGGGGACAATCTTTCAGGAAGTGGTCCCCCTCGCAACGAAAACAAACCTCACACTGCTTCCTTTTCTGCCATTGCCTTTCCTGGATCCTGAACGCTCTCCTAGGAAGGGTGGAAGGATCCATGACGTTAACTGGCCAATGGACGTTTCGTGGTAGATTAGCTCTCTGGGCCTGAGGGGAAGAGGCACGTCCCTCCCCTTTCCCCTTCTGATTGGCTGTGAGCCCTTGATGCTACTGTTGTCGGTCTTTCCCTTAAAGATGGCAGCAAGGTTCTTAGCGAGGGCAAGAACGGCTGGCTCAACTGCTGATACTGATGTAGTCTCAGATGGAGGACTGCCACGTTGAGATGCATCAGAGTCAGAACATGCATCCGTAGCCAGTAGAGCACCCTTCTTCCTGCGCTGTCCTCTGGAAGAGGGTCTCCTCCTTCCTTCAAAAGGTTTTGAACCTTGAGCCAGGACTTTAGGTCTAGGGCCGCTTTGCCAAAGGACCTCCAGTCCTTGTGGCCCTGAGAGTATAGAGCAATGGAGTAGTCTGGAGGCGCAACACACAGGACATGGGTGAGCTGGTCAGACTCACTCATCTCAAGACCGGGTGTTGCAATCAAGCTCTCAAACCAACTGTAGAGCTTGGACAGGGAACCCTCAAATCTGTGTGAGCCCAACAATAGTATTTTATTTGCTGCTTTCCGGGCCTGCTCCCTGTCTGCAAACCGGTCCCGCAGAGCCTGCAACAACCCCTTCACCTTCAGCTGTTGTGCCCATTTGTGCATGGGCAGATTGTGTTTCGTTGCAGAGGAGGTGCATCAGTGCAGTCCTCTCCAGATGACCCAGAATGGTCCCTACCTTTGTCACCTCTGGACATACAAAGCTGCCCAGGTACGCTTGCATAGCAGTAACCCAATCTGAAACATCCACCTTGGGGTCTTCCCCAGAATACATAGGAGGTGGCGTCAGCTTGGGCTGCCGCTGATCAGATGTGCCAGAGGGGGCAGGGGTAGTGGACATATGAGAAGCAGGAGGTGAAGATAGCCGATTGTGAGATGATGTAGAAGGCGATGGGGAAGGTTGAGGAGGTTGAGGAGAAGGGACAGGTAGGTGCAAATGCTGCAGAATGTTGTTCACACTCGCAGTCAGGGACTCGAGGCTTGCTGCCAATTTATCAACCTTACGGTCGATGGCATAACCTTGGGTCTCGAGCGTGAGTATCCACTGGTCCCAATTAGAAAAGTAGGACCTGTTGATGGTGTCTGTTAACAACACCAACTCAACAGTATCCTTACTGTACTGACTGAAAGTACCACTCGTGACAACCTTTTCAACATCCTTCCGTAGCTGTCTCCTCCTCTCTTCATTCTTACTAGCTTCCCGAGCTTCCTCCATCTCCTGTTTGAAACGTTGGATCTGGGCCTTTGCCTGGAGGCGAGCTTTCTCAGCCTCACGGAGCGCGACCTCCAGAGGAGAGAGAGCAACCTGAGGAGGGTTAGTGGAAGCTTCTCCCTTAGTCTTCACTTCATCATCAACCATAATGAACCACTCAGTCACTGAAATAAATATAGATAGACAAATACAAGGTCAACAGAGATTAAGATTACACACACAACCATTGATGTAATCACTGCCACCTGCTGAGAAGAGATGTGGTGAAGTAGGCTGAAGAGCGCTCAGCCTCTGTAGGCCGTTGAGGGCTGTTCTGGGTCAGTTTAGGGTAAATCCAGATAAAATCAGCTTGCGATTTTTCATTCACAGCCTAGAACCCTCATTTGAGTACTATAACCCTAGAATCGTTGTCAGATAATTAGACAGGATGCAACCTTGGACTGTAAGTAGGAAGGTTAGAATAGCGTAGAGTCGGTAGCAATTAACAGAATCCAGTAATCAACCAAGATGCAGCGAATGACTGATCAAGGTATTTTTAGACTCCTACTACTGACACTGGCACTGTAGGACCCTGTATGCCCCGCTATGGGAGAGGCGAAGTACAGATACCACGTAGCTGACTCAAAACACCAATTCCAGTATAGCTTTTAGACACTGACTCAATATTGAATTGCGATTTCAGGTTGACTGACAGACTGAAATTTTGACGGACAGAACGTAAGATATGACCAACCCTAGCTGCCCCAAGCACTGGCTATGGCAGCGCAACATTCAAAATTTCATTATCACTGACATACAGACCCTGAGCTACTCAAGTCATTGGGTGTACTGAATCGCAATACTATAATACAGTCAGGGATGCAATTTGAGACAGAGAGAAGGTCAAACAAAGTCTATAGAAGTCAAAGTAGATGGGTAGGGGAAATAACTATGGCTGTCAGGTAGTGTGATTTTCAAGTTTCACTGTCTACAGAAATACAATTCCAATTTTCCCTGTCTAATCACAACTATCAGACTCGCTACAGGGATTTGAGTAAGGAACACACTTACTTCAAAGCAAAACAGTGGAAGAAAAAGTTGAACTGGCTATGGCTTCCATCTCGCCAGTTTCTTCAATTCACTGTTCCTGGTGCTCCCACGTTCCAAATCTTTTGAAACTTGGTGATATTGTAGTTCTTGATATGGCGATTAACCTCCACTAATCAGATTCACTGTATCTCGCCCATAATTTGAAACTCGACATACCCCCAGGTATCTCGCCACCAGCAGAGTCAACGCCTGGGCTAAAAATAGCCCCTCAGTGCCTCCCAGGCCACCGAGCACTGAATCGCCACCAATCTCTTTGTCATACGAACCGCCACACACTCCTCACCAACACCCTACTGAGCGCAATACTGAAAATGCGATTTCTCCATGAAACCTGGCGTCAGAAGCTCTCAGGTAATGGCTGCCTCAGTCCATCATCTCGCCAATGTCTGGGTGCGATCTGCTCCGATACCAGCTGTTATGAGCATGATTGTCTGTTGAAATTTTATCAGCACTCACTCACAGGAACTCCCATACACGCCCATACATGCACAGAAGGAAGGGGAGAGGTAGTGGAGTGTCACACCGCCCAACAAAAGGAACGCAGCGGAAGACTCAAAGAAGCGAAGTGACAGAATACACAATTTAGTGAATTCTCTCCACAGAATCCCAACAATCATTCATGGAAGACAACCGAGAGATCGAAGCTAGAAATCAATGAAGAGATGATAATCCAAACACAGTGTTACAACTGTATATTAAACTCAGAGGATTGTCTTCACTGAATAATCTCAGAATCCTGTTGCGCTATCCTCAGAGGGGTAGTGCCTCAACCCCACCACCCGGAACAGCTAAAGAAAGCACCGAAACCCCAGGTAACACCCAGCGCCACCCTGACATCCAACTCAGTGGCCTGCGCCAAAGTGAAACAGGCTCCCAGAGCCAATCGCCACTTAGATGATGAAGAAGAAGCTCCGCCCTGACAGTCCCTGATGAAGATTAAGTCCAGACGATGATAGGATGCAGCTATGGCTGCATCGCCACTGGGACCCTACTCCTGGGGAGGGTCAGCAGTGCACCACGTGTTCCAATGCATCAGACCTCTGATAGCCCAGACCGCTTTGACTTCCAAAGAGTTAGAGCGGACAGTGTTGACCCCAGTCTGGTCAGCGCTCCGAAGGTCTGGCTATGTCCGCCGTCTCCCACACTGGAATCAGCAACCACGACCTGATACCGTGTGCGCAGCAACTTCCTCACGAAGTGTCAACTATCAAAAGCCCAGGACCGATGTCCCCATCCTATCTATACTCTAGACTAGCCTAGACACGACCTAGACGGGACTGACTGACCAACCAGTACCGTTTCTGTTTCGATCTCTAGGGCCTCTCCCTACCCGGCTATAGGCTATAGGACCGCCTATCAGCGTAGGACCATTGGGCCTGTCTGTCCTAGGGGTAGCCCGGGTCTGCTATTCACAGTTAGGGTAGCTGTAGGAAATTCGAGTTAGTACTGTGCCCATATTTCCTATATTTACAAATATGTCGCACACGAATTTTCCTTACAGGTAGGTCTCTTGGTTAGCCCTCAGCCAAACAAAATTATGACTCTGTCCCTGCGTATGGTACAGCCTTGTTTGAGAGAGGCTACAGGCAACCTGGAACCAGCAAGTCATTGCACATTTGGGTATGTTGGTGGGGTGTTTAGGTGGGTCCTACCAGAATGCTGAAATTATGTACATACCCTGGCAAACTGTGTGCATACCCAATTTTGCATGCCCGGTTTGTGGGCATGAGCCTAATTTTGTGCCCCCCAACCAAGGGCCTGTGGGAATGGATACACACATAATTTGGGGCATGGGAAAAGCAGTGTATCACGCTAAGTCGGACAGGGTCGGCGTATAGATGGGAATTGGGCACCGGGGCTGGGTAATTCCCATTTTAAATGGGGTGCAGATGCAATTTACCGAAAGGATTAGGATTTTTGAAGCTGTAGCAGCAATTCAGCCTCTTACAGCAGCATGTAGACCTGAAGCTGATGGCGAAGGAAAATATTGCACACCCCAACCGTCAGCAGCCCTCGACTGGTCGGCTGCCGACCCGCCGACCGGTTGGCTGGTCAGCACCTACCGGTCGGAGGTCGTCGACACCTTGCAAAAAAAAAAAAAAAAAAAGGTTTTTTTTGGGGGCTCATAACCCCTAATAACACCACCAACACCTCCATATGGGCCCCCAATACCCCCATACATCCCCCCACCACCCCAAACACGGCCCCCAACACCCTCAGTACCCCACCCAATACCCTCTATACCACCCCTATACCCCCGTGTACCTCCCCTATACTCCCAACCCCAACCCCCCGATACCCCCCCCTCCCCCCATGCCCAAAAGTTTCTCTGCGGATTTGGGGTGTACTCTGCAAGCGCAGTACAGCCCCCAACTCAGATTTGAAAAAAAATCAGTGGATGGTTGTTTTCTGACTGGTCGGCAGACTGACGACCGGTTGGCCCTACTGGTCGGCTGCTATACAGTCGGCGGTCGGGGTTGGTGGTTGGCAGGCATGCAACCCTGCTTTGGACCAACAGTGCTAACCCTCGCCTTCTGAAACTGTGGCCTTGCAAATGATGCTGCAGTTTGGACCATTAGCAGTCTGTATGGACCCATAGCCATCTGGTGGCCTCCTCACAAAGATGACTATGGTGCAGACCACGGATCGTAGGATCCCAATGGCAATGGTCGAGTGTTGCACTACCGTCTCATTTAGGAGGCCTCCAGCTTGGGATCTCTGGGTTTGGTTAAAACTTTTAGTTCTACCAATGCTCAGGTTCGACCCACCATTGCATCCATAAGAAGCAGCAGCCAGGCCTTTTGTGGCCAGAAATTTATGGGGGTTAACCAGCCACCATGGAAGGCAGTGATTTTGTGGCCAGAAATTTATGGGGGTTAACCGCCCGCCATGGAAGGCAGTGGTAACTGCAGCCACTGTGTATACCGTCAGGTACTTAGGCGTGGTGGGTGGTTTAGACCGTCAGCATATCCAAGTCTCTTGGCCAAAACGGATGTGTAGCTAATTGTGGGATTCTGGGATTGTATGAAGCAGACATGGCACTTGGACAGATTTGGAAAGACACATGGGATGTGGGGTGATGAATCTGGCTATGATTGATAGAATCTAATTGTGATTCGCAGAGGTACATCTATGTGTGTGAGTTGAACTTTCATGACTGAATTTGGACCATGTGGCCATGCTTCTGGTCAGAAATATCCAGTGAATGTGTGAGTGCTGGGGGTCTCCCAAGCCTAATCTGAATGAAACACAAAAGAAGGGAAGGGATGTAGCGGAAATGGCCAGGTACACTTGAAGTTGTTGAAATGCAGACCTGAGTTCAAATCCAGATGGAACTAGATGAACGAAATTCCTGAATTGCCTAGGGCCAGTCAATTTCACGATGATATCTCAACACTGTCACCCTAAGTAATGAAGTAGCAGGTGGGCCCACATGTAGTGTTCCGCGGTGGAAATCTGTGGTGCGAGAGGAGATGGGAGGGCTGTTTGGATGGGGATGGACATGGTGGGAACTCCGGCCAGCCTTTTTCACTCATTCTGCACGTGCACTTCTTGTCTTCTTGTGGCTTGTCCATAATCACATGTTTGAGGATAACTGAGACAAAGACACACATTGAGAGAAATAGAACAATAAAATACTCCCACTAAGAAACAGGTGAAGTAATCTGGGCAGAGTTCATGCTATATATTTATTTTTGGTTTTACAGAGCGAGTATGCTCTTTTGGCTTCTGTTGATTGTTTCTCAATCTGTTCAGTGGCACTTGCCAGAGGGCCAGAGGTCCGCAACAAGTCACCCTCTTTCTCGCTCCCACCTCTTTCCTTCTGTTGATAACCCCTTGTCTTATTTCTGTCTTACACGTGCAGACCTAATTTTTGGGCTGAAGCAGTGTGGGTTCAAAAAAGACTCGACCATGTTGTATACTTTCTTCTGGCCCCTACCAATTCCTAGTATGCCTTGTGTATCAGTTATGATGAAATAATGTAGCAGTTAAATGATACACAGGTGTATCATCCCCCCTCTGGTGGGTGACAAGTTTGTCAATAAGAGAGGCTCTTGGTGGCTTGTCAAGGGCGACTTCTGCTTCCCCACCCCCTGGTGGGTGACAAGTTTGTCATTAAGAGAGGCTCTTGGTGGCTTGGCAAGGGCGACTTCTGCTTTCGGTTTACCGTCCCCTCCCTCCCTCCCCTCCACCGTCCCTGCCCCCCCCGCCCCCTCCGCCCCCTCCGCCCCACCCGCCCCCCTCTCCCCTCTCTCACTATGAGTTTGAGCCTCACTGTGCAATCAGACTCACTTTCTTTCCACTTCGCACACATGCAAACAGATGGAGACTCAAACTGGCGCAGGGAGCCCACTGAAAGCTTAGAGATATGGAAATCAAGAACACAGTTCAGATGCAAGTTCTCTTCAACAGGCTATGGCGCATCAGCACCTGAACATCCCAACCTTCGTCACTGTGTCCAACCCCACTGTTCACATGCGCTCACTCTGGATCACCCTGAATACCACCACACACATACACGATGTCTAACTTCCTCCTACAGCGGCTATGGCCGCACTACCACTACTGACTATGGCTACTATCTCCCTTCAGCCCACTTCGTCTTCGGGCAACCTGCAGACCACCCTCGCACAAGACGCTGTAGCAGCGCTTCCGCATGGCTTACGCAGCGAATGAATGAATGGCTGGGCACTGCCTCTTGATTTATACTTCTGTAACTCGTTGGTCTGCCCCTTTCCCAGTCCCTTGGTGCACACAGTCCCTCTTGGTACTTGCTGGACTGGACTGGGACGGACTGGGCCGGTACCGCTGACTGCATGGGTTTGCACTGCCAACTCGATGCATTCGCACTGCCGACGTAACGCAGTTGGGCTCACCACTTGCCCACTTGCCTCTGTCTAAACGTGAGACAAACTTCGAAAGGCTGCTTCCAGAACTTCCGGAAGTCTGTGGGCTTGGCCTTTTGGGTACTGTAGCAGCTACGACCTTGACCTTTCAGGACTGTAGCAGCTATGACCTTCACCTTTCAGAATGCCTATAGCTACGACCTCTACAAAGCTGTGACCCCTACTCGACAGACCTACAGATCGAATCCCTACATCTACACAGTCCTGCGACAGACAAACAACAGCTAATGAAACACAGGTTACGGGTTCAAACACTCGGGGCTCAACTCGATACTGTACATGGGTAAGGTAAGGTCTGGGGATCGAACCCTGGAATCTGCATCTGCCCCTGCAAGGGACTGCTTCACAACTGTTGGATACGTAAGTAAGACGAAATCAATCCTGAGCAGGATGTTAATCTAGCAAACCAATTAGAATTGCTGGTGAGGGTGTGTTAGCAGCTGACTTTTTGTTTCCCTGCCTCTCCTTCTTCCACCCTTCCTCTCTCTTCCTTTACATGTCTGCTTAGTTTTGAATACTGTCTTGGCGGCAGATCGGTTCCATGCCTGCAGTAGTGAGCCCTGAATTGGTGCTGCCACTTGCACATCGATTGCAGGGAAGTGTTGGGACTGTCCTTCAATGTCAAGTGAAACACTGTGGAGCGGGATAGTGGGAAGGTCTTTGGAAGGGAAAGGCACCAGAGAGAAATTCTGCTGGCAGAAAATTGTCTATCAAGGCGGTAGACTTTGCCGACAGCTTAGATTATGTCTTTTGTGTTTGTATTGGGGCTTAGTGCAGTGAAGGGTGGTGGAGTGGCTCACATGATTGGAAAGACAGGTCAAATAATTGATCTTTGCTGCCCCCTCCTCTTTTCTTCCCTTTTCATTCCTTCTTTTGCCCCTGGATGTCTGTGGCTGCAACCGTGACTGGAGACAGCTCTGCGACCCTCACACTGTCACACGACTCTTGACACGAAGTCAAAGAAAAGAAACGAAAAAGATGAAAACGAACAAATGAAGAAAAGATGAATGGGCTGTTTGCTATTGTTGCTTAAGCAGAAATCTCAGACTGATTCTATGTGTGTCACTGCAAATCAGTCTTTGATTTGATTTTGTGATTACATTCCCAACAGAAGCTAATGGACATGGCCAAGCGGCCTAGCTCAGTTGGTTGAGCATGTAAGTGATGTACAGGAGGTCGTGGGTTTGATTCCCCACAGCATCCATTCGATTCCCCACAACCTCCTGAATGGCTAACTTCGGGTTCACCGGCTGAGAAAGTAGGCTTGTCCCTCCTTGCTGGTTGTGGAAGTTGAGTCGTTCTTGCCAGCCCGTGCCATGCGTTAGGAGCTTGGGTGCTGCTCCCCGCACAGAGCAGAGCTAGGCAGTTGTAGACCCACAACCATAGGATAGCTTAGGCCTGGTTAGTAAATTTAAGGCTGGTCCTCTTTCGTAGCCTTAGACCCTAGCCTTAGACTCTAGTCTTAGACCCCAGATCTCCTGGGTGTGTGGATGGGCTCTTGTTTGTCCAGGGTAGGTAAGGCGAGGTAATAATATGGCCGGTCCCTTGCTTGTAGGTAGTGCGAGGCACAATACCGAGAGAAGGTGAGGGCATAGTAAAAAATGCAGCTGTCCCCCATATGAGGAGAAGACAAGCCTGCCAAAAAAAAAAAAAAAAAAAAAAAAGAACAAGAAGAAGCTACTGGACATATTTCTTTGCATTGTCCTTTTTGGAACTTGTGGCTTTTGTTTTGGGAATTGCTAGTGCTGTGCAATGCTGGTGCCGTGAGGGCTGTGAACACGAGTGCACTTTCTATATGGAGCCCTCTCTTGTCACGGAAAATGTGATTATGGCGGTTGCTGAAGTTCATGTTGTCTTTCCTTTTTACAGAAGCGTGATGAGGAAAACTTTGTTCAGATGTTGCACATGATCTCGGAGGTGCATGGACTTTTCTTTTCGTACTCAGCAGACATCACAATCAGGTTTGTATCAACTAGCCAATCAGGTGTTGTTGCACAGCAATACTCTTTTCCTATGTGCTTTTTCCTGTGGTATCCCCTAGTTGTTCACCACCTCTTCCTTTACTGTGTTACTGCCACAATCCTGTTGCGAGCTTCAATCTCCCCCTATGAAACGACTGATTTGGGTTTAGAAAGCTCTTATCCTGCAGAACTGGATGAGTTGTACAGTTTAACATCCCCCTCCCTCCTTTCTCCCCAATCCCCCCAGCACCTGTAATGGGCCTGGATGAAGGGTTGGGCACCAGTGATGGGGCACAATCGGCATCGAGGCTCAACGTAGTTTCACTCTCAGAAGCAGCATTTTTATTTTACTGTTTTCCAATCTATGGCTTGTGACTTCAAACCACCACTTTTGGGAACCTTAGTTGTGTTGTAAATCGGTGGTTCTGTGTGAAACAAAATCAGCACAATAAAAGTATGTAAGAAAAACCTGAGTGAGGACGCTGCCCGGCCGGTTGGGTCCGGGTAAACTGGGCGGGCTGAAAAACCGCCCATGTTACGGACTTCGCCAGGGCTCGATCCCTGATCTATCTTTTGCTGTTTCGGCTGCGTCCCGTTTTCGGCCTGGCACCCTTTTTCCAAACCCCTCCTTTGGTACCGTAGGATTTTGGACAACTGGCGCCATGCTGCAATTCGGGCGCCACTTTCAAATAC
>BFEA01000003.1:219848-222348 GCA_003427395.1 Chara braunii
CTCTCTCTCTCTCTCTCTCTCTCTCTCTCTCTCTCTCTCTCTCTCTCTCTCTCTCTCTCTCTCTCTCTCTCAGAGTCCGGTACTAACCTGTGAAGCTGGCGCCTTGATGCAGGTACCTCAAAGATGGAGCTGGGGCTATGGCGCCACAGGTAAGTCTCGCTGGCCTCCGCCAGCCATCTCTCTCCAACACTACTACCACTACCACTACTTAGCGCTTTGCGCTGAGGACTACTCCTGCAGCTACTATCGCCCAACGCTGAAGACTACTGCTAGCGCTAAGCTACTCCTGCAGCGCTCCTCCAAAGTGCTGCGGCCGAATCGTGAAGACTGCCTCCTGCCTTCTGTCCAGCTACCCGCCCGTGAAGTGCATGGGAACTCCCTATGTTCTATTCGGCTCGCCTCCTGAATGCCTGCAGCTGCAGGGCAAGGCAGTCCAGGAGGCTGCCCTTGCCAATGCCAGGGCAAGCCAAGGGCTGGCGCTGCAGCTCCTGCTGAGGCTGGCGTGGGGAACAGGCCAAAAATAGCCTGTTCCCGAAACTCTGGTTTGTTGCCTGAGTTCTAGGGCAGGACGATCTTATGAGGGCCCGGAAGTGGCCCTCCGTTTCAAGCTGAAAAGACTCAAGGCTGAAAAGCCCTGTTTTAGGATGAAAACGAAATAGGGCCTGCAGGCCCTCGTTTTCAGTCTTTCAGGCTGAAACGACACGGGGCCTGTAAGCCCTTATTTCTAGGCTTTTAGGCTGAGAATGTGGGACGGGCCCTGCAGGCCCGTGTGGCTACGTAGTATGCCACACCCTATGATACTTGCTGAGTCTGAGTGTGTTTGTCTCTTCTTTCTGCATTGAGTCTCTTCTGTCCAGGTGATAGGACTCCGTGTATGAAGGATAGGGCCTCGTTGACCCATCCCCTGCTGGGCTGAGTAAGGCTAAAGACTGTGTCTGACGACTCAACTATCCCGGAGGACACGAACCCTCCCAAGGACCGGTATTGACCGGCAGGCTGCTCGGTGTGGCACGGTAGGCCCGAAATCTGAGCTGTGGGCTGGTCTTGAGAGAACCTGCGGACCGCGTCGTCCTGTCTGCGACATTAAAGAATTCCTGAGGAGTTACGGGGGATCTCCTGAAATGCCTCCTGGTCAGCATCAAGTTCTGTAGTGACAGCTATAGTTTAGAGTCTAGGCTAGAGACCATAGTTGACATGGTTCTATACGGATCCTGTGGTCCATAGATCGAGTCAGTAGGTCTTGTCAGTTAGGGGAGGAGTGGAACCATCCTGTGGTTGTGCGTCTATCACCATGGTTGACACGCGTACAGGAACGAGTACCTCCCCTTGTACAGCAGAGCAGGATGTGAAGGCTCGCTATCCTAAGGGAAAGAAGAGAGAAGGAGGCCAAGAAGAAGGCCCTGATAGAGGAACAGGCGACGAAGATGAGGAAGATTGAGGAAGAGATGGCCAGAGAGGAGAGGCTAAAGAGAGAAGAAGCGAAGCTCAAGGCGATAGAAGAGGAGGAAGAGGAGGAAGAGGAGGAAGAACAACCACTAGAAAGGCGAAGGGCAGGAGGAAGAGGTGAACCGAGTGGCACAAAAGAGGACTTAATGGAGACGAAGGCCTTAATGTATGTGCCCAGGGAAGAACAGGAGGCGACCGTGAAAGAGTGGGATGCTGAAGAAGATCCACTCAAGCGGCAGGTGTTGGAAGATGAGAAAAGGATGGAGTGGAAGTTTCGTTTAACAAGGGAAAGAAAAAGAAGGATGGAGGCGGCTAGTCAAGCGGTGAAAGAGTTGGAGGAGATAAAGAAGCAGAGAGACCAAATGGCGACGCAGGTGGATTTATTGGGGAAGATGGAAATTATGGCGAGAAACAGCGCCCGCCACAAGTCCAGGAAGAACAATTCTTATTTGGGAGAAGTGAGGACATTGTCGTGTGTTCCATACGATTGGGGCTCAGGGACTTTGCACGGGAATTGGCGACACAGGTGGGCTTTGAAGTGAGGACCCGCATAGAAGGCACAAAGCGATATTGCAGGCGCCATAGAGGGCGCCAGACTGACCGCTCCAAAATAGGAAGTACGTCCCCATAGGGAGCCTGTCAAAATCAAATTTCCCGATTCCTATAGCGGGAAGAAGGAAGAAAACTTTGACAATTGGGAAGCAAATGTCAAAATGTACTGCATTTACAGAAAGTTTTTCCAGATGACCAGGATTTAATAGCTATCCACACTCTGAAGGAAGAAACCGCCAGTTTTGCCCGCGAATGTCAAAATGTACGTGCATTTACAGAAAGTTTTTCCAGATGACCAGGTTTTAATAGCTATCCACACTCTGAAGGAAGAAGCCGCCAGTTTTGCCCGTTCCCTGGTCCGCGCCGCTAATTGTAATGATGATGTCGTTGCTTATTCTGCCTTCACCCCCCTCGTTGACTGCCTTGCGCGAATGGTTTGCAGACGTTTCGCAGAGTGTTAAAGCCTCCAATAGGTTGCAGACTATCCATTCTCGTCAATGGA
>BFEA01000003.1:224848-233901 GCA_003427395.1 Chara braunii
GGGAAACGAGCGCGAGCCGGCAGGAAACTCCCACACCACATGCGCCTATGGCAGAAGTTGCAGGCCGATGCCTAAATGGCAGGATGCCCGCCTGGGCCAAGATGAAGAAGGAGAATAAAGGACAACTAGTTCTAGTGGATGTAGAGATTTTTAGAGGCAGAGTAAGGGCCCTCGTAGATAGTGGGGCCATGCGTAGCTACATTAGTAGGAAGGCGCTGCAAAAGTTGAAGCTGGGCTTAAAAGTCTAAAAGCTAGCAGACCCCGTAGTAAGTATCCTCGGAGATAATCTATGTGAGTAGAGGATTGCATAGAGGGAGTCCAGACGTACTTTCGCCTAAAGAAAGATGAGAAAGTGGAGAAAGTTCTCCATTCCTTGACTCTCCTCGCAGAAGACAGCCTTCCCTTTGAGATAGTCCTAGGAATGGACTGGGGAGGCAGCAGGGGCCACACTCCATTTGAGACAGCATGAGTATAGGCTCCCTAGCCCATCAGGCGGAGTGAAGACTGCCCGTCTGTTCCACGTGTCAGGAGTAGATAAACCCCTGGCATATTGTTGCCTTAGCGCTCCTACGTTTGCAAGATTAGTGAAGGAGCAGCTAGAGGAACAGGTTTTCGTAGCCTATGTTAGGCCAGTGACTGAGCCTAAGGAGGAGAAGCCTATAGCCTGCTATTGCCAAGCTGCTGGAAGAGTTCACAAATTTAGCAAAGCCGCCGACAGGGGTAGTACCGCGGCCAATCCAGCATCGTATCGAGATAGAGCCTGGCAGCAGAACTCTCAATGGAGGATGTCCCCACGGGAGTTGGAGGAGCTGTGCAAGCAATTAGACGGGCTCCTAGAGAAGGGTTGGATTAGGCCCATTCCGTCTCCCTTTGGAGCACATGTTCTATTCGTCCCCAAGGAGGGAGAGCTTAGGATGTGCATAGACTATAGGGGTCTGAACTCAATCATTGTGAAGAATGTTGAGCCACTGCCCTGGATAGACGATCTTTTAGATAGAGTGCAGGGGTGCAAGTATTTCTCGAAGATTGATTTGAAGTCCGGATTTCATCAGATAAAGGTCCACCCTGATGATCAGTATAAGACAGCTTTCCGAACTAGATATGGGCATTACGAGTTTATAGTGATGCCCTTTGGAGTAACCAATGCGCCAACGACTTTTCAGCCTGAACGACTTGTTCAGGCCATGGTTAGATAGGTTTGTAGTAGTTTACCTAGATGATATTCTAATATTTAGTAAGACCCTCCAAGAGCATCAGGGTCATCTGAGGCAGGTCTTGGAGAAGCTAAGAGAAGTTAACTTCAAGATCAATAAGAAGTGCGAGTGGGCGAAGTATTGTATCCATGCCATGTCTTAGACGGAGACGGCATCAAACCCGAAGACAACAAAATTGCAGCGATTAGAGTTTGGCCTACACCCCGCACGTTGACATAATTGCAATCGTTTCTAGGCCTAGCCAAATACTATAGGAACTTTGTACGAAACTTCTCCACCATGGTTGCTGAAGAAAGAAGCAATCTGGAAGTGGGACAAGGACTGCACGTCTGCCATGAAGAAGTTAAAGCAGGCGTTGATAGAGTACCTAGTCCTCAAAGTAGTCGATCCGTCCTTACCTTTCGACGTCACCACTGACGCGAGGCAGTACGACATAGGTGATGTACTACAACAAGACGATGGCCATGGATATAGGCCCGTAGAGTTCATGTCTGCTAGGATGACTTCAGAATACTGGAAGCACTACTTGCTTGGGAGACACTTTAAAGTCTACTCAGACCATGAGACGTTAAGATGGTTGAAGATGCAGGCCAAGATGACACCTAAGTTGACTAGGTGGGGCGCAGAGTTAGATCAGTATGATTTTGAGCTCAAGCCAGTCAAGGGCAAGTATAACGTAGTTGCAGATGCTCTAAGTAGGAGAGCCGAATACGTTGGATCTATAGTCCATTATCTGGATATAGTGAGAGACATGTAGCAGAAAGTGAGAGAGGCGTATGCGCAAGACCCTATCTATAGCGATCTCCTCAAGAAAGTCAAGGAGGCCCCCGAGACCGAGCCAGATTACCGCACTACTGATGGATTACTATTCGAGAAGACTAACGTAGTGGACAGATTGTGTGTCCCCAACAGTGAAGAGATCCGTAGTTTGATCCTGGGGGAAGTTCACAATACAGAGGGACACTTTGGTTGGCAAAAGACTCTAGCCAACCTAATGCACGCGTACACCTGGCCAGGGATGAAGAATGATTGCATAGAATATGTTCGCAGTTGTAAAGTTTGCCAGAGGAATAAGACTACTACGCACGCCCCGCTAGATCTTCTCAGACCCTTGCCTATTCCTGACCAGCCAGGAGATTCAATATCCATTGAGTTTATGGATGCTGGCGTTAAGAGTAGGCACGGTAAGAGCCAAGTCATGGTTGTAGCTGATAGATTTAGCAAATATGCTGTTTTTGTTCCTTTGCCATCGGAGGCACGTACAAAGTTGGTGATTCAAAAGATTCAAAAGTTTTTTATCATTGGGTCAGTGATCACGGGGTGCCATTGTCCATAGTTAGTGATAGAGACACCCAGTTCACAAGTCAGAACTGGCAGGAGTTGATGAGAGTCTATGGCTCCAAGTTGTTAATCCAGCACACCTCCACACCTACCCTGTATTCCATGCATCAAAGTTGTTGTCGTGTATCACGAGTCAACAGTTTCCATCTAGGAGATCCATGATCCCCCCAGACATGGACGGAAGATATGGCATTGATGGCATTGTAGGTGAAGATGTGTTCAGAACAGGAGGTAGAGGTCATCCACAGAAACAATATAAGGTCCGATTCGCTTATCAAGAGCCCGAGGACGATCGCTGGTTTACTAGAACGGAACTTCTAGAGACGACTCCCGACATAGTTAGAGCCTACGAGAGAGATAAGAAAGGTAAAGGTCCTGCCTTAGACTGAGGTATTCTCAGAGGACCTCGGGAGGTAGAGGTTGTCCACAGAAATAATATAAGGTCCGATTCGCTTATCAGGAGCCCGAGGACGACCGCTGGTTTACTAGAACGAAACTTCTAGAGACAGCTCCCGACATAGTTAGAGCCTACGAGAGAGATAAGAAAGGTAAAGGTCCTGCCTTAGACTGAGTTGTTCTCGGAGGACCTCGAATTTAGGCCGGCGGGAGTGAAACGGTTTTCGCCTTTGCAGAGGCAGATGCAGATCCCAGGGTTCGATCCCCAAACCTTACCTTACCCATGTACAGAACCGAGTTGATCCCTGAGTGTTTGAACCCGTGACCTGTGTTTTGACAGTTGTTGTTGTCTGTTGTAGGTCAGTGTAGGGGTAGGGGCTCGATCTGTAGACCTGTCGGATAGGAGTCCTAGTGAGTTCTAGAAGTCGGAGCTGTAGCCTGTCCGAAGGGTCAAGGTCGTAGCTGCTACAGTCCTGAAAGGTCAAGGTCGTAGCTGCTACAGTACCATACGGGACTGTGTGCACAATGGGCCGATGGAGAAAGGGCCAGACCAGCGAGCTACAGAAGTATAAATCCGGAGGCAGCGTCCAGCCATTCATTCATAAGCCATGCGGAAGCGCTGCCATAGCGACTTGTGCGAGGTGGTCTGCAGTGAGCCCGAGGACGAAGAGGGCGAGAAGGAGTTGGCCATAGCGATAGGGTAGAAGCGGCCATAACCGCCATATCTGTAGATTTGTGTGGGTGTGTGTGAGTTGGAGAGGGATGCGTGTGGGGTATCCAGGGTGATCCTGTGTGCGAATAGCAGTGTCGAGTGAGTGACGAACAGAGAGTTGTTCAGGCGATGTGCCGCCATAGACATGTGAACTTGTGAAGTGAACTTGTATCTGAGTGCGTTTTTCTATATCTCTGAGTTCCGAGTGGGCGCCTGGTGCCAGTTTGCTGAGCAACCTGTTTGCATACGTGTGAAGTGTGAATGAATGTGAGTCTGATTGCATCAATATGTTCTGACGAGTTTTCTGAGCTCCCGCTACGACTTTTGTCCTTTTCGTGATTGCATTGATATCGGCATATCCATGCGAGTTTAATGGTGCCATCAGTTAAGAGGAGTTGAGGAGAGCAGGGACCACCTTTAAATCACCAGTTTGTAGCAGTGACAGTCAATTTCCCTACGGAGTAGAGGAATTGGACTGCCCAGAGTCAGGGTGGCACATGAAAAGCGCGGTCTCATTGTTTGGGGGCACTCTGTTCACTTGGCTTGGGCCTGAACTAATGGTTACGAGGGGGGGAGGGGGGGGGGGGGGGGGGGGGGGGGGTGAAAAAAGGGGCGGGGGGGGGGGGGCGGAAGGGTAGATGCCCGGGGGGGTTTTTTTTTTTTTTTCCCTATTGGATATTCACCTTTCTYTCTCTCTGCCTACGGTTTACCGGGCAGTTCTATTTGTGACGATATATACACACACACATAGAGAGAGAGAGAGAGAGAGGGGGGGGGGGGGGGGGGGGGGGGGGGGGGGGGGGGGGGGGGGGGGGGGGGGGGGGGGTGTTGAACAAAGAGGCCAGGTCAATGCGGCCAAATTGTTCACGATTTTTTGAAGCAGGGTGTGTCATTGCAATGAACCTCTCAGTTCACCACCAATGAGCGTACACAATCACACACCATGCATGAATAAAATCACACGAAGTTCACAGTGGAGGCCAGAGAGACGAAGACCAGGTAAGCACAGCTTTAGAGTTCCAGCAAATTATCATACAAGCATTTAAGAGTTGCAGTCACAGGCGGTCAACAGCGCAAACCCAAGTATCCAGTATCTCCACTCAGGTTAGTATCTCTCCCGAAGCTCTTCCCTCCTCTATCTCAGTCTTCTCTATGTCCACTACCTCCCTGTGTCTTCTCTCCCTACTTGCATGCACTCACACCTACTACTCAAGGACCAACTCTGAATACACCCATTGCTAACTCTAGTAACTGAGAGAAGGTTAACCGACCCCCCGTTTATAAGAAAACCAAAGGGTCAATAAACACCAAACTTGGCACATACAGACCTTGACCAAAAACAAAGCAGGGCAAAAAAAAAAACACAGAAAAAACAGAAAAACATGATCCCCACTGCACTTTTCAGGGTGGTGAAGGTTACCCTAGAGGTGAAAAGTGGGGGTACCTGTTAACCATTTGTGTACTAACCCCTCTGTCTACTACTAACTACACTGTTAACCATTTGTGTACTAACCCCTCTGTCTACTACTAACTACTAGCACTGGCGCAGCTATGGCTGCCTTCCCTCTGCCAGCGCTGGGCAGCTATGGCTGCTCCCTCTCTCTCTCTCTCTCTCTAACAGCGCAGCTCTCTAGCTCAGCGCTCCGCCCCTCACAATAGCGCACAAGTGCACCAGCACTCACTTCATGCGAATGAGCAATCTGCCCAATGAGGAGGCTGCCCGGTCCTTATATTGTCTTGGACCGAACTTCAACTCGTGCCAGCCTCTGCTTCTTGGGGCTTGACTTGGTTCCGGTACCACATCCCCCCGGCCTGTCCGCTTTCGAATGTCAGGGCCTGGTACCTTTCGGAATTTTCATTGGTGTGCTGCTGATTGGGCCTTTGAGTCAGGACTTTTCCGTTGTGGCACATGGTTCTTGACTGTGGACTGTCACTCTTGCCTCTGGGACAAGACTCTTGGCTGTGGAAGTGTCCTTTGCCCGTGGAATGTGATTTTCCAATACGACTCTTCATTATGAGACGTGTTTTTACCCCTGGGATATGACTGTTTGCCAGGTGCCTGTTGGACTGGACTGCTAAGGTACCCGAGTCTGACTTTTCTGAAACTGACCGACTTGGCCTTTCTTGGCCCTGGCCTTGGACCCTGAAACCCGAGTTTGGGGTCTGAATCGTGGAAGGCCTTTCATCATGTTTGGCTGCGTGAAAAAAACAGCTGAGGGGGTTGAACAAGGAGGCAAGGTCATTGTGGCCAAATTGCCTGCTATTTTCCGAAGTAGGATGTGTCATGTTTGGATCTACATCTACATCTACATCTACACCTACTATAAGAACTGCTAAACATCATATCTCACGGCCTGAATCGCAGGCCGGTAACGCGCTGCGGACGGCCCAGATCGCAGGCCGATCAGAAAGTTTTCTGATCGGCCTGCGATCTGGGCCGTCCGCGGCGCGTTACCGGACTGCGATTCGGGCCGTGCGATGTCACTACTGGAGGCGCCGAATTGCAGGCCCACCCACCCCTCGAATCGTGGGCCACCCCTCCGCCCGGCCGTTCGCCCGCCCGTCCGCCCGCCCGCCCGTCATCCAGCCCATCGGCCCGTAATTGTGGCCGCGCCCCCCCCCCCCCCCCAACTCCAAGGTCGGCGTTTGGTACTGGAAGCGCGGAATCGCCCGCGCGCCTGTTTTTTCGTTGCCGGCCCACCCCTCCAATCGCCCGCGCATGATGTTGTTGCAACCTAAGGCATTTCTCCAATCGCCTGGAACTTTGTCTGCCTTTCTCATCGTGCGCCTGTGCGCTCCGTGGTCGGTGCGCGTGTGCTCACCGGTCGGTGCGCGTGTGCTCACCGGTCGGTGCTCTACAGGTGCCTCTCTCTCGCACTGTGCTCTCTCTTTGGTGGTCGGTGCTCATTGTGGATCCGTGCTTAGTGCTCCGTGCTCCGTGCTTTCGATTTGGTGTTCGGTGCTCATGGTGGATCCGTGTTTCGTGCTTTCGATTTGGTGCTCGGTGCTCATGGTGGATCCGTGCTTCGTGCTTTCGATTTGGTGCTCGGTGCTCATCGTGGATCCGTGCTCCGTGCTCCGTGCTTTCGATTTTGGTTCCTCTCTCTCTCTCTCTCTCTCTCTCTCTCTCTCTCTCTCTCTCTCTCTCTCTCTCTCTCTCGCACTGTGCTCTCTCTTTGGTGGTCGTTGTGGTTCGATTTGGTGCTCATCGTGGTTCGATTCGGTGCTCATCGTGGTTCGATTTGGTGCTCATCGTGGTTCGATTTGGTGGTCGGTGCTCATCCGTGCTTGGATCCGTGCTTCGATTTGGTGGTCGGTGCTTCGATCCATGCTTCGTCTTCATTGCTGCTCATCGTATTCGCTCCTTTGGTGCTCGACGTGCTCTCCTTGGTGCTCATTGCTCTCTCTCTCTCTCTCTCTCTCTCTCACACACACACACACACACACACACTGTGCTCTCCTTTGCTGCTCGGCGGGGACTTGGTGCCGTGCTTGGATTCGTGCTCATCTTCGATCCGTGGTTTTGGTGCTCGGTGCTCGTCGTGGATACATGCTTTTCGTGCTGATCTTCTCTCCATTGGTGCTCATCGTGTTCACTCCTTTGCTGCTCGGACTTTTCGTGCTTGACGGGAACTTTGTGCTCTTCGTACTCTCTCTCTCTCTCGCTCTCTTTTTGTCTCTCTCTCTCTCTCTCTCTCTCTCTCTCTCTCTCTCTCTCTCTCTCTCTCTCTCTCTCTCTCTCTCTCTCTCTCTTCTTGTGCTCTCCTCTGCTGCTCGACGAGGACTTCGTGGATCTGTGTTTGGATTCGTGCTCATCATTGATCCATGGATCTGTGCTTGGATTCATGCTCATCATTGATCCCTGGATCCGTGCTTCGATTCGTGCTTTTTGTGCTCATTGTCTTCTCTCCATTGGTGCTCATCGTATTCTCTCGATTGGTGCTCGACTTTTCGTGCTCGACGGAAACTCCGTGCTCATCGAGGATCCCTGCTTTTCTTTGGAGCGCGACCGCGTGCTAATTGTGGATCGTGCTTTTGGTCACCTGCTCATCGCGGATCCGTGCTTTTGGTCACGTGCTGACCGTGGATCCGTGCTTTTGGTCACCTGCTCATCGTGGATCCGTGCGGGAACTTTGGTGCATGATAACGTGCTCATCTTCGATCCGTGCTTTTGGTGGTTGGCGCTCATCGTGCGCGATGCTCATCGTGGATACGTGCTTTTCATGCTCATCCTCGACGGAAACTTCGTGTATTGAGTATCCCTGCTTTTCTTTGGAGCGCGACCACGCGCTCATTGTGGATCGTGCTTTTGGTCACCTGCTCATCGTGGATCCGTGCTTTTGGTCACGTGCTGACCGTGGATCCGTGCTTTTGGTCACCTGCTCATCGTGGATCCATGCGGGAACTTTGGTGCATGATAACATGCTCATCTTCGATCCGTGCTTTTGGTGGTTGGTGCTCATCGTGGATACATGCTTTTCATGCTCATTGTCGATCCGTGCTTTTCATGCCATCATGGATATGTGCTTTTCATGCTCATCCTCAATCCGTGCTCTTCGTGCCATCGTGGATACGTGCTTTTCATGCTCATCGTCGATCCGTGCTTTTCATGCTCATCATTGATCCGTGATTTTCGTGCTCATCGTTGATACGTGCTTTTCATGCTCATCATTGATCCATGCTTTTCGTGCTCATCGTTGATACGTGCTTTTCGTGCTCATCATCGATCTGTGCTTTTCATGCTCGGTGATCACCGTGGATGTGTGCTCATCGTGAATCCGTGTTCTCTTTCTCTCTCTCTCTCTCTCTGTCTCTCTCTCTCGCTCGCTCGCTCGCTCTCGCTCGGACTGTGATCTCCTTTGGTGCTGTACGGGAACTTGGTGCTCATTGTGGATCCGTGCTTTTGGTCACCTGCTGATCGTGGATCCGTGCTTGAATTTGGTGCATGATTATGTGCTCATCGTGTGCATTCGTGCTTTTCGTGCTCATCTCTCTCTCTCTCTCTCTCTCTCTCTCTCTCTCTCTCTCTCTCTCTCTCTCTCTCTCTCTCTCTCTCTCTCTCTCTCTCTCTCTCTATCACTGTCGGACTGTCCTCTCCTTTAGTGGTCATCGTCGATCCGTGCTTTTTGTGCTCATCGTCGATCCGTGGTTTTGTTTGGTGCATGATCATGTGCTCATCGTCGATCCGTGCTTTTGGTGCTCGGTGCTCGTTGTGGATTCGTGCTCATCGAGGATCCGTGCTTTTCTTTGGTGCTCGGTTCTCATCGTTAATCCGTGCTTTTCGTGCTCATCATGGATACATGCTTTTCGTGCTCTGTGCTCATCGTGGATCCGTGCTCATCGTGAATCCGTGCTCTCTCTCTCTCTCTCTCGCCCGAGAGAGAGAGACA
>BFEA01000003.1:253259-279200 GCA_003427395.1 Chara braunii
GAAAATTTACAGATGTGTACTTCACATAATACAAAACCCACTAAAAAAGTTTCAAAAAATAATAAAATTGTTTAGACCCCGAACTAAAGTGAAAACAAAAAGTAAAAAGTGAAAAAATACGCGGGCGAGCACGTTTTGACACCGCCATCTTTTGGCGATTTCTAATTCTTATTTAACTTAGCCAAATGACTTGAAAATTTATAGGCATGTACCTCACGTCATAAAGAACTCACAAAAACAAATTCAGAAAAAAATAATTATTTTCAGGCCGCAAAATAATTTTTGGCGGGGGCCGAACGCTGTCGGGTTCGGACCCCGTACGGGACCCCGAACGCCTGTACGTACGGAGGTCTGCTCGGGGACCTCCGCACGTACGGGCTGGTTACCCTGGTATCAATAGTATTGTATATTGATATTAATATTATATATTGGATACTATCTATTCCTTAGTAATATTGATTATTCAAATAATGATATAAATATGGTAATGATATGAATATATATTGTATAAATAATGAATACTATCTATATTTTGTACTTATATAAAACAATTTAACATCCACCATTTTAATAATTTATGTTTATTAAAAAATAGTTATTCTCTATAGATATTTATATTCTTATATTTTTGTATCTATATATTTATATCTAATATAAAGAATATCTAAAACACAATACAATATGGTACTTGCGAAGTATCGGCCTGGGATCATATATCTTTGAGACTTTTTTGGATGTATAATTCATTATCTATAGCTATTTTTCAGTTTAGTTGGAAAATGCAATCGGACGTATGGGGTAATGTAACTGCTGAAGGAATCTCTCATATTACAGGAGCTAATTTTGCTCAAAGTGCTATTACTATTAATGGGTCGCCCCGCGAACTCATTCGGACCAATTGATCCTAAGAAAGACTTCGAACAGAGGATCGATTGGTCCGAATGTGTTTGCGGGACGATAACAGAGTCAATAGCTTGGGCCATCTCTCGAGATGGTGGGGGTGTTTCCACCACGTCAACCCTAGCAGGAATACAATTATAATTCCTATTGGCCCAACGCGTTTCCCGATGCAGTGCCAGAGATGCTGCCAACGGTGCTACCCTGGGAAGCAGAGGAGACTGGCGCCTGCCCCATCGTAGGTGGGATTTTTTTTGGAACTATCCTATTTCGGCACTTGAACATGTTATGACCATATTGGCCACAGAGAATACAAGTTATGACCATATTGGCCACAAAGAATACAAGTTATGACCATATTGGCCACAGAGAATACAAGCTGCACGGGAGTTATGATCTCTCCACACGTCCTTGGTAAGCCCCGCTTTCTCCCATGGAGGAGCATTGGGGTCTACGTGACTCCTTGACTGGGAACCTCCACGATGTCTACCGGTCGTCTTATCTTTTTGAATTGAGGCAGCAATTGCTCCACCCCCTGAAGCTTTTGCACTACCCGACCCTGACCCTAGTCCATGTGGAGAGAATACAAGCTGCACGGGAGTAATGATCTCTCCACACGTCCTTGGTAAGCCCCGCTTTCTCCCATGGAGGAGCATTGGGGTCTACGTGACTCCTTGACTGGGAACCTCCACGATGTCTACCGGTTGTCTTATCTTTTTGAATTGAGGCAGCAACTGCTCCACCCCCTGAAGCTTTTGCACTACCCGACCCTGACCCTAGTCCCATTTGGAAGTCATCGTCCAACTCTATGGTAGTAAATATCGTTGTCGACGAACATGATGTGCCCCTTGGCCTTCCAATTAGGAGGCAATGCCTTTTTCGTATCATCCGTAGCGGATTGGTGCCCATGCCCGATCTTTGCCTCTAGATCTAGGGCCTTCTTGCTGAACGAAGGGAAGTTGTGGACCGTGATCATAGCCTCATATGCCAACCAATTCCTGGGCTCTATGGGGAGACACCTCAAGTGGTAAGTAAGACCTAGGGGTCGTAGCGCACTACAGGAACACAGATCAGACGCTCAACTGCGTTCGTGGCATCCCTTACTAGCCTGAACTGCCTTGAGCTCAGGGTCAATATCCCGTTGGTGGCCTTTTGAGCCTCCTGCGGGTCATGCCACCTTTCTTCCACCAGCTTGAGGGAATCATCCAATTACTGGGTCACTGCCCAAGCGCGGAAGTCATGATCGTACCCCTGTAACTACACGTACCCACTTAACCACCTTGATACACTCCCTTCCAGATAGGAGGCAGCCCTAAGCACTTCCTTGTGAGGCAAGGTTAACTTGCACTTCACATAGACTGGCCCATACCTCAACCAGGTGTCGAGGTCTTCACCCTTATCTCCTGAGAAGGGTTTCGGTGATGCGATGGCAGTGTTCGTAACCCATTGTCCTTGTCCCAGTGCTTGCACTGCTCTAGGCTGTGTGAGGTGCAGGTTGCTGCACTGGCTGTTGTGCTGGCTGCGAGACGGCAGGCTGCCTTGTTACGACAGTCTGCGGCGGAGGTTGGGAGTACACTGTTTCGATAGAAATCTGTACGTGAGGACCTGCTGATAAACCGCCTGTTGAAGGCATAACCAGATGGGAAGCGATCTGTACGGTAGCAGGAGAAACTATGAATGGGACTACAGTTACCGGTGGGACAAAAGGAGGAGGTTGTACCACGGGCCAGGCACCTGCCCCAAATGGTGATGGTGTGACCTCAACTCGCCCGACCAGCACGGCTCGGCTTCTCTAAATGTCTTGCAAGAAAACCGTATGGTAGTCCTACATCTCCACTACATCTAGCAGGGCTGTCCTGAAGGTCCTTACATCGACATCCATGTTTGTTAGGCCCATCTCCTTTAACTCCCTGAAGTTTGCTTGCCTCCACTGCATCCTAGACCTGCGTATGATCATTCTCTCTTTCTCTGCTTGTATCTCATCTAATGCCTGCTATAGCTGTGCGTCGCGAGCGCTTGCTCGTTGGATGGTGACCTCCTCGGGAGTTAACACTGTTTGCAGGCTTGCCATAACGCCTGCCAACTGACTCAGCGTCTGTGTGACCGTCGCCCCGATAGTCTGTGAACTACTGGCCTGGGAAATCTGCTGCGCAGCGGTGGCCATGCGCTCTGGATGGCGACCTCCTCGGGAGAACACTGTTTACTGGCTTGTCGTAACGCCAGCGGACTGACTCGGGGTCTGTGCAACCGTCGGCCCGATGGTCCTTGAACTACTGGCCTGGGAACTCTGGTGCGCAGCGGTGGCCATGTTGGCTGTTGAGGTAACTGCCTCGCTTGTGAAAGCTCTGCTTGCCTTTGCGTCCCTCGCCCTCTGCTGCTGCTGCTGCCTCTCCCTAAGCTGGCGGAACAGAAGACGGTCACCCTCAGGTCCTAACGCTACGTGGACCAACGGGCGTCTACAGCTTGATGAATGCAGGATCCGATCGTCCGGTTCAGAGTCCTCCTTGTCGCTCATATGCTACAACGATGTGCTCTGTCTGCACTAGGGTTCACTCGGTTGCCTATGCAAGGAAGATGAGTAATAGCGAACTTCATGAGACCAGGTACTCATGACCTCGAACCAATAGCAGAATCGCATCACGAGTTTCACCAAATAAGAGCACACCAAAAACTCATAATTGACAATGTTGGAATAGTCTCATGATCATCAACAAAGAACCAATAGTGATATCGTATCTGGCGCTCAGCGCCCAGACTATAGATGGCAGATCCTATCTAGCGTACTTTACGATGCCGCTGATGATGTCAACAGATCCTCGAAGTACGAGCAGATCTCGGACAATGCCATACGCTTCAAGCACCAGGTATGTCTCTCGTATCACTCACAACCTCGTTCCCCAACTCACAGATGCCACATGGACCCAAGGACCACCATGCGCCCCATCCAGCATACAACAAAGCAACTCGGCTATGGCTGCCTGCTCCTTCCAGCTCGCTCGTGAGCGCGTCAGCCTGGTCAGCCTTAGCGCAACAGCGCTAGCGCAACATGCAGCCAGCGCCCACATGCCGAATGTGTGTGCAGGCCCTTTCCTAAATGGAAGTTGCCTGCCTGCCTTGCGTGCGGCCTGGCTGCGCTGGGCCCATGCCCAAAAGCTTTAGGTAGGCCCAGAGAGGATGAGCCCTAGACGAAACGGATTAGGCCCGAGGCCTGTGCCAGTTACCCGTGCCCGACTGCCCGCAGCCTGAGTTGGGTCCATGCTGTGTATCTCGCCCAGGGCCCGACTCAGATGCATTTGATAGAGGAGGCTAGGGCCTGGGCGCTTTCAGCCAACTGGCTCTGCGCAACTGTCTAATTTTCCCCCAGTTGCGAAGTAGTCCAAAATAGGCCTCTTGTCGTCTTTCGAGCCTGCCGTCACTTAGGGCGGACGGCACTGTTGCAAATAGGGGCCAATAGGGCTTATCGAGGCCTTGTGCCTCACATTCCCTCCATACTTCACTAGTCCTCTGAGAAGTTCATTCAATCAGGCGCTTTCCCTTCTGCATTTTTTCGTAGTGGGCGACAACCTGTGGAGCAGTCTGCATTAGTTCCTCCCGAGTGAACCATCTATCCTCCTTTGGATCAATATGGTGCCTGAACCGAACGTGGTACTGCAGCTTTGGCTTCGGAGGACGTCCCCTGCCTGAAGGTCTTGGAACCAGCATTTCCCTGTGGTCCACGATGTCATCGATGTCAACCTCTCCATCCATGGTTGGGGGCAGCATTGAGCGTCGCGGGGGAAACTGATCAATTTCCTTGGATGGTGCAAGCTTGGAGGTGTGAAAGACAGGGTTAGCACGAAGTTGACCAGGGATCTGAACTACATATGATGGACCATCCGGATCATCTCAAACTATATCCAGAACCTCCCAGGGCCCAAAATACTGTGGCGTGAGCTCGCGGGAAATCTCGTGCCCCTATCCTAGTTTTGAAGACTTAACCCAGACCCTGTCCCCTATCTGAAATGTTGATGGGTGGCGGTGCTTGTTTTCTGATTCTATGATTGTCGTCTGTGCCTTGTGCATGTGTTCGTCCGCCTGCTACATCAGTTGTTCATATCGATAAGCAAATTCTAGTGTGGCAGGTGCCGCAGTTGGTTGGTTCTCAGGCAGTAGAAAGTCTAGGGGCAGTCCAGGTTTGAAAGTCGGTAGCAAACTGTTAGGGCTCACCTCAGTGGCGCTGTGCACAACGTTGTTGTACAGGCTGGCGACGAGAGCAAGTTTCTCATCCCAGTCCACCTGATTGGGCTTGATGTAATGCCGCAACAGGTGTTGTACAACGTGGTTTAACTGCTCTGCTTGCCCGTTTGGGTCTTGGATGGTCTCTAGATGTCATCTGCAGTTGCGCTCCTTGTTCTGCAGCTGCGTCCTTCCACAACTCGGTCGTGAATCTAACATCTCAGTCGCTCATAATAGACTTTGGCAAGCCAAAATCTCTGACACTATTCTCCTTAAACTGCCTAATGACGTACTCGGTCTTCGTTGTCTCTGGCATCGCAACTAACCTAGCGTACTTATTAAACCTATAACAAAGATGTGTCTCGTTCCACTCTTGCTGGTGACCAGCGTGTCCATGAAGTCCATGGACATGCTCTCACCGGGCCTTTTCGGAATCCGGAGGGGCTTGAGAAGCCCACTCTGTGACAGGTGATAAGTCTCCACATACAGCTTGGCATCTCTCATCATCGTGGGCCACCAGAACCGCTGCAGCAGATTGGCTGCAGTCTTCTTATATCCAAAATGTCTTTTGGCATCTCTCCTAAAAATAAACTACGCAAAGACTCCCGGTTAGGCACACACAAACGTTTATTCCCGGACTTCTCAAGGAAAAGCAAGCCGTTGACCTACTCAAACTCGACAGAAGTCACTTTGTCCTTCGCTTGAGTCTGCGAATGCTCTCGGACATAAATGGATCCTCGCGATAGCCTTCCACCAAAGAGCGAGTTACATCGTTCGCAAGCCCGAACTCAATAATCAGCGCACCAGAGAAATCAGGCCTACGTCATAAGACATCAACAACTTGTTGTACTCCCCATTCAAGTACTGGGGTTCGAAGTCATACTCTTCAATGACTTCGATCCAGCGCTTCAAGGCATCAGAGAGTACTGATGGGTTCTCATCCACTTCAAGGTCTGATCAGTCCTGACGATGAAGAACCTCCCAAGGAGGTAATGTCTCCAATGGGTCAGTGCCTTACGAATCGCGTAGAGCTCTTTCTCATAAGTGGACATAGCCGACATCTGAGACGACATCTTTTTGGACATGTACTCGACTGGCCTCAACTTTGGTCCTGTCTGCTGTGCAAGTATGGCGCCAATGCCATATTGGCTGGCATCCATGGTTACTATGAACGGCTTGTCAGGATCAGGAAGTTTCAAGACCTCATGATGCGTCAACACATGCTTCTGATGTTTGAAAGCAGCCTCGCACATGTCTGTCCACTCCCATGGGGTGTCAAGGCGAGTCTGTCAGTCAAAGGGGCGGCCACTATGCTATAGTTCTTCACAAAATTGCGATAGTGGATCTCATCTCAGTCACAGATTGAGGACGCGGTCAGTCACCGATGCTGGCCACCTTCGCGTCATCGGGCTTCAAACCCTCTGCGAAAATCTCATGACCCAAGTACAAGATCCAGGTGCGACCAAACTCTATTTCTCCCCGTTGATCTTGAACTTGTGCTGCCGAAGAAGACTGAGGACTTTGTCTAAGTGCGCAACATGCTCCTCGACAGTCTTACTAAAAATAAGTATGTCATTGAGGTACATGATGACAAACTTATCCAAGTAGTCATAAAAGATCCGATTCATAGTGTGCTGAAAGGTGCCAGGAGCATTGCACAGGCCGAAAGGCATCACCACAAACTCGTACAGACCGTACCTGGTCTGAAATGCGGTTTTGTGTTGATCCTCGGGCCGTACTGCAATCTGATGATGCCCGAACTTCAGATCTATTTTAGTGAAGTACGTGCACCCTTGCACTCTATCTAGCAAGTCATCGATGCGCGGTAGGGGCTCTCGGCTCTTAACAGTGATGGCATTGAGGCCTTATAGTCAATGCACATCCTCAAGGTCCCCCCCTTCTTCGGTACAGACAATACAACCCCTTTCGGCTCTTCAAATAGATCAGGGTATTTAGCAGCTACTCCCACCCTTAAGTCAACTTGTCACAACTTGTAGCTATGGTGACTAGTGCCACTTTGACTTCCCACCCGAACGTTGTACCTACCAGCGACACACTTACTCACACTCACACACATGCACACACACGCTTGGATCTACCCTGAATGTCTACACACACACACACTACTGTTGTTGTCAACGAGCTGGCGGCGATGGCCGCTGTTGTCTTCCTCCTCTAGGTGCTGGTGGCTATGGCCGCTGCCGTCCTCCTTTTCCCTTTTCGTTGTCGGCCTCCTGCAGACCATGTACAAGTCGCACAAGCAGCGCTTCCCCATACTTTGCACGCAAATGAATGAATGGTCGGGCGCTGCTATTTATATTGTTCCGTCGTGGTCTGGCCTGCCTTCTATCGTGGGCCCAAGGAATGTGCATCCCCACCAGGTACTTGCTGATTAGACTAGTTTGATTGGGACTGGACTGTATTTTGCTAACTCACCTACAAACGACTGACTTCTACAACTTCGAAGAGCCACTTATTAACTTCTGGGCTGACTCCTCGCTACACTTAGGACTACTTTAGGACTGACCCTAAGACTACTAGTCTGTAGGTCGTTGGCTCAAGTCCACATGACCCAGACTACATATGAGCAACATTTGTACAGGAGTCGAGGAGCAGGTTGTGGGTTCAAACACTCCCAGGGTCAACAGGTAACTGTGCAGGGGATTGCGGGTAGGTCTAGGGATCAAGCCTTGGGGTTTTCACTGTCCCGCGACTAGGTGAAAGCGTTTCACTCCTGCCGTCCTAAATTTGAGGTCCTTCGAGAACTCTCTAATCCAAGGCAGGACCTTTACCCTTCCATAGGCATGAACTATGTCGGGAGCGGGCTCTAAAAGTTTTGTTCTGGTGAACCATCGACCTCCAGTTCTAAATACGTCTTCTTTTACTATGCGATCTATGTTGCATGTGCCATCCATATTAGGCAATCATGGATCTCCACGATGGGAACTGTCGATTGGTGACACAAGGCAACAACTTTGACGCATGGAAAGACCAAATACGTGTGGAGGTGTGGTGGAATCTCTAATGTGTAGGATGGTCTGTCCTTTGCACCTTTGACTTCTAGGATAGGCGACGACCCTCTGTACGTGGGCAAAAGCTTTTGTGAGATGTTCTCCTCTGGTGAGTATTCCTTTCACATGACCCTGACTAGGTCGCCTACCCTAAACTGTGAGGGTCTGCAATGCTTGTTCGTCTGTTCAATCATGCGAAGCTGGGCCTTGATGACTTCCTTCTTGTGTTGCAAAGCAAACTCTCGGATAATGGGCGGTAATTTTTGAACCTGATCCCGGTACAGTCCCTCAAACGGCCTATGAGGTTTGAAGGACTTACGCAGCTTGTTAGGAGTCCGACAAGTAGCTAGATGTACGTTGTTATTATAAGCATTAGCTACCTTGGGAAGCATCTCATCCCAATTTATTTGGTCTGGTCTAATGTACATTTTGAATAATTGCTGCAAGATCTTATTCATCTGCTCTGTTTCGCCGTTTGTGTCTAGATGACGACCAGACGACATCAACAACCTAGAGCGTAAACTTTTATAAGAATGTGAGTTCTGGTTGGTAAACCACGTGTCTCGATTGCTAACTATTGACAATGGTATCCCAGAAGCCGAAAACCTCTCTATAACTAAGTTTGTTCTTGCCTCTAAAGGCAAAGGTATAAAGACTGCATACTTGCTAAATCGGTCTACTATGACCACGTCTTGGTTTTCGCCATGTGTACTCCTGACTCCGGTATCCATGAAATCAATGGAAACTGACTCTTCGGGTGCTGCGGGGATAGTCAAGGGTCTGAGGAGATCTAAAGGTGCCCGCGTCGTTGTTTTGTTGCACTAACGAACTTTACAATTGCAGATATATTCTATGCAGTTTGTCTTCATGCCAGGCTATGTGTACGGCATCATAACGTTGGCCAAAGTCTTCTGCCAACCAAAATGTCCTTCTGTATCATGGCATTCCCCTAAGATCAAACTATGGATCTCTTCACGATTGGGGACGCAACGTCTATCAACTACATTGCTCTTCTCAAAGAGTAGCCCATTCGTGGACCGATAGTTTAACTTGCTATCAAGGCTTCCTTTACTCTCTTTAGTAAATCGCTATAGATCGGATCGTGAGCATATGCATCCCTTATCCTTTGCCGCAGGTCCATCCCTCTATCTAGACTTCAGTACTATCGCCCCGAAGTAGTCAGCTCTTCTACTCGGAGCGTCGGCCACCATGTTGTACTTACCTTTAACGGCCTTGAGCTCGAAGTGAAACTGGTCTATTTCAGCTGCCCACCTAGTCAATTTGGGCCTCATCTTGGCTTGCGTCTTCAACGACTTCAGAGTCTCATGATCAAAGTAGACTTTTAAGTGCCCCCCAAGCAAGTAATGCCTCCAATGGTCTAATGTCTAACTGAAAGCGTAGAGTTCTCTCTTGTATGCGAAGGCTGCTACCTTTTTTGAGGGCGACCTAAGGGTCTATACACGCTGCCGTCGTCTTCCTGTAACACATCACCTATGCCATACTGAATTGCATCTGTAGTGACGACAAAAGGCAAGGAAGGATCGGGTACTGAGAGGACATGGTACTCTACCAAGGCCTTCTTCCCGATCCCACTTTCAGATTGCTTCCTTCTTTAGGAGTTTGCGAAGGGGAGCAGCGATAGCAGTGAAATTTTTTACTAACTTCCTGTAGTAGTTGGCCAGTCCTAAGAACGATCGCAACTCGGTCAGAGTGCGAGGAGTTGGCTAGTCTCTGATCGCTGCGATCTTACCGCCCTCTGGTCTAATGACGACTCCATCTAAGACGTGGTCCAAGTAAAGGATTTTTGTCCTGGCCCACTTGCACTTCTTCGCTTTGATCTTGAAGTTAGCCTCTCGCCACTTTTCCAAGATTTGCCTCAGAGGACCTTCATTTTTTTGGAGGGTCTTATTGAAAACTAAGATATGATCTAAGTACACTACAAAAAAATGTATAGCCACGGCCTAAACAAGTCGTTCATACAACGCTGAAATGTGGCTGGTGCATTGGTTAGTCCAAAGGGTATCACTATGAACTCGTAATGCCCGTATCTAGTCCGAAACGCCGTCTTGAACTGATCATAAGGATGTACCTCTATGTGATGGTACCTTGACTTCAGGTCTATCTTCGTACAGTACTTACAATCTTGCACCCGATCCTACAGGTCATCTCTGCATGGGCAATGGTTTTGCATTCTTGATTGTTATGGCATTCAGACTCCTGTCGTCTATACACATTCTTAACTCTCTCTTTTTGGGACAAATAGGACATGAGCGCCAAAAGGAGATGAGCTTGGTCTAATCCATGAGCTTGGTCTAATCCATCCCTTTTTGAGGAGCTTGTCTAACTACTTAGGAAACTCTTCCAATTCCTTGGGAGACATCTTGTAGATTGCTCCCTTAGGCATTCTACTGCCACGTTCTATCTCTATACGATGCTGAATGGGTATTGGCACTACCCCTGAGGGTGCCTCTGATATATCCTTGTACTCGTTCAACAAACTGGTGATAGTGGGATGGATCTCTTTCTCCTCCTTTGGCTGGTCAGAAATTGGCTTGACATAAGCTACAAACACCTGTTTCTCAAGCTGCTCCTTTTTGACGAGTCTAGCAAACGCAGGAGCGTCGAGGCAACAATGCGCTAGAGAGTTGCAAACTCCTCACGCATGAAACGGACGGGCGGGCTTTCTGACCCCACTTGACGAACTAGGGAGCCTGCACTCATGCTCTCTAAGGTGCAATGTGCTCCCTGCTGCCTCTCCCCAAGCTGTTCCAAGAACTATATCGAATGGGAGGTTCTCTTCTACGAGGAGAGAGAGTGAAGAACTTTCTCTACCTTCGCCCCTTGCTGTAGGCGAAAGTACATCTGGACTCCCACTATGTACTCCTCGATCCGCATGGTGCGGTTGTCTGCAAGGATACTTGCTACAAGTTCCTCTAGCTTTTGGACCTTGAGGCCTAGCCTTAATTTATCAGTGCTCTACGACTAATGTAGCTTTTGGTGTCCCCACTATCTATAAGGGCCCCTACTCTAGCTAAAGAACTCTACGTCTAGTAAAATGAGCTGGCCTTTTCCATCCTTCTTCATCTTGGCCCAGACTTGTCTTCTGTCCTTGAACTCTTCAGCTAAGCCTGTGAGGGAAACACCTAGAGAGACTCTAACACAAGCAGTTGACAACTAACTAGGCACTGGCCAGCAACCTCTACCATGGAGGTACGTTGAGTGGGAGTTTTTGCTCACGCTCGTCTCCACGTACTCTTGGGGTAGGGGCAGTTGCTACCTCTATCGACGGTTGCCTTTTGCTGCCCTTGATGCAGTATTGCGGTATCCTCTATACCTCGAGCAGTACTTGGTGCCTGGGGTCACCGCATAACACGCACTGGTACTTGTCAATACGGACCTGCCAGACATTCTGATCAACATTGAGGGTTTCCCAAGGCCTGCCTTCAAGCCGTCAAGAGTGCCATGCACCCCTTCTGGGAGGTGATCGACTGGGACTAGGGTGGTTATTGGGGGGACCTTGACCCCTTCCTCCCGCGTGGCGGTCTTTGTTGCCGCCAACCCCCTCGCGCCTTGTCCTCGATCACTTGAGGTCTGGCCATTCTTCCCTCCGCCTCGTCAACCTCCTTACGACCTCCCTCCGACAGCGACAACAGCGTAAGAACTCCCCTGCTCTACCCTACTGTCTTCCTCCATACCCACTCTATGTTAGCGTAGGGGACCTCTTCTGCACCACCTTCCTCGATTGTTAGGATAAGACTCATAAGAGTATCCTTGGCCTTGACTTTGCTCGAGGTGGTGCGTCCCTTGTGCCAGAAAGTGGTAACTGGCATGGAGTGGGCAGCAAACGCAACAGCCTCTCTACTCGGGAGATCAGAAGTCGTTCGTGGCTGTTGCTTCTTGTCAAAGAGGTGCCCTTGTCAGTGCTCGGGCAACGTGGTGTAAAAGAGTTGAATTAGCAGTGCTTTTGTGACTCCATGCCCCCGCACAACATTAACTCATCAATTGTGACTTTCAAAGCATGTACACTTCTCCATTGTCGCGTATGGATGGTTTGAAGGTTGTCGGACGCCTTTATCCCACTAGTGTCTTACGTGAATTATTCTCGCAGAGCAACAAGAAAATCGGTAGAATAGGCAACCATGTCATTTTCACAACGGGGCGGCGCGCGCGAGCGACCTAGCAAAACTCGTCGCTTCTTCTCTCAGCGCTTGCAAAGCTATGAAGACATGGTCCTCATGAGGTATGTCCTGTAAGTGTAGGTAGGACTTAACATTGGCTTCACAATTGTCAAAGCCCTCCCCCTTCTTTTCACTATAGGGTTTAGGAAAATGGACTTTGACTCGTTCGCTGCGTGGGCGTGGTTCCTCCTCCTTGGGGATCGCCATTTTAGCACCCTCTATTGCGCGGTACATACTTTTTTTGTCCTACCTAACGCGGTGCACATCTCATTTGTGAGACGGAGCATCATCGCCTCAGCGAAATCTTGGAATCCTACACGAATGGATTCCAGCGCAACATCATGCCCACGGAGGTGCCTCGATTGTTTTTGTTGTGCTGCTAGCACTGAGGTCACACTTTCGGTCAGGGTGTCAATTTTCTTTTCTTACTCAACATTTTCCCCGATTTATCCCAACTTCTCTTCTGCCAACCTTATAACTCTCTCCATCCGGTCTGTCATCTCCAAACGGTCTGCCTTCTCCCTTGCGAGAAGTAGCTGCCACCTAAACGCTTCTCGTGCTCCTTGCCTTTCGACGAATAGGACTCGCTTCTTGTTCCAACTTTCTCCATTGCTTCTCTCTCAGCCTGGGGAACTATCAACTCTGTCGCCCTATCTTCCCCCAGGGATAAACTTGCCACCCATTCCTTCATGGTTTCTCCACTTATTCAGGCGATGCTATCCTTGAACTTGTTTTCCTCTCTCCTCGTTTCACTTTTCAGTCCCTGCTATATTTGTGTTCTTCCCCCTCGCAGCAGGGTGCCTTCTTCTTAATCTTTCTTTTTCTTCTTCTTCTTCTTCTACCACAGCCAACTTCGCCTCCTGCTCTTTCTTCCACTTTCTATCTCCTCCTCCATCTGCTTCTTTTTGGCCGTTGCTTCTTTGATCAGGGCCAATTTCTTGGCCTCTTTCTCCAGGGCCTTCTTCTCTTTCTTCTTTCTCTGAGCCCTAGGAATTTCGGTAGCCTTCTCTTCTTGCTCCTTACTGTATGGACGAATCTGTTGTTCGAACTTAGTGGTCACTGCACAACAAGTGGTCCTCCAAAATCCTAATGGAAAGAAGAGACGGAGTAAGGGCCCCCAAAGGGAGAGGCTCGTGATAAAGGCGAACATTGGGTAGTTGCGCATGCTGGCAGGCCACAATCACTGACGATTCCACTCCTCAACACTTAGACGTACCCCTGGACTCTTAACTCTCTAAGGACCACAGAGGTCTCTCTTCTGCTTCAGCCAGGTTACCACAAATGTCGGATGCTTTCACAACCATAGTCACCAATCTTTCCACAGCCTTCGGATGCTTTCGCAACCATAGTCACTGAAACCCACCTGGCTTCAGCTTCAGATTGACACTCTGTCAACTACTCGATTCTAGCCTAAGCTATTGCTAGTTTGTCACTACAGGAGTATTGGCTGGTCAAGAGGCATTTAAGGAGATCCCCCCACAACTCCTCAAGAATTCTTTAACGTTGGAGTCAAGACGACGATCACAGCCGAAGTCCTCTCAAAACTTAGAGTAACTGGACACCCGCTCTGCAGCTCGGAGTTCGGGTATAGTGTACCACCCTGAGCAACCTGCCGATTTGTACCGGTCCTTGGGGTGTTTTCCCAGGTCGCCTTGCATTAGATACACCTCACCCCTGAAGTCCCGTGTCGGTCAATGTTGGCCAAACCCTGGTCAATGCCTTCTGGTCAACGCTTGCTGATCAATTTTTAGCTATGGTGGCTTTCACCTCTTCATCAACCTCTCCCTCCTCATCCTCGAGCTCGGCTATGGCCGACTTCGTCTTCCTCTTCACCTTTGTCACCTCTCTCGCTCCCTCTCTCTCGTCCACTCATTCAAGGCGAAACCAGCGTCGGTGGATGGAGCACGACAGGCACCATGGACGAAATTCGGCATCACCGAAGACAATCAAGTTGCGACAGAAATGGTCATGTTATTTGCGGTGCAACAACACCAAACACATCACCAACGCATGCCTCGACAAGGACAAGGAGAATGTCAAACGTTCAGGCTCGGGAAACTGAGCACAGCGGGAAGTGCAGCGACAACACTTCCCAGTCCGTCAGAGTCGGCTGCCTTGCTAGCAGCCTCTCTCACATCCGGGGACACCGCGGTAGTCGCAAGTTCTCGCATTGAGTATGAGAACTATGCTATCGAGTTGGTCCCACCGTTGAACCAGCCTCTCCACGTGCAAGATTCAAGCGCATGCGCGGTAATTCCGTCGTCGGACAACGAACCGGTTGCTTCGCCAGCCCGTCTATCGGAGGATCCGTCAACTTGGGCGAGTCTTGAGGAACTCGATCCGTTGACGGTTGAGGACTTCCAATGGTTGCCTCTTCCCTCCCTGCAGTGCCTTGATCGATTGTGGAGCGATTCGCAACTACATCAGCCAAGACTTCATGGCGCGCGCTGGGCTGGGCCCGTGCGTTCGAAGGAGAAGTCAGCCTATGCACGTCACGTTGGCCGATGGTCACATGTGAAAGGCAATCGACCGATGCGTTGACTCGGTGCCCGTGTACTTTGCCCCGCTAGCATGCGAGGCCGAGTCTTTCGACATATCGGACACCAAGTTCGATATGATCCTAGGCATGTCGTGGCTGCAAAGCGAAGACCATCCGGTGAACTTCCATGGACGCACCGTTCACGTTCGTGATCGGCGTGACGAACTAGTCCCGTGTACGGTGCCGCTTCCTCATCCTTTGATTGGTATCCGTGGCGAGCGTTCGCCAATCCATCCGGCGGAACGACATCGAGGAGATGGGCATATGTTTTCTTCACGCCCTCCCACCCGGTGATCAGCCCAAGACGGGTACGTGGGACCCACGCATCATTGAGCTGTTGGACAGCTATGAGGATGTCTTCCAAGCTCCCGCCGGAGTCATACCGGATCGGGCCATAAGCCACGGGATCACTCTCGAGGACGATGTCGTACCTCCGCGCGGATGTATCTACCGCATGAGCGAAGAGGAGCTTCCAAGTGCTTCGGGCACAACTAGATGACCTCTTGGCCAAGGGCTGGATTCGCCCTAGCTGTTTGCCATACGGTGGTCCCGTTCTCTTCGTCCGAAAGAAGAACAAGGACCTTCGTTTGTGCATCGACTATTGGAAACTTAACGCGCAAACAATCAAGAACGCCGACCCTCTCCCTCGGATCGATGATCTTCTCGAGCGACTAGGCGGCGCCAAGTACTTCTTGAAGCTTGACCTCAAGTCGGGATACCACCAGATCGAGATCCAGCCAAGAGACCGGTACAAAACCGCGTTCAAGACGCGGGATGGGCACTTTGAATGGATCGTCATGCCTTTTGGTCTCAGCAATGCCCTGGCTACTTTCCAAGCGGCCATGACGAGGGAATTCCGCGACTTGCCCGACCGCACTGTGCTCATTTACCTCGATGATATCTTGGTGTATAGTTGGACGCTGGACGAGTACCTCAAGCAGCTTCGCGTCGTATTGGAGCGGCTTCATATCATCAAGTACAAGGTGAACTGCGACAAGTGTGAGTTTGCCCAGCAAGACCTAGAGAACTTAGGCCATTATGTTACGCCGCAAGGCATTCATCCGCTCGCGGACAAGGTGCAAGCCATTCAAGATTGGACGGACCTCAAGTGTACTACCGATGTCCGCTCCTTTCTCGGCTTGGCATCATACTACATGCGCTTCGTCAAAGGATTTCAACGTATCGCTGCACCATTGTGCGATTTCAGTTCCCCTTGGTGCCCTTCGAGTTCAGCGACGAAGCCCGACATGCGTTTCACACGACGAAGGCGACTTTGCTTCAAGCTCCCATCTTAAGCATCTATGACCCGACCTTGCCTACCAAAGTGACTACGGACGCTTCCGGTTACGGCATTGGTGCGGTTCTGGAACAGCATGACAGCACAGACTGGCATCCGGTTGAGTACTTCAGCCAAAAGGTTCCACCCATCAACACTCTTGATGATGTGAGGAAGAAGGAACTCCTAGCTATTGTCACGGTACTTGAGCGTTGGCGTCACTTTCTCCTCGGGCATCGGCGATTCACGTGGACAACGGACAACAATCCGTTGACATACTACAAGACGCAAGACAAGGTGAGCAATTAAGTACCTACTTACTATATAAATATACAGATGTATTGCTTTATTTATAATAGGTCGATGGATGTACTTAATTGACCAGTTCGATTTCACCTCCAAGCACATTCCGGATTCCTCGAACAAGGCAGCGGATGCTCTCTCACGAAGACCTGATCTTTGCGCCTTGGTGCACTCCACATTCGGCCTCGACGAGAACCTGCAACAACAGTTCATAAACGGCTACAAGTCGGATCCGGGATTCTCCACACTCTACGCGGACTTATCATCGGATCAACCGCCGGCAAGCAACTATCGCATTGTCGACGGCTACTTGCTTCTTTACACACGAGGCAAGGACTTGTTGTGTGTTCCCCAAGACCGTATCTTACGCACTCGCCTCCTTGGCGAATACCATGATTCGCGGCTGGCGGGACACCTTGGCGTCGCACGCACACCAGCACGACTCCGCCAGGGATTTCACTGGCCAGACATCATCAGCGACGTCAACCGGTATATTCAGTCATGTGCAGTTTGCCACCGGAACAAGGGGCACCATCAGCTCCCGTACGGCGAACTGAAACCATTGCGGATTCCTCGGGAACCGGGTCTCTCCATTGCTATGGATGTGACCCGTCCTTTCCCTCGCGATCGCCTTGGTCATGATGGTATTCTCACGGTCGTTGACCGTTTCAGCCAATATGCTCAATTTCTTCCATGCAAGTATCATGCGACGGCTCCCAAGCTCGCACGACTCTTGCATACCGGCTGGTTTTGCAGCCATGGCGTTCCGGAAGACATCGTCAGCGACCGCGACACTCGTTTCATGTCGGCCTTTTGGACGGCACTCATGGTGGAATCCGGCACCAGCATGAAACCGAGTTCCGCATCCTCAAACGGATGGGCAATCGGAACGTGCTCACCAGACTGCACAGGTGATGCTCCGCACACTCATCCGCCCGGATCAGAAGGACTGGGTTGACCGCCTTCCCGACATCGAGGTCGCCTACAACACTTCGGTGCACCCGGCAATTGGCATGACTCCATTCGAGTTGCAGACATTTTGCTTCCACGGGCTGCCGATATCGACGCCGCTTGCTCCCCGCTTCTACACGGAAGTACAGGGAACTGCTGGCCAAAATCCGTGCGAACATGCAAAAGGCTGAGGTTCATATGCAACAGCAAGCGAATCGGCGTCGCATCCCATGTCCAATTCGCACTGGCGACCTAGTTTGGGTCACCTCCGAGGAATTCGCGCTCGAGCAGCACGTCTCGCGCAAGCTCCTCCCTAAGTGGTTTGGACAATGGATGGTCACTTCAGCAGCTGGCGGCGACCCCCCGGGTCCATCTTTCATCATTGAGATCCCCCAGCATTTGACGGTCCACCCGATCTTTCACGCTTCAAAGCTGGCGGTTTACACTCCAGCCTCCGCAACGGATTTCCCGGGCAGACAGTCACAAGACCCTCCTTCAATGGATGGTCATCAGGAGGTTGACCGCGTTCTCACGCATCGCAAGCATGGCAACAAGCCCATGCAGTACAAAGTCACATTTAAGCAATGCAATCCGAACGACACGTTGAATTTCAAGGGCTGACCTGAAGGCGACAGCACCCCTCATCTTTGTGCATTACGAAAAACAGCGACTTGCTAAGGAAGCTGCACAACCTGCCCGCCCTGTACGGACATCGGACAGACAGCTTCGCCCTCGCAGTTAGCTCGGTCTTCAAGGGGGTGAGTGCGTGGCATTCTGAGCCACCCGGGCCCCAGTTAGGGCCCGGTTCCAGACAGGCAGGGTAAGCCTAAGGGACAACGGTTCAGATGAGACCCAGATGGGCCTGGACCATGACGGTTAGGCAGGCCCAGGCCAAACGGCCACAAGGCCGGTACCGGTCCGGCCTAGGACCTACCGGCGGCGCTGCAGAGGCTCCCACAGTTTTGGGCGCCAACCAGTTATGAAGCTGGACGATTGATCTAGATCAACGGTCCAGGCCGGTAGGTACCAGCGGGTAGGAGGCCGGCCCAGCACTACAACAGGCTGGGTACCAGCCTCAGTAGGGAGGTTAGTATGGACGTGGTTAGTGTTCAGGATTTGCGCAGCAGCCCAGCGTTAGCTCGATTAGCGCAGCGCTGCAGCAGCGAGGAGCAGCGAGAGAGCAAGGTTCAGCGGAGAGCGGATTAGCGCCGCACTGGGTGCCTCGCCAGTTACCGGCCCAGCCCCACCCCTTGCAGCGCCATAGCCAGGTACCAGGGAGGAGGCTTCGCCTTCTCTCCCTCCTCTCCTCTACCGCTCCTCTCTCTCTCTCTCTCTCTCTCTCTCTCTCTTTCTCTCTCTCCCTCTCTTCCTACCTTCTCAGTCTCAGTCTATTTCTGGGTTATCCTACGGGACTACTGCAGTGTGAAGGATGGTTACGAACTCTGATAACGTTTGGAGCGGCGACATTGGGACTACGAGCTGAGGACTATTTGGGGATCTGATTTCATCTTCCTTCTGGAGATGTACTTGACGTTGTGAGATTGATATCTGGGATATTGTGAGACTTGACATTCGCGACATTTTGGATTTTTGTCACTTCTGACAATTCAAGATACTATCTTTGGAAACATTGAGTCGACGTCATCTTCCCTCTCCCCCTCCTCATCTCTCTCCTCTCTCCTTTCGTCCGTGGATTATCTCAGTCCCTGGCCCTTTGTCTATGTCTGAGGCCAGGGCATTCACACCCCTGATGAATGTTTGAGAGTGTTCGATTGCAGTCCGAGTCAGGTCCGAGTCGGTCCAAGGTATCTCAAGTCTTCCGCTTGCATTTGTATTAACTCTGTATTATCTGGTCGGTTCTGGGAATCTGCGCCATACTTATGACTTTGTTTCACGAGTATGCAACAGTACCCCAAGGACAATAAAAAAACTGTCTAAAGCAGCAGTCAGTCGATAGAATAGATTGGGGATTGGGTAGATAGGCTACAAAGGAATGGGAGGAATTGGGAGTAGAGAGAGGAGGATAGATGGTAGGGGGTAGTGGGAGAATGGGAGGGCAAGTTAAAACTGAAAAATGGAAAAAAGGGGGATGACAGAGGAAGGGATATGGGATATATTTGAGTGCTGAATATACTGCTGAATATACTGCTGGGGACAAGATTCAAGTAGATTCAACTAGATTAGAATATGGATGGCCTACCTAGCTTCAGGCATTTGCAAAGGTTTTTAGTATAACTCAGAATAAGGGGCCTATTTTGGCCATAGGTGTTCAGCAAGGTCTCTCCATGATGAGACGAGAGAAACCTACTGCCCTCAGAAGAGGGCGGGCAAATAAGGCAAAGGTGAGGTTGTAAACATATCAGCAGGGTAGATATAAAACACAAAGCTGATAGGGCTCAGACGTAGATGATACTCGAGAATATAAGAGATACTTGGGGCAGGTTGTATAAAGGAGTGCGTAGTACAGACTGGAGGGTGGTATGAGGACGAGAGCTGTAAACATTAGATGGTGCCCAGAGGATTTTAATGGGGAAACTGAGGAAGGGTTTAACACGATGAGAGGCCTGTGAGACTGCTAGAACAGCCCCCCCGAGCCAGGCCTCCCCTGGGGACCCGTCTGTTGTGTGTCTGGGTGCTGCTAGGAAGCTTCCCGACCAACAGAGGTGTCCCTGGGAAGGCTATGGTATGGGAAGTGGGTCTTGGTTGTAGCAATCCCCCCCTTGGGGCCGCAAGGTCCTCTTCTCTTTTAAACCAAACTGTGTTTTGCTTTCCAGGCTTGCCGGTGATGAGCAACAGGACTGATGCCCCCCAGAATAGAAGGGGCTGGGTGTTATGCAAAAAAAATAAAAATAAAAAATAAAAAAAATTGCTTTCATGTGTTGGTCATCTCAAATGCTCTCGTTGTCTGCAATAGGACAAAGACTGCTTTGATTCTGAATCTATTCATCTGGGTGAAATTGGGGCTGTTGTGGGGAAAATCTAAAACACACACACTATTGTTGTCGTCAATAAGCTGGTGGCTATGGCTGCCGTCATCTTCCTCCTCTAGGTGCTGGTGGCTATGGCCGCCGCTGTCCTCCTCTGCCCTCTTCGTTGTCGTCGTTGTTGGGCACCTGCAGACCTCCGAATGCACAAGTCGCGGGCGAATGAATGAATGGCTGGGCGCAGCCTCATTATTTATGCTGTTCCCGGGCCCAAGGAATGTGCAGCCCCACCTGGTACTTTCTGACTAGACAAGGTTGACTGAGACTGCGACTGGGACTGGACTGTACTTTGCTCATTTACCTACAGACAATTGACTTCTACAGCTCCGAAGAGCCACGTAACTTCCAGACTGACTCTTTGCTGCACTTAGGACTAATCTCTAGGACTGACCAGACCTTAAGACTACTGATCTGTAGGTCGTCGGCCAAGTCCACACGACCCAGACTACATATGGGTACCATTTGTACATGTGTCGAGGAGCATGCTGCATGTTCAAACACTCACACACAGTGTCAACGGGTAATTGTACAGGGGAATGGGGGTAGGTCTACGGATCAGGATTTAAAAAATATATCATATATGTACAAATAAACATACAATAAATTAAGTATCCCTGGGGTTTGCACTGTTGCGCGACTGGGTGAAACCGTTTCAGGTGGGTCTCCTGAAGTAGAACAGCATTGGGTTTAGATTTGTCCTTGCCAATCAGGACAGGGTCAATGGGTAATTGTACAGGGGATTGGGGGTAGGTCTACGGATCAAGATTAAAAAAATGTATTTTCAATCAAATAGACATAAGAATATATCATAAATGTACAAATAAACATACAATAAATTAAGTATCCCTGGGGTTAGCACTGTTGCGCGACTGGGTGAAACCGTTTCAGGTGGGTCTCCTGAAGTAGAACAGCGTTGGGTTTAGATTTGTCCTTGTCAATCAGGCCTAATCGAATGTCCCGGAGTTTGTCCTCCTCGGTCAGTATGTTGCCAAGGCCATTGATGTTCCAGCTGTAGATTTTCAGACCCTTGGCTTGGCAGTCAATTTTGACTGCGTTACCCTGAGACTTGCTGGGATCCATGAGCTTGTACTGGTGGGGAGATCTGCAGATTTTAATTCTTAGTAAAAGTTGGTTGTTGTTGGTTTACATGACCGTCCCTGTGTTGGAGTTTATTTAGTTGGGATCTCAAAATTTCAATCCGCTGCAGCTGTGGTTTTGGGACTGTCCAACCGGGAGTCACCGCTGTCATCGCTGTCAGCCTTCCCCGGGACAGAACGCAGGGTGTATGTCCCCACGCTACGCTTGGGCATCGGGGTGCTGCCAGCCTCTTCGCTGTGTCCCTCTAGCTCATAATCGCCGTGATTGTCCATCTCTTCCTCTTCATCCTCGGGTCTATGTACAGGGCGACAGCTTCGTCCTGCAGAGAGTACTCTGTGCTGAGGATTTGAGTTCTGATGACGGAGACCAGGGAATCATCCATGACTTCTGCCGGGCACATCTTGCCTGCAAGTGTGCTATATCAGTGTTTTCCACGACAGGGAGTGGAATTTCGTAAACCCCCGTGGAGTATTCCACTGAGATCCCCTCCCTGATTGATCTAGCCAAGGTCCGGTGGTAGCCTAGTGTCGGGATTGCAAATGACACGTCGGTGTCCACCTGCCATTCACTGCATTTCTATCAGACGGGGACCAGGGACCTGACGGCTTTGGTCTTACGGTCTGAGGCTGCTTCCCCAGTGACATGGGGGGTGTTGTTCTCTGCCACTTTCTGGATTGTGCAGCATTCCTTCATGTGGCCCTTTCAGTATTCCTCAGTCTGATGGAATAGGCATTTTGTTTGAGCAGCGACAATGGTGATCTCCTGTGTGAGTAATTGCTGCTCGTTGTTTTTCTGGACTTTTTGTCTCTGCCCTTCGATGACGTCCACTTTTTTGGCACAATATCCCTGATCGAATCCTTGGGGGACTGCATTTCTGTGCTGGAGTCAGATTCAGATCCCGAAGCTTCTCTTTCCCTCATTTTCTCGTGGTATCTGAAGGCGCTGGATTCAGACAGTTCACTTTGCTGTTGCAGGATGTCATAAGAGTTCGTGGATGCATGGATGCCGGCTACTGTGGTATTGCCCGTCTTTTCTTGGTGCTTCATGCATGCAACCTGGATGTCAAATTCCTTTTCCCTCTCATACCTGGCTTTTTCCGGGTAGTCCTTCAGCCAGAGGATGGGGGAGTCTCTGCTGTCTTTGGGCTTCCCCGTTCCATCCTTCTTGTTCGGTGAGATGCCCATCCCTTTCTGGGTGGCCAGATCTGAATCTGAGTCTCCACCGAGGCCTGGGCCCCTCTGGGAGCCCTGTGAATTCTTGTCATTGGAGGGGAATTTGTATCAGTGGTTGTGATACCTTCTCTTTTTCTTTCATCATTTCCTTTTTGGAGGAAGGCCTCTCTCTTGAGGGTGGATTCTGACTGCGGGCTTCGTTCCTCTATAATCTGTCTGACCTTGTTGAGGATGCTTCTGTCATAGTCTGAGTTGGGAAAGGAGTCGCCGGTTTGCTGTCTGAAGGACTCCAGGTCCCACATCAGATCCTTGATGACTGGAGTCAATCACCGGGTCAGAGTGAAATTTCCCAGGGAGTTTGGTGCTTTTCTTCGCGCCCATGAAGTGCCATTTACTGTCCGACGGCAGGAAGATGTCAGGTTGCTTGGTCGTTGGAGCGGTGTTGCTGTATGTTGATATCCACTTGGGTTCTGCGATGTTGTTGTCAAAGACCCAGCCATCGTAGTCTGAGTCCTTGATGAACCAAATCCATTTTGCTGCGTACTGGGGAGGTTTTTGTGAGACTGAAATGGTTGAGGCCTTGTCCCCAATGAGGCATCCCCACGTATCTGGGAAAACAGGAGGATTGTCGGTATGTACCTCCAGGATTGCTGTTACTGAATCACAGTGGGGGCCCATAAAGTCGGGTGTGGGTAGGACCCACTACACCGCCTTGTTGGCCGGGTATTCCACTTCCAGGCGATCTTTGATCAGCGGGCAACCTTTGAGTGGGATGTTGTCGAATTGGATCGAGAACTGTTCCCTCATCGGACGCTGTTTGTAAGATGCAGCCGGCGAGACGTGTTTCCGGTTTCCAGCGAGACAGGGAACAAACGGAGCCATTGCAGTTCAAAGTTTTGCATTTTTCCAATATTTGTGTAGCTTGGCATCTGTGAATACCACCGTCATCATGCTTCTTCCTGGACTGAGAAGGGAGAATTTGTCGACTTCACTTCTGGTGATTTCATATTCTAGGATCGACGTCACAATCCATTTCCTCTTCTCGATGGGAGAGATTCGAGCTCCGGCATCAGAGAAGGTGAAGACGAGGGCGTGTTTTTTGGATTTAGCGTTTGTGTCCGTGATTTTGTCTTTTGGCTACGCCCATGCAGTCACTTCTTCTTGTGTTGTCACCTGTGTTTCGGACTTCGATTGTGGCTTTCTTGCCATGGATTTGTGGAGCTTCCAGCAGGAAGCGCAGTGTTTCGTGGTCTACTGTGGAGGCACTATGAGTTGGTGCCTTCTATGCCGCTGTTTTGGCTTTAATGCAGATACTGTGTTTGTGTTCTTTTTTTATATTTTTTCTATCCTTTCAAAGTATTATTCCTCTATGTAAAGGTTTGTTAGGATTAATTCCTCTCCTTTTTTTCCAACTGCGGGTGGATCGCAAGCAAGGGTGTGATGCGGGGTTGTCAGTGAAGGCTGTTTATGCCATATCTAGAAGTGTGGTGGGTAGCAAAGGGGTGAGTGGTGACGAGGGATAAGGAGATTCGTGCTTGATTGTTATGTAAGTTTCTTTTTTCGTTTTTCGTTTGTTTTATTTACGTTCGTGTGTGTCTGAGTTGGCCGATTCTATCATCAGTGGATTGTGCGGATTAAAGGTATGTGAATCTATAGTGAGACAAGCTTCTTGATATTGGTCTGAGAGGTGGTAGGTGCGGTGGTGCGAAGAGAAGAGCCCGAGTACGTGGACGCAGTTGGAGAAGGAGATCAGCTTGAACAGTGGGGTTGGTGATTGGATAGCAAGGTAGGCGGGCCATTAAGGTGGGAGGGTGGGAGGGTGGGAGGGGGGTTCACGGGGAGGTATCGAGGGGGGGTGGGTATTGAAGTTTTGGGTAGGATGTTGAGTGGGGAGTGTGAGTGCGGTGGGGAAAGGGAGGTGGGGAGGTGATTTAGTCTAGGGAGCTGTGACCCGTTTGGAGGCGAGCTACATTGAAGGATGGAGTGGAAGACGTCAGTTAGTGATGGTGGGATCTTGGAAGGGTCTCACCGCTGGATCTTGGTAAAGGAACGGCGAGAAGTGTGGAAACGACTTGTAGCGAAAAGGTCTTCAATACCTGCAGTACGTCCGCCAAGGTGACTGCTGGGCAGCTGCTTTCTGGGGAGTCTACCCGTACCTTCGAGGGGAGTCCTGGGTAGCTGTGGCAATGGTGCACGTAGGGCAGAGGTGGCAACTGGGTAACTGTTGCCCGTACCCGACCGTACCCAATTGTAACCGGCAGGCTATGGGCAGGTACGGGTACCCTTCCGAAGGGGGGCATCGGTATGGGCAGGCATAAATTTTATTCGTGGATTTCAGGGAGGCACAGTTGCACTGCGTGGAGATCATGGGCAGGCATGGGGGGGTACTGGTGGTGAAAAGGGAAAAACCGCAGGTATGGGCGGCCAAGAAAAAAAAAAAGCATGGGTACAACCGTTATAGGGTGCTAAAAAAAAAAATCAGATGGGCATGGGCGGGTAAGCAATTATGCCGGTTAACCGTACGTAATATCCACCTTCCCCCCCCCCCCCTTCCCCCCTTCCCTTCTTCCCAGGAAATATGCAGACTGGCGGAGCTGTTTTTTTCTTAGGCACAATTTTTTTCCTGCCGCAAACGGCAAGAAAAATATTTCAGGAAATTGGGCACTTTTGAAATTGGAAGGCTCCAGCCTTGCCTCAGAGAGTTCCCCCCTTGGAAATTGGCCGACGGCATGGTTGTACCCGCCGCCCTTCTGTGTGTGCATGCCACTGCATGGCCATCGTCTGCCCGTCATGGTTGTAGCCGCTGCCATTCTGTGTGTGCTGCACGGCCGAGAGAGAGACACACAGACACACACACACAGAGGGAGAGAGAATGAGAGATAGGGAGAGAGAACAGGTAAGTCTCCAACCTTGTGGCTGGCCTCACGCTACTTTCATCGATAGGATGAGCAAAATTGAATGAATCTTCTGCGGAGGGCAGTTAGAGGGGATAGGGGGTGGCTAGGGCCGGTTAGGGGCAGTTGGGGATGGTTAGGGGCGATCAGGGCGGTTAGGGGCGGTTGGGGACAGTCAGGGGTGGTTATAGGAGGGTGGGTCACAAATGCGGATGGTTAGGAGTAGGGGTGGCGGTTAGGGGCGGTCAGGGACATTATGGGCAGTTAGGGGCGGTTGGGGACAGTTAAGGCTGGTTAGGGGAGGCTGGGTCACAAGTGTGGATGGTTATGGGTGGGTGCATACAATTGTGGGTGGGTACGGGTGGGTAGGGGTGAAGAAAAGTTTTGGTTGGGTACAGTACAGGTGGTTAACAAAAGGTTTGG
>BFEA01000003.1:279540-297102 GCA_003427395.1 Chara braunii
TGGGTGGGTGCATACAATTGTGGGTGGGTACGGGTGGGTAGGGGTGAAGAAAAGTTTTGGTTGGGTACAGTACAGGTGGTTAACAAAAGGTTTGGGTGTAGGTGGCCATGGGTAGTCTTAAAACAGAAAGTCCATGGGCAGCTACAGTCAGAAGGGGTTCAGGTAGGGCAGGTACGGGTACACTTTTTGTTTTTTTGAGCAGGTAAGGATGGGTAAAGGTCCAGTAGGCCATCTATACAGTGGGTATGGGTGGTTAGTTTTCAAAGAGGGTATGGGTAGGTAAGGTACAGGTATTCCAAAAAATCACAGTTGCCACCTCTGGCGTAGGGCATGCCGGGCGGCAGGGCTGTTGTTCTCCCGTCGAGGGCTGCTTCGTTCCAGTGGAGATGATGTTGGGTGGCTGCACTTGTCTGGGTTGGAAGGCCAGCTGTTATCCTTGTCCAAATGGCGCGCTGGGGCGTGCTGGGCAGCAGGACTGTCTCTTTCCCGTTGAGGTGGCGCATGCAGGGCGCAGACGTGATGAAGGTGTCATCTTCAACTTTGCATGGGGCGATGGCAAGAGTAGCCGCCCTACTTCAAAATTCGAAGCTGGGCGGGCGCGCACGGTGTGGGCATGGCTGGACAGGAAACTGGCAGGGCGAATTTGCGTGGGCGTCAGCCCAGAGGGCCTAGGCTGGGCGCTAGGCTGCTAGCGCTTTAGCGCAGCGCTGTGTGAATGCGCTAACCAAACGGGTGCATCCAACCAGCCTATGTTTTTACAATATCTGCAGGTGCTTTGTCAAAAATTTGACAACCATTTCTTGAGTAATGCGTGCCACCCTCATGCTAATCTTCTCTGTATGGTTCCAGTTTTCGCAGATGTTCTAAAGGATACCATGGCAATACCCCGTCTCTACGTGTTCTCTTTTTTGTCTAGCAACTCTCTCATCTGGTGTTTCATGAAAGAATCTTTGTCCCTCGAGATTTTGTCTAGAAGCTATCTCTTGTGATGTGTCGCAGATGAGTCCTTGACTCCAAAGATCCTACGTTTCCAGAGCTTCCCGCTGGAAGTGAAAGGGAAGAACATTGAAATCACTCTTATTGCTCGACGGTGCTGCCGACGGATTGGTAAGATGAATGGTGCTGACTGATTTGTGGTCCTGGCTCGCCTAGTGTAGAGTTTCTCCCTACTTCAGACCAATTCAAGCCATGTGTGAGGCTGTCCGCTGAACGGAGGTTGAGGCAGCTTGTTGCCGTTCTTTGTATGTGCTCCGTGACCTTTAAGTAGAATGACAGTGGGTGTAGAATTAATGAGGGAGGGAAAACTACATGAAATATGAAAAGAAATGCCAACTTATTGCTCGCTGACAGAGAATCGCTGCTGCTTTGACAGCAGGATAAAACCACACGCTGGAAAGTAGAACCTTCAGCTATGTTACAAGGGCAGTTATCCTGCTGATCCAGTTCCAGACATCTAGACTGGACAGCCCCGTGGACAACCTGAATGTCTGATGTGTTTTGTTGAAAAGAATTCTCCTAGAAAAGGAAGTTGTGCAGAATTGCAATAAAAATGATGTATGACTGAGGGTCACTTAAACATTCTTTGTGTGTTTCCAGATAGAAATGTAAAAGGAAAAGAAAATGTTTATGTTTGATAATGGAACCCTTGAGGTTCATATCCCCACCCCCGTTATACCCTGCAAGATGCCCATTGAAACTGTTTTCACCTTTTTGCAGTAGCAGATGCAGATCCCAGGGCTTGATGCCTAAACCTGTCCCGAACCCGTGTACAGTACAGTTTGCCCCATCAATGTTTGAACCCGTGACCTGCCTCTGAAGTTGTCTGTTGAAGGCCATTGTAGATAGAAGGGCTGAGTAGGTTCGAGCTGCTACCTGTAGGGTAGAAGTCGTAGCCTATGTCAGGTCGTAGCTGCTGTAGTTCTGAAGGGTCAACCTAGTCGTAGCTGCTACAGTACCGAAAGCGCAAGTAGGAAGGTCTAGAGTCTTCTAGGACTGCCCCTTTGAGAGTCTCAGAAGCAGTCCGTAGGCAAGTGGGCAAGTGGGCAGACTTACCAGGTCTAGTCAGCGGTACCAGTCCCAGTTGGACCTTGTCCAGTCAGCAAGTACCATGTGGGAGTGTGTGCATCCTAGGCCTGAAGGAAAGGAGCAGACCAGCGACCAACTAAGTATAAATCAAGAGGCAGCGTCCAGTTAGTCATTCATTCAGACTGTGCGCCGTGCGGAAGCGCTGCCTGAGCGCACGCGCCCGAGGAAGAAGTGGGCTGAGAGGGAGACGAAGCGGCCATAGCCGCTAGTTGGTGGTAGAGGTAAAACACAGCCATAGCTGCTATAGGTTAGAGATAGTGTACGTGTATGTGAGTGAGTGTACGGCGTGTATGTGAGTGAGTGTGCAGTGAGTTGTGTGTGCGTGTGGGATGTCCAGGGAGATCCAGGGTAGCATGCGTGTGAACAGAGCTGAGGATACAGCCTGGAAGGGTGTTGTGAGGGCGCACAGGCGCCATAGCCATTCGAAGCAAGTTGAATCTGAACTGTGTTCTTGGCCACGATATCTTTGAGCTTTGTGTGGGCGCTCGTCACCAGTATGATTGGTATCTGCTCTCATGCATGCTGAGTAAGAAAAAGATGCATGCTGAGTAAGAAAAAGACGAGTCTGACTGGATTGGTATCAGAGCTGGTTCCCGCTGTTCCACCTGCCATCGTCGTTGTCACGAAGGAGGAGGAGCTGCCATAGCTGCGCAGCTGCAGGAAGGCGCTTACCAGCACAGGCAACGATGACGAAGGAGAGAGAGAGAGAGAGAGAGAGAGAGAGAGAGAGAGAGAGAGAGAGAGAGAGAGAGACAAGATTGGTTGTGCGGTTCAGGGAAGGAGGTGGTGGCCATAGCTGCTTAGCTTGGACACACAAAAGAAGACGAAGGAGGAGACTAGAAGTGAGCAGGAAGAAAGTAAAGGAGGAGGGAGAGACGAAGAAGGGAAAAGAAGCCATAGCCGCGGGTGAAGGTGAAGAGACGAAGCAGGAGAGAAGCCATTGCCAAGGGTGAAGGTGAAGAGAGAAGAAGGTTGGTGCAAGAGAAGTGGTCGGCCGCCATAACCGAACTTACTGAAGTTGACTGGAGCGTTGATCGAAGTGTTGACTAGCATTGACCGAGGTGTTGATTGAAGTTCACCAAGTGTTGACCAAGGTGTTGACCAGCATTGACCGAGGCTGTTGACTATGAAGTTTGACCAAGTTGGAGTTGCCAAGCCTTCAGCCTATCCCCTCGCCCAACCAAAGTGTCCAGTTTCACTAGTCAGAACTGGAAAGAACCGATGAGAGTCTATGGCTCGTCTGGCCGCCATCCAGAGACCAACGGTCAGACCAAACAGATGAATAAGATCCTGCAACAAGTTCTTAGAATGTATATCAGACCTGATCAAGTCAACTGGGATGAGATGCTTCCCAAGGTAGTCAGTGCATATAACAACAGCGTGCATTTAGCAACCTGTCGCACTCCCAACGAAATGCCTTCTACGCAGACCATTTCAAGGACTGAACCGGGATCAGATCCAGGGGCTGCCACCCGGTACTTGGGAGTTTGCGCTACAGCACGAGAAAGAAATTGCTACCGTGATAGAGAACATCAGGAAGGCCCAGCACAAGATGATAGAACAAGCCAACAAACACCGTCGCCCGTCACAGTTCCAGGTAGGCGACCTAGTCTGGGTCAAGTTCAAAGAGTTTGCTCCTGAGGAGGACATCTCACAAAAACTGTTTCCTGCTAATAGAGGACCGTGGCCAGTCCTAGAAGTAAAGGGCGGAGAGGATGGACCGTCCTACACAATAGACATTCCAGCACACCTCCACACCTACCCAGTTTTTCACGCGTCAAAGTTGCTGCCTTGCACTACGAGTCAACAGTTCCCATGGCGGAGATCCGTGATCCATCCGGATATGGACAGAAAATACGACATTGATTGCATTGTAGGTGAAGATGTATTCAGAACTGGAGGTAGAGGTCGTCCACAGAAACAGTACAAAGTTAGATTTACCTATCAAGAACCAGAAGATGATCGCTGGTTTACCCGAACAGAGCTTCTGGAGACTGGTCCCGGTATAGTCCGGGCCTATGAGAGAGATAAGAAAGGCAAAGGTCCTGCCGTGCACTGAAGTATTCTTGGAGGACCTCAAATTTAGGCTGGGCGGAGTGAAACGGTTTTCACCTTTTTGCAGTAGCAGATGCAGATCCCAGGGCTCGATCCCTAGACCTATCCCGAACCCGTGTACAGTACAGTTTGCCCCATCAATTTGAACCCGTGACCTGCCCCTAAAATTGTCTGTTTAAGGCCGTTGTAGATAGAAGGGCTGAGTAGAAGGGCTGAGTAGGTTCGAGCTGCTACCTGTAGGGTAGAAGTCGTAGTCTATGCCTGGTCGTAGCTGCTGTAGTTCTGTACCGGGTCAACCTAGTCGTAGCTGCTACAGTACCGAAAGGGCAAGTAGGAAGGACTAGTGTCTTCTAGGACTGCCCCTTCGAGAGTCTCAGAAGCAGTCCGTAGGCAAGTGGGCAAGTGGGCAGACTTACCAGGTCTAGTCAGCGGTACGAGCCCAGTCGCACCTTGTCCATGTGGGACTGTGCATCCTAGGCCCGAAGGATAGGAGCAGACCAGCGATCAACTGAAGTACAAGTCAAGAGGCAGCGTCCAGTTATTCATTCATTCAGACTGTGAGCCGTGCGGAGTCTCTGCCTGAGCGACTTGTGCAAGGTCTGCATGCGCCCGAGGAAGAAGTGGGCTGAGAGGGAGACAAAGCAGCCATAGCCGCTAGTTGGTGGTAGAGGTAGAACACAGCCATATCTGCTATAGGTTAGTGGTAAGTGTATGTGAGAGAGTGTGCAGTGAGTTGTGTGCGTGTGTGGGACATCCAGGGAGACCCAGGGTAGCGTGCGTGTGAACAGAGCTGAGGATACGGCGTGGAAGGGCGTTGTGAGGGCGCACAGGCGCCATAGCCATTCGAAGCAAGTTGAATCTGAACTGTGTTCTTGGCCACAATATCTTTGAGCTTTGTGTGGGCGCTCGTCGCCAGTGTGATTTCTATCTGTTCTCATGCATGCTGAGTAAGAAAAAGACGAGTCTGATTGCGCATTGAAGCTCACGTGTTCTTTCTGATCGAGCTTGGAGTTGAGTTGACTCAAATGCAAATTGCAGTGGTGCAGACCGGGCAAACTAAACGTAAAAAATGTCGTGCAGAATTGCAATAAAAGCGATGTCTAGGTCATTGGAGTTCACATGTTTGGTCGAGCTTGCATTTGAGTTGACTAAGTGCAAACTAACCGGATGCAGTCTGGTGGACAGCCCGGATATCCACATGAGTGTATGGTAGTTTATACCCCTCCAAACTCTTGTTGGGGCTGATGCACTTTTTTGGCAAAAAGAACAAGCTTCGATTTTAGCTCTATGCACTAAGATCGCATTAACCATACTGTCATTCCAGACTGAAAAGATGTGTCTCCGGGTTCCGACTTGTCTGGATTCAGGGCCTGTAGAGTCCCAGCAGCCCAGATAGAAGAGGCAGAACTGTATGTGTGGTTGACTGGGCCTTGCATGACTTGTCGGGATATGCCAGGCATGTTATGAAGGGCTTGTCTGGTCTGAACTAGCCCGATGGACACCTGGATCTGTACATATGGGTTACCAAGACGTTTAGTGTGTTACTGAGGAAACGGCACAGGAGATGGACAAGGCATGGATGGCCATGAGAGAGTGCGCAGGTGCATTGAGGGAGAGAGAGAGAGAGAGAGAGAGAGAGAGAGAGAGAGAGAGAGAGAGAGAGAGAGAGAGAGAGAGAGAGAGANGAGAGAGAGAGAGAGAGAGAGAGAGAGAGAGAGAGAGAGAGAGAGAGAGAGAGAGAGGGAGAGAGAGAGAGAGAGAGAGAGAGCATCAATTCCCCGTCCCCACTCTTACACGCGTCCTTGTACCTCTTTCAGTCAGCAGAGGACAGAGTGTCATCTTGTTTATCTACTGTGGTAGCATGGCTGGGTGGTCAGTGAAAAAGAGTGTAGAGGTCGTTGCTGGGGCTGTTTGTGGAGGGGGGCTTGGATAATCATCTTAGGGTTTCTATTGAGTGAGTTCCTGTGGTGGGTCATCCCATGCATTTCTGTGGTGGCTTGTGCAGGAACAAGAATGTGGCGGAGAGGTGCTGATATTGATGGCAATGTTGCCAATTTTATGGAGACAGAGCAAATACTATCTGTCGACGGCTCCCTAGCAGCGTATCTGCAGGTTGACTTCTGGCCACCCTTGTTCTCATACCATGCTCGTAGGTAGATATTGTGGGTGGTAATATGTCTTGGTACCGTCGTGACAGGGGCTTGCATTAAGGTCTGGCCGCTTAACTTTGTTGGTGAATTTCACTTAAATATTTCATCATTTCCGTTCATTGTCTGGTACAAAACCTGAGAGGGACCAACAGTATTGACAGCTGACAAAGCTTAGATGTTCATGATTGTTGGTAAGAGTTCTTATTTATGTGCACATGTATCTTGTGCAGGTGAGAGGATCTATTCCGGTGTTTTGGGAGCAGATTGTGGATTTGAAGTACAAGCCAAATATTACACCGATCAATTCTGATGAAAGTGTAAGTGGAAGATGCTATACAGGATGGTAGTGGGAAGAGGTTTTTTGCCTGATCACATTTGTTTTCACAGGTTCACTATGTTTTTTTCAATGTGGTCGACCTGTCCCCTTATCCGGTTGCTGGCATCAGCGTTTCCCAGACCATTGCTTTCAGCGTTGCCTGATAGTGTCCTTGTGGTCGTGGCTTGTTGTTGTTTTACGCTTGCTGTGCAGCCCTCTATGGTTCGCTTTGCCTGATGCAGCTGCTGTTTCTCTTTGGTCTTGATCCTGACATCTGTCCTTGGTCCATGTTCCCTCTCAATTGCATGGTCTGTGTACTGTGACTTGCATTCCCGTCTTCCTGTGGATCTCAGACAGAGAAGCTTCTGCTATTGCAAAAGGCAATAGAGGGTTTGGTATTGCTTTTGTGCTCGTAAACGGTCTATCATATTTCGTGATGTCACACCTATTTGTAACCTGGATTAACCTGGTCCCTGATGCAGCCTCGTTCCTGAGGTGGTTGGTGCGCATATGATGCCCAGATGCGGTCTCTGTTGTGCTGTTTGTTGTAACTACAATGCCTACTTCTCCTGGTTATGTTTCCTCAACGTAAAACTTTTATATGGCATTTCACTCTTTCCCATCTCTCCTCTTACTGTGGGTTTGCATGCCACTGGTTCATCCTGCAGCGGATTTGTCTGACCCTGTTGTCTTTGAGCCTGTTCTGGGGGAAAAAAGAGAGATTCTGTTGAGGCCGTAGCTCTTTTTTGCTGTCACTGTAGTGGGAAGGGTCTGGAAAACGGTTTTGCCGCTGCCTGCATAATCTACCACAGCTATTAAAGTTCTTTTGATCGTGTGTTATGTTCTTCCAGTCGGGTGTAATGTTACATCGCTACCCATCCTGACTAGATTCTGCCCGATTTATGGAGTCCCGGAAAACCTGACTAAAGAAAGCGGCGGCCAAGAAGAACTACAGGACGCACAACCATTCGAACCACAAGAAAAGGAAGCAAAAGCAAACTACACGAACTGCTATGATGGGCCTCAGCCCGGCACTCACCAATTGCACAAAAGACAAAAATTACATCGGTGTATTTTTTGCTGTTCTGTTCGAAGCTCCATTCTCATTTCAAATGTTTGGTGAGGGGTGTGGCAAGGGCTGGTATCGGTCGTTGTTGTTTTTTTTGTCGTTCGTACTTTCAGTTGTTTGCGCTTTTGGGGGTCGTGTCCATAGGCCTCGCTGCACGGCTCACCAAATGTGCAAAATGAGAAAAAATCTTCGGCTAGAAGGCGGAACGATACACCCCGTAATTTTAGTGTTTTCTGCAGTTTGGGAGCGGCGTGGCCAGGTCAGCCCGGTATCGAACGTTCTTTTTTTTGTTGCTGTGTACTTTCGTTTTTCTGCCTTTTTTGAAGTTTTTGGGGATTGTGTCCATGGGCCACGCTGCACGGCTCGACAAATGTGCATAATGAGGAGAATGAATCTTTGGTTAGAAGGTGGAAAGATACACCCCGTAATGTTTGTCTTCTCTGCAGTTGGGGAGTGCCGTCGCCAGGTACCTAGGGAGGTAGTGACAATAAATAACAACACTGGGCTCTTTCGAGTCCCGTAAGTGGAAAGATAAAATGAACAAAAAAAAGAAGGCTCAGCAGGGCCTCGCTCCACTACACGACGCTATCCATGCCTCGGGACTGTTTGTGAATTGCATACATTGAAAGCGTTGGACTCATCCGAATGCATGTGGTCCAGAAAACGTCCGAACGCATGTAGTGTGGTGTAGTGGAGCAAGGCCCAATGGCATCCGAGGAATTGAACAATTCTTCTGATTTCTTGGCCCCAGGTAATTCAGACGTATTTTATTCTGCTCATCGTCTTGCATGTGGATTTTGAACCTAGGTCTGTATTTCAATAGTTCATGGGTTTGTTAACTGAGCCAGGCACGCGTGGCTTCGGTACAGTGGCTGGCCGCCATCCTGAAATGAGAAATGCTGCCGCGCTTTTGTATCATTGCTGGATTCCCATCGGGATTTCCCGTTCTGGAGTGCTGCCCAGAGAGGAAAGGCGGGCGAAGTTTTTGCCAGGGCGACGGCGTCTTCCTTCCTTGGCCGTGCGTGGGTTCAAACAGCCATCGCCGTGGTGAATCTCTCTCTCTCTCTCTCTCACACACTCTGCGGGAAGAGGTGGAGAGTTTTGTTCACACTCGACCTAAGAACAAAATAGGCGGACTCAGCCGGGTGAATTGCATTTTTCTCTCTTTCGCCCTCCCTCTCTCCCTCCTCCCCTCCCCTCCCCCCCCCACCCCTCCCTCTCACTCGGGGGGGGCCTACATGTCCATTTCTTCATCCATCTGTTCATTCCTTTCTGGCTCCAACCCCCATTTTTGTGGGGGTGCTATGTTGCAAGCGGGACAGAATTTGTGCACGCTCGGAAGGCGTAGGCGGGGATCGTGGCATGAATGCAGACAGGCAGGGGAGAATGAACACCAGGGGGAGGTCAGGTGCCTGGTCATTCAGGGAGGAGAAGGTCGCCATCGAAATCGTGAGGGGCTGAAGTAGCAGGAGAAGAACAAAGGGGGAGGGGGAGGATGCGGGATCAGGGAGATTCATCGACAGAGGAAGCAGTAGAGTAACTGGGATAGGGTGAAGCATGCAAAGTAAATTTGCCAGCGTTAAGGTGGTTGTTGAGGGGAGGACGTCGAGGGGGTTCTTGAGTAACGGGAGGAGGATGTACTTCGAGGACCCATTTTGTGAAAATCCGGTCAGGATGCGGGATTAATACAAGGAGAAGGTTGGAATGTCAGCCAATCAGGGTGAGGATGTATGTAACCAATGAAGTGCAGGGGAAAGAACGTCAAGGCAACAGGGTAAGGACTGCAGTTCGTGTAGGGGGATCTGGACAAAGCGGGGAAGAGATTGCAAGGGGGAAGAGGGGCTGAGTGCAGAGGATGTTAGCATTTGACTGTCGTTAATGACAGGAGGCACTCCCTGGTGCTAGAGCGAGAGGGATGGAGAAGAGAGAATAGCAAAAGAACGGGAAGATTTATGGAGGAACAGATGGTGAGAGAGACAGAGCAGAGAGAGATCCCAGTTGAATATGATTTTCGGCCACGATGTTCTCTTCATGGAGGCACGGCCGTCCTCACTCTAACTCCCACTTTAGATGATTCTAAATGTTAAAAGAGAAAAAAGATGGCGAAATAATGTGTGGTATTTACTACGTCCTTTGAGCGCTTCTTGTCCTCCGATCACTCTATTGCTATCATCTGTTTCTTTTCCATTTCATATCTCCATTCTACCAGTGGGGATGCTCCCAGACCGGTTTCTATCCTCTTCATATTTTGCACCCGACGTTGTTGTCGCTTATCAGCTCTGTGTCGGAATCAAATGCCGAATTGATGATCACATCTGATTCGATCTGAATGATTTTATTCAAGTCACGATGTTCAGCCGAACCCTCTTCCCCTCATCAAGACGGTGAATGGATTGATTAACAGCGATGAACAACCAGCAGTTCTTTTTTCTGGTTTGTTTTTTTTTTTGCTTTTTTTTTTCCCTGTGCAGGGAACATGAGCGAGAGCGATAGACAGAAATCAAATCGCCGAAGGAGAGTCAGTCTCGCCATCCGGTCATTTTAACTGAATACAGTATATCCATTAATGAAATCTTCAAAGAAAAAAAGTGAAAAATTCAACCCTGGCATCAAGTAAAGTTAGTTTCATTGTAAGGAAAAAGAAAAAATAGAGATCCAACCCCTTGCATCTCAAAGAATAACCTCCAACCTGGGAAAGGGGTGGGGCGAAGTCAGGGAGAGGGAGAGAGACGCGCAAAAATGCCAGTTATTGATAGTTGATCAGGAAACTCTAGGGCCATGGATGGATGTAGGGAGGGGGGGAGGGGGAGAGAGAGAGAGGTGCAAAACGTTGGCTATTTGTAGTTGATCAGAAATTTCTGAGGCCAATCCCACACATGAGAGAGAGAGAGGTGCAAAACGTTGGCTGTTTGTAGTTGATCAGACAACTATGAGGCCAATCCCACACACGAGAGAGAGAGAGAGAGAGAGAGAGAGAGAGAGAGAGAGAGAGAGAGAGAGAGAGAGAGAGAGAGAGAGAGAGAGATCAACGGTGGCAGTCTGAAGCTCACAGTAAATTGGCTTTGCTTCTTTGTCCTCTTTGCTTGCAGCAGAAGGTCACAGAGAGACATTTTCGTGATCTGCTAAACAGTTATGGGGCTCCAATTGTCATAGTGGACTTGGTTAATCAGGTGGGTATTCCAAGTTTTCTGTTATGCCAGGCATTTTCGGAATCTGATACTTATAGCCTCCAGTTATCATAGTGGACCTGGTTAGTCGGGGGGGGTATTTTCTGGTCTTCTGCTTTAACTTTGTTGCATGGCTCTGATTGGGTGGCTGTATTCCATGTGTCAACGGGTGCTAGCTTACCCTATGCAGTTCCATTCCAAGTCTGTCACCAACTGGTGAAAGTCTTTTGCAGACTGAACTCCTCGTGGTTAGTTGGTGATCTTGTTCAGCGAGTTGTGCATTCGGCATGATTGTGCATGGGGCCTGGAAGTCTTGCTTGGGTGGTTGGGTGGTTTCTGAGAGAGGCTCAAACTGTACTGTTGCTTTTTTTTTTTTTTTTTTTTTTAAAAAAAAAACACATTCCCCATCTATTCTGGGGTATGTCAATCCGGTTGCTCATCACCAGCAAGCATGTTTGTACATGATAAAAGCAGCAAGGAAGAGTGCTAGGGTTTGACCCATCGGCATATGGCCCTGCAGCCTAAATCCCAATGTCCCCTGAACTCGTCCATTTTTGCAAATCGTGGTCTGCAAATCGTGGTCAGCAACAGACAGTTGGCACGAGCCAGTTGGTTACATCCGTCTTGCACATGATAATGGGAAAGATTTGTGAGCCTTCCAGGGCCTTCCAGGGAGAAACGCACGATTGTGCCTGGGTGGTTGGGCATGCCTAATCTAATCGGTCCCAGGCCGCTGTCTGAACGGGCCTGGGCGCAGACACCTTGGCGGAGACTGAAGCTACTGTGAACTCGGTTTCAGGTGTGCATGGCAAGGCAAACCGCCCGCCACTTTCCATATAGGAAAGGGATAGGCTCCGGGTTTCGCATTCGGGCACCAGCATGCAATGCGGCAGCAATGCTAAAGCAAGTGCTCGCAGTGTCGCACTTTTTCTAGTCAGGCCACATCGGGCGACCAGAAAGCCAACAGGCTGTCACGCAGGAATTTGCAGTCGCTTGCAATAAATAAACAAATTAAGTAAAGTAAATCCCTTCCTGTTGTGTGCGTCCGGCTTCGAGCGAGACCCTTTGATTGCGGTCTTCACTGGTCTTTGGTCTTAGGAATTTTTTAATTTAATGCGGAACAGCAAAGATCATGCGAATAATAATCATATGATTCTGGTGTGCCATGCATGTATCGATTTTGCCAATCACTAATTTTGAGAACTATGACAAGATCATCAGAGAACACAATCATCGAGCAGAGTTAATGCAAATGAAGCAGGACTGATTGACTCGAGCAAAGACAAGGATAAATGAGGGAAGAATGAGAACTCATAATAATATCAGAAAATACAAATGAATGGGCATGGCCAGCACTCGTCAAGAGTCCTCACTCATCCTTGTAGGGTCTCATCCTCAATCTCTCATTTGGTTGTGCGTCGCTTGTGCCTTTAGCCATGTCCTCGTACTTCTTGAGACTGTGGCCTCTGAATGTAGAGCCACCTGAAGCCTACGAGTTCCGAACACTTTCATCCAAGGCTCATGATAAGGAAGTCAGCCATAACACATAATTCCTCTCATAGTGTAGGGAGATATGGCTGGGAGAAGATCCCTTCACAATCAGACTCGTTCTCATTCACACTTTTCATGCATGTAAACTTTCAACTGGCAGCAAACTGGCGACATACGCCCGCTCAAAACTCAGAGATATGGCATCCAGATACGAGTTCACTTTCAACTGGCTATGGCGACTCAGCGCCCAAACAACTCACTGTTCACACACACCGGATCACCCTGGATATCCCACACGCGTAACTCTGAACACTCACACATACACACACACTTCACACTAAACTGCAGCTATGGCAGCTATGGCTGCCTCTACCCTATTGCTATACTAAGCTCCTCCTCTCTCGCCCAGTGCGTCCTCCAGGCTCACTGCAGACCTCCTTGCACAAGTCGCTATGACAACGCTCACTTCAAACCTCCTTGCACAAGTCGCTATGACAACGCTTCCGCATGGCTCACGCAGGAATGAATGAATGGCTGGGCGCTGCCTCTGGATTTATACTTCTGAAACTTGGTGGTCTGCCCGTTCCCATCGGCCCATCGTGCTCACAGTCCCTCGTGGTACTTGCTGGACCGGACTGGGACTGACTGGACCTTACCGTTGACTGACTGTGGACTCACTACTATCCTACCGTCGCCGTACTGCAATTACACTGCAGTTTAGTCCACCACTTGACTGACCACTTGACCACTTGCCCACTTGCTGACCTTCTAGAAGGGCTACGGCTAGGCTTCTGGAACTCACTAAGACTTCTACTCTATAGATCTACCGATCGAACCCCTGCTACCTACGGACCTATGACAGACCTATCAACTGTCTACGAATACACACGTCACAGGTTCAACTCTCGGGATCTACACAGATACTGTACATAGGTAAGGCGAGGTCTAGGGATTGAACTCTGGGCACTGCGTCTGCTACTGCTAAAAGGTGAAAACCGTTTCACTCCTGCCGTCCTAAATTCGAGGTCCTCCGAGAATATCTCAGTCCAAGGCGGGACCCTTACGTTTCCTGTCACACTCATGAGCTCTGACTATGTCGGGAGCTGTTTCTAGAAGTTCTGTTCTTGTGAACCAGCGGTCGTCTTCCGGTTCCTGATAGGCAAACCCGACCTTGTACTGTTTCTGGGGACGACCTCTACCTCCTGTCCTAAATACATCTTCATCTACTATGCCGTCAATGTCATAGCTTCCATCCATATCCGGAGGGATCATGGATCTTCTTGAAGGGAACTGTTGACTTGTGACACACGGCAACAGCTTTGAAGCATGGAACACCGGGTAGGTGTGGAGGTGTGCGGGAATCTCTATTGTGTAGGACGGTCCATCCTCTCCGCCCTTGACTTCTAGAACCGGCCACGGTCCTATATGTAGGCAGTAGCTTCTGCGAGATGTTTTCCTCAGGTGCAAACTCTTTAGCCTTGACCCAGACTAAATCGCCTACCTGAAACTGCGACGGGCGACGGTGCTTATTAGCTTGTTCTATCAGTCTATGTTGGGCCTTCCTGAGGTTCTCTACAACTGTTGCTAGCTCTTTCTCGTACTGTATCGCAAACTCCCTGGTATCGGGCGGTAACCTGTGAATCTGATCCCGGTCCAGTCCTTCGAATGGTCTGTGCGGCCTAAAGGACTTGTGCAGCTCATTGGGAGTGCGACAGGTGGATAGATGCACGCTATTGTTGTATGCGTTATCGTTTGTCTCTGGATGGCGGCCAGACGACATCAACAACTTAGATCCGTAGACTCTCATGAGTTCTTGCCAGTTCTGGCTGGTGAAACGATTGTATCTATCGCTAACTATTGACAATGGGATTCCATTCTCACTAACCCAAAAATCAAAGGACTTCTGAATCACTAAATCCGTATGTGCCTTCGCAGGCAAGGGAACAAAAACGGCGTACTTGCTAAAACGGTCAACTATGACCATGACTTGGCTCTTACCATGTCTGCTCTTGACTTGGGTGTCCATAAAGTCTATGGACACTGAGTCTCCCGGATGATCCGGAATAGGCAAGGGTTTGAGAAGACCTAGGGGCGTGCGCGTAGTAATCTTATTCCTCTGGCACACTTTACAACTGCGGACATATTCTATGCAGTCATTCTTCATCCCTGGCCAGGTGTACGCACGCATCAGGTTGGCTAATGTCTTTTGCCAACCGAAATGTCCCTCGGTATCGTGGCATTCCCCTAGGATCAAACTACGAATCTCTTCGTTGTTGGGAACGCACAGGCGGTCAAATACATTAGTCTTCTCAAAGAGTAATCCCTCTGTAGTGCGGTAATCTGGCTCAGTCTCTGGGGCCTCTCTAACTCTCTTTAGGAGGTTGCTATAGATAGGGTCCTGTGCATACGCTTGCTTCACTTTCTCCAGCAGATCTCTCCCTATATCCAGATAGTGTACTATGGCTCCAAAGTAGTCTGATCTTCTACTCAGAGCATCCGCAACTACGTTGTACTTGCCCTTCACTTGCTTAAGCTGAAAGTCATATTGGTCTATCTCTGCGGCCCACCTAGTCAACTTAGGTGTCATCTTGGCCTGCGTCTTTAACCATCTAAGGGTCTCGTGGTCAGAATACATTTTGAAGTGCCTCCCAAGCAGGTAATGCTTCCAGTGGTCTAGAGCCTGCCTGAGAGCGTAGAGTTCTCTCTCGTACGTTGAGGTGGCTACCTTCTTTGAGGGCATCCTCACGAACATGAACTCTACGGGTCTATAGCCATTGCCGTCATCCTGCTGCAACACGGCGCCTATCCCATATTGACCTGCGTCCGTGGTGACGACAAATGGCAAGGACGGATTTGCTACTTTGAGGATAGGGTACTCTATTAACGCGCGCTTCAGTCTCTTTAGCGCAGACGTACAATCTTTGTCCCATTGCCAGATTGCCTCTTTCTTAAGCGATCGGCGCAAGGGAGCGGGGATAGTTGAAAAGTTCCTTACAAACTTTCTATAGTAGTTAGCTAGGCCTAGGAACGACCGCAACTCTGTCAATGTGCGGGGCGTCGGCCAATCTCTAATTGTCGCTATCTTGCTGTCCTCTGGCTTAATGCCATCTCCGTCTAATACGTGGCCCAAGTACAGGACTTGTGTCTTGGCCCACTCACACTTTTTCGCGCTGATCTTCAAGTTTGACTCTCTCAATTTTTCGAAGACCTGCCTCAGATGACCCTGGTGCTCCTGGAGGGTCTTACTAAAACCTAAGATATCATCTAAATAAACTACTGAAACTTATCTCACCATGGCCTAAACAGGTCATTCATACAATGCTGAAAGGTGGCTGGCTCCTTCCTTCTTAGGGACAAACAACACTGGTGCTCCAAAAGGAGACGAACTGGGCCTGATCCAACCTTTCTCGAGGAGCTCGTCTAACTGCTTGCGCAGCTCCTCCAACTCTTTAGGGGAAATCCTGTAGACTGCTCCATTGGAGTTTGACTGCCAGGCTCTATCTCTATCCTGTGTTGGATGGGTCGCGACACTACTGTTGTCAGCGACTCAGTTAAGTCTTTGAACTCTTCCAGCAGCTTGGCAATGGTTGGATCTGTGGAGCTATCTTCTCCTTTGGCCTTAGTGACATGTCTAACATAAACTACAAAGACCTGGTCCTCTAACTGCTCCTTCTTCAGTAGTCGCGCGAACGAGGGAGCACTAAGACAACAATGTGCCGAGGTGTTGTCTACACCAGACACGTGGAATAGGCGGGCAGTCTTAACCTCACCTGACGGGCTAGGGAGCCTACACTCATGCTCTCACCCTGGGCAGCGATTCAGCATTCTTTATAGTAATCGCATTCAAACCCCTATAGTATATACACATACGAAGCTCTCCTTCCTTCTTGTGGACAACCAACACTGGTGCTCCAAAAGGAGACGAATTGGGCCTGATCCAACCTTTCTCGAGGAGCTCGTCTAACTGCTTGCGCAACTCCTCTAACTCTCTAGGGGACATCATGCAGACTTCTCCCTTGGAGTTTGACTGCCAGGCTCTATCTCTATCCTGTGCTGGATGGGTCGCGGCACTACTGCTGTCGGCGACTCAGTTAAGTCTTTGAACTCTTCCAGCAGCTTGGCAATKGTTGGATCTGTGGAGCTATCTTTTCCTTTGGCCTCAGTGACATGTCTAACACAGACTACAAAGACCTGGTCCTCTGCTCCTTCTTCACTAGTCGCGCTGTCGGGACAGAAATCCCTATGAGGGTTTCTGCCCGAGTTTTTCAAGGATGGACGCTGTCCGACTTTTTATTGGGAGGCTTGATGAGATTGACGTTGCCGAAGTTAGTCAGACCAAACCTATAATTGAGAGACCTAAAACCTGACGTCGTTGACGTGTGACGACATCGACATCCGTTTGAAACAGCGGGAGTCGGCAGTACGACCTGTCGTCCGTAGTTCCCGACAAAGCCGCAGTAGTGCGCGGTCATGGAAAGACTAGACCTATACCTAGTCTACCTAAAATAATGTCGCGGCTGCTAAGCCACGCGATTCGGGGCCTAAGTGGGCTAAAAAGGGGGATGTGCCGGGAATAGGACCGCGGCGCAGGAGGAATTAGAAGTTTGGGCCTGCGGAGTTGGACTTTAAACTAGGGGGTCGACAGGCCGGCGCCGAGGCCTACCCGGTTAGGTGTTTATCAAGCCAGGGTAGCGCGGCTAACCGGTAAGGCACGACAGTAAGCAGGGCTTGCTACGCGTCAAACAGGCGAGGCAGGCAAAGCATGCAATCCGGCAGGCAAAGCCTGCAGAACCACAGGTTGGGGGCGGCCTACTGGGCGCAGCCCTTCAAATAGGAGGGCTGCTGCTTTTGCTCTCGTGGAGAGAGCTAGCCCAGTAGGTAAACATAGTAGACTGCCATGCCGGAGATGCAGGGGACGAATCTGACTGTGCCCAACTGGGCTAGCTGTTTTGGAGCTGGAGTACCCTGGCGCGGCCGATTTCGGTTGTGCGATCCGTGAGATCTCACGACTGCAATCAGCCGCGCGGGGTTGAGCATGGATGCTGCGCAAGGATGACGTGCATAAATCGAGAAATGATCCGATATATATATATATATTGTCACATCACTACAAACTAAAAGAGCGCACTTTGCGGAACAAAGAATAAAAGCAAAAAACGGGCACAGTGATAATATGCAAAAATAAAAACAAAAAGAAAAAACAAGGGCAGATTGAAACCATTAAATTTC